>JAJPUD010000167.1:43930-87765 GCA_023553655.1 Myrmecobius fasciatus | reverse complement strand
TCTCCTTTCTCCTTTCTCCTTTCTCCTTTCCTTTTCTTTCCTTTCCTTTCTTAGGTTTGCCTGTAACTTTTAAAAAGCAAAACTCTCCAAGGATTCTGGGTTGGTATTAGACTGACCTTTATGATGTGACTGTGTTGCTTAATAGATTGGAAGGAGGGAGAGAAGCAAACTAGGCAAGAGATCTCTGTGGCACAGCGGGGCTGCTCTGAGAAGTCTAATTACCTGGGCAGCTTTCCCAGCATGTGGGCATGCATTCTCATGTGTTATATGTGTCTCAGGGGAAGGTCACATGCATTGGGCTGGACCACAAACACCAGGAGGTTTTAACCACGGGATACACTGAACATCTGGGTAATGGTGACTTTACACACTAGGTGAGGGCCAGCTGTGCTCTTACAACACCTTCTGCTCCTTAGTGGGCTTGTGTCTGAAGCTGTGAGGCGCTGGCCATCAGTTGTAGAATCCTGACAACTGGCTTTTGCCAGGCAGATTCTGAGTCCCCAAAGTCCATCGACCTCTGCTGAATAAATGTGGCACATTTTGGTCTCCATCAGACTCTTGGCTTTGGCTTCTGCATGTGCAGCTGTCAATAACAGATTAGGGGACAAGAGCAATGGAGAAATGCTAATTTGCATTTTATTGCCTTTGGATTTTCATTCCTAATTTATAAATACAATATAAAAAATTGTTAGGTCACAAATCAAGTTTATGATAAGTAAATGACCCCAAGGAACTTTGGAAATGTCTTTAAAGGCCAGAGCACTCCCAGAGTGTACCTCTATTAAACTTATATTCCTAAAACACATCTTGGGCAATGGCCTGGTCACTGGCACATTAGCCCAACTGAAAAAGAGGAGGTTAAACCTTATCATGGTTCCATAACCCAGAGTATATCCTAAGCTGGGAGTTGAAGGTAAATGCTTTTCCAGTGATATCTGAATATCTTCCTAGTAAATTCTTCATTACTTCCTTGCTCAAGAAATATCAGACTTCCTTCTGTCTTTAGGATCAAAAACATTTCTTCCCTATTTGTCATTTAATGGCCTTCCCCATCTAGTGTCCATTTAACTTTACAGGCTTATGGCCTATGACTGACTCCCTTTTATGCATTCTGTGGTTCAGCCCAACAGGTCTCAGTTTCCTCATCTATAAAATGAGCAGAAGAAGCAGATAGTAAACTCCTCTAATCTTTGCCAAGAAAATATCCAAAAGAGATCATGAAGAGTCAGTCACAAATAAAAAAAAAAAGACTGAACAACAAACACCTACTATGTGCCAACTGAGTGTTGGGGATATAACAAAAAAAAGTAAAAGATTGTTCTTACCCTTAAGGAGCTCATAATCAAACAAGGAAACAATAAGCAAACAACTATGCACAAATAAGCTATATAAGGACAGAAATAAACACTTTTAAGTACCTACTATGAGCCAGGTACTGTGCTAAACACTTTACAAGTATCTCATTTGATCCTCACAACAACTCTGGAAGATATGTTGTTTTTATCCCCATTTTACAGATGAGGAAACTGAGGCAGAAAAAAGTCACAAAGCTAGTCAGGGTGTGAGGTTGATTTTGGAGTCTTCCTGATCCAGGTCTAGTGCTCTTTATCACCTGTGCCATCTAGCTGCCTCTGGTCATTGTTTATGTGGAACAAATACCGTTCAGTCATTTAGTTCTGTCCAATTCATCATGACCCCATGAACCGTAACACACCTGGGCCCTTCTACCCTTTATTATCTCTCAAAGTTTGTCCAAGCTCGTGTTCATTGCTCCTTGACACTATTCATCTCATCCTCTCTCTTACCCTCTTTCTTTTGCCTTCAATCTTTCCCAACATTAGGGTCTTTCCAATGAGTCCCCTCTTCTCATTATGTGGCCAAGATATTTCAACTTCAACTTCAGTATTTGAACTTCCAGTGAATAGTCTGAATTAATTTCTTTATAATTTGATTTAATTTATAAGTTGATCTCTTTTTTAGCCTGAGAGACATTCAAAAGTCTTCTCCAGCTACACAATTTGAAAGTGTATATTCTGCTGTGCTCTGCTTTCCCTATAGTCCAACTCTCACAACCATATATTGCTGCTGGAAAAACCATAGCTTTGATGATGTGGACCTTTGTCAGCAAGATGCTATCTCTGAGTTTTTAGTATGCTGTCCAGATTTGCCATACTTTCTTTCCAAGAAGCAAGTTTCATGACTGCAGCCAACATCTCCAATGATCTTTGAGCCCAAGAATATAAAATCTTATACTGCTTTCATTTCTCCTTCATTTGCCCAGATGTGATGGAATCACTTGACAAGTTCTTAGTTTTTATGATAAGCTTCAAGACAGTTTTTATACTCTCCTGTTTCACCCTCATCAAAAAGTTTCTCAATTCTTCACTTTCTGCCATTAGAGTGGTATTGTCTCCATAGCTAAGACTGTTGCTATTTCTCCTGGAAACCTTAATTCTGGCTTTTCATTCATTTAGCCTAGCATTTCTCATTATATACTCTGCGTATGTTAAATAAAGTGACAATATACAATTTCATCATACTCCTAAACCTATCAATTGTTTCATGTTTTATTCTAATTGTTTGTTGACCCAAATATAGGCTTCTCAGGAGACAAGTAAGATGATCTGGTGTTCTCTTAGGCTTGTCATATTTTGTTGTGATGTATATAGTCAAAGGCTTTAGCATATAAATGAAGAAGAAAAAAAGTTTTTTTTCAAGAACTTGTTTTTTTTTCATAAATTAGATAATGCTGGCAATTTGGTTTCTACTTCCTCTGCTTTTTCTGGTAATTCTTGGTTCACATGTTACTGAAATCTTAGCTTGTAGAATCTAAACATAACCTTGCTGGTGTGTAAAATGAGCACAAATATTCAGTAATATGAACATTGCTTGGTATTGTCCTTCTTTAGGACTGGGACGTAAACTGATCTTTTCCAATACAGTGACCATCATCAATTTTTCCAAATTTACTGGCATATTGAGTATAGCATTTTAACAGAACAAATAGAAAATGGTCAATAGAGGGAAGGCTCTAAAATTAAGAAGGATTTGAAAAGAGTTTTGTAGAAACCAGCATTTGAAGGAAACCAGAGAAGTCAGGAGCTGGAGAAGAGGAATGAAACTATTTCAGTTATGGGGGATAGCCTAAGAAGATGTCCAGAGGCAGTCTGGATTTTCTTGCTCTAACGAAAGCCAGGAGATTAGTGTCCCCGGAAGGAAGAGAATATGTAAGGTGTTTAAGGTATTAGAAGACTGGAAAGGTAGGACATGGCTAGGTTAAGAAATGCCAAATAGAGAATTTTATATTTAATGCTGGAGGGAATAAAGAATTATTGGAGTTTGTTGTATAGGAAGTGACATGGTCAGATCTGCACTTCAGGAAAGTTACTTTGATGGACTGAATGAAGCATGAACCCTACTAACACATACTTTTAACAAATCTTTCATCTTTCCAGGTTAAAAATTATCTCTAGTTTAAATGATTTAAATACTTATTTTTTAATTAATTAAAGTTTTTATTTACAGAACATGAGTGATTTTTCTACATTGACCTTTGCAAAATTTTTTTTGTTCCAAATTTTTCCCCTCCTTCCCCCACCCCACTCCTAGATGATAGGTAGTCTAATACATGTTAAATGTTAAATTATATGACAAATCCAATATATGTATACATATCTATCCAGTTATCTTACTGCACAAGAAAAATCAGATCTAGAAAGAGAAAAAAACAACCTAAGAAGGAAAACAAAATGCAAGGAAATATTCACAGAAAGCGTTAAAATGCTGTGTTGTGGTTCACATTCAGATCCCACAGGCCTCTCTCTGGATGTATATGACTATCTTCATCGCTGAACAATAGGAACTGGTTTGAATTACATCATTGTTGAAGAGAACCATGTCCTTCAGAACTGATCATCATATAGTCTTGTTGTTGCTGTGTATAATGATCTCCTGGTTCTGCTGACTTCACTCAGCATCAGTTCATGCAAGTCTCTCCAGGCCTCTCTGAAATCGTCCTGCTGGTCGTTTCTTACAGAGCAATAATATTCCATGACATTCATATACCATAATTTATTCAGCCACTCTCCAATTGATGGACATCCATTCAGTTTCCAGTTTCTAGCCACTACAGAAAGAGCTGCCACAAACAATCTTGCACATGTGGGTCCCTTTCCCTCCTCTAGGATCTCTTTGGGATATAGGCCCAATAGAAACACTGCTGGGTCAAAGGGTATGCACAGTTTGATCACTTTTTGGGCATAGCTCCAAATTGCTCTCCAGAATGGTTGGCTCGATTCACAGTTCCACCAACAATGTAAATAGTTATTTTTGAAAGGAAAATTGGGGAGGAAAAAAAACCTTGCCTTATTTAAACAAATAATAAATATTTAGATTACAAAAAGAGAACTTCCTGATAGTAATAATAGTTAACACTGGTATAGTTCTCTAAGGTTTGCAAAGGGCTTTACCTAGATTGTCACTGGGGAATAAAGGTTTGGACATGAACACTCCATTTCTGGAGATCTTCATAAAGAGAAAATGTTTTCATAATTTAGGCACATTGAGATATATAGTCTGATCTGTTGATGAGGTCAGTCAGAATTCTTTGATTTCCTAGTTTCCATTTCAAAGATGGTATAGTCATGGGAAATTAATCTCTGCTGAATGAAACCCAACTTATCTCTTGGCTTCTAGACATACCTTAGTTGATAGAGCCACTGGGTTCCATAGTGGGTATTAACTAGGTATAGTTAATACCATACAATGTGATTAGAAATAGGAGACTGGCAAGGGATGGGAAGATAGGGAACAGGGAGATAGAGTGGTCCCAGAACCAATTCATTTTCAATGTGAGCATATATACCTCAGAAATTGGCAAATATTACAAATAAGGACTTGAAGCAATGAAGGAAAAATTAATAATGCAGATGAAATTGAAAAGTGGGTTGTGGGTATATTTCCCCTCTCCACCAAAGCTGGCTTTTAAATATTTACCAAAATACAGAGTGGGACATTGGAATGACAAGATACAACAGGTGTGGAGGATTGGGCACCCAGTGACCCAGATGGTCAAAGGAGCCTCCCAGCATTTGACCCCAAGAAAACAGAATCACTTTTAGGACTCCTGTATCCACACCCATTGTCATCCTGTTCTCCCTGTCACCCTCCTTCCCCTATAATGGTTTTTTTTTTTTCATTACATTCTCATTTTCAGCCTGTTCAGAAATCTCCAAATGTGCCTTTAGCCAAAGTACCCACATGACAATCCTCATAGAGAAGAGACAGCACCTGGAGTCATTATTAATATTCATCATTATGAAATCATCAAGGCAAAAATGAGATGATATTGTCACCCTATAAAAAGAGAAACTTTATGGAAAATTACAAAATGTCCTCTCCTGAGAATGATGCTCCATGCTTCCAAAGCCAAGGGCCTGGAAAGGGTTTTTTAAAGCCTTCACGATGGTAATGGCTAAAGCTCCTAGAGGACTTAGAGATTTATACAGCATCTCACATGTATAATCTTATTTGATCCTCAAAGCAAACAACTGGTTAAGAAGATGGCATCTGCAAATGGGATGGAGATGTCCAAATGGTGCCCTAAAATTTAAGAAATGGCGGGTCAAGAATGGAGTGTTCCTGGTGAGGGCTGGTAAGAGCATATTCCATCTCCCAGAGAGAGATGATGGTCCCAAGACACACAAAAGACATATTTTGTCAGATATGGGCCAATGTGAGGATTTAAAAAAAGTTGTATATGCATATTTGTTGCAACTTGTTTTAAATATTCTTTTTTCAGTTGAAAGGTAGGGTAGGAAGAAGGCAAAACTAGGAATTTTGTGTGAAGGAAGGAAAGAAAAAATGAAGGAAGGAATAAAAGAAAGAAAAGAAAGAAAGAAAAGGGAAGGAATAGAGAAAAGGAGGAAGAGAGAGAGGAAGGGAAAAGAGGAGAGGGGATAGGAAAGAGAGAGGAGAAAAGGAAAGGAGGAAAGAAGGAAGGAATTAAGGAAGGAAGGGAGAATAAGAGGGAGGGAGTCAGGGAGTCAAGAAGACAGGAATAGAGGAAGGAAGGAAGGAAAGAAGGCAGGAAGAAGGCACAGAAAAGTAGCAGATTGTCAGATCTGTGTAAAAAGGAAAAACATTGGTAGAAAAGCTAAAGTAGTGAGTAGTAGAAGTGCAATCTTCCTGCACAAAGATATTACCTGGGACCCAGAGAAAATGAGAATTATACCTGTGTGGATGCCTCTCTGGATACAAAACTCTGATGTGCCTTGGTAGTGATGGAGTGAATAAGACCCCAACAAAAAGACTTCCTCCTTTTCTCCATCATCAGATCAAAAGGACAGTCTTAAAAATTACGTATGTAAAACACTTCTCACAATTAGAGTTATCCCCCAAATGGGATGAAACAGCTTCAGGAGAGAGAAGTTTTTTTCTTACTGATTGGCCAGTAGAGGCTGATTATTTAGGTAGAGACTTCTGAACTCCCTTCCTAGTCCAAGCAAAATTTCTTTAGCTAGGCCCATTTTATTGCTTAGAAAACTGATTAAATTAGATGAAATGATTTTCCTACCACAGTCCCTTGTTAGACTAGTCAAGAGCTTGGCATTCCATATCCAGTTTTTGCTCCCCTATCACATCCTGCCTATTAAATAATCTTTAAAGAGACTAAGTCATGTCTATCTTCATTCCATGTCTTACTTGGAAAAGTTTAAAATAGCATTTGTCATTATATTAGGAATCTGTGAACACTGAGAGAGCTGCTCCTATTATATGAAATCCGGAGAAATCTTTGGAAAACCACAGTTAGCAAAGAAAAAGAAAAAGGTACCATATTATTTTTTTATTAAAGCTTTTTAATTGCAAAACATATGTATGGGTAATTCTTCAACATTAACTCTTACAAAGCTTTCTGCTACGAATTTCCCCCCCCCCCCCAGTCCTCTACCCTCCTCTAGATGGCAGGAAATCCACTACATGTTAATTATGTTAAAATACTTGACAAATCGAATATATGTATACATATTTCCACACATCATTTTTTGTGCAAGAAAAATCGTATCTACAAGAAAAAAAATCAGAGAAAGGCAACACAATGCAAGCAAACATCAATCGAGAGAATGAAAATGTTATGTTGTGGTCCACATTTCATATCCCTCTCTCTAGGTGTATATGGGCTTCTTCACTGAAAGGTACCATATTCTTGTTTTGATCTTTTGTTCAGGGATTCTTTCAAATGCTCAGCATTTATTTTGAAAGGTAACACACACACACATATAGAATCAAGTTATTTGGGAGCAAAATCTTTGGCAATAATATTGACTTGGTGGAAAGCTTTCCCATGTTGTATAAACATAAAAGACTGGGAGAGATGAAAGATTTTATAGCCAGAAGGGAGAAAAAGAAAGAAAGAAAAAAAACAAACTACTGCAGCCACAGTTCTGAGCTGTGGCATCCATTAGTAGTGACAGCCTTTACTTCCTGTAATCCTCTGTCCTAATATAAATTCAGAAGGAGCCTAGAAAACCAGTAAATCAAAACTGCATTTGAGCCTTATTGATTAAATAAAAAATCAAATCAATCTTTTCCTGAAATCTATTTGCAGTTACAGGATATTACCTGATAGTCAAGATCCCTGAGGAGAAAACAGCCAGCAAGAATGGAATCCCAGAGTGGAGAATATTTCAGGATTTTGTATAGACTTGGCTGTGTTGTTTTATAACTCCCAGACCAAATTTTACCCAGCCAATAAAAGCAACGTCACTCTTGATAGCCAGGAGATGAGAAAACCCTCTATTGAGTCCTTGACCCCAAGTCTGCTCCAAGGCTTTCATAGGATGTGACACTTTGGGCTCTCAGTTCTCTTCTCGTTTATTTGGAGGGTGGGACATCCAGACCCCTAAGGAGAATGGGTGAAATAGAAGAGAGGTCTGGTATCTATTTGTATCCCATAGAAGTGGTTGAAGCAATTACCCAGATGACAAGTGACTGGCAGAGGTCGCTGTCCAGTCTTATGATATGATAGCTGCCTGTAGGTACTGAGATCATTAAGGCCAGGAACTCAATGACTGGACCAAAGTGGGATTATGACCTGAGCCATCCAGATAATTGCCACCACTCCTGGCCCTAAGAATTATCAAAAGAAAGACTTCCTTGATTGATGGCTGGCTGGTTGGATGGAAGGCTGGGTTAAATGAATGACCATCATTTGTCAGGTGCTCTAGGGAATATCAAAGATTTGCCCTTTGCCCTCTGGAAACTTTGATATTATCAAATAAGTGCAGACACAAGTGAGCTTGCTGATTTGGGGGGGTCTGTTTCCATGGGGACGGGGGGAGGATGGATGGCATCTGGGATGGTAATGATGTAGCAAATGGAACTTTCTAACAGTAAGAGGCAGTGTGGACTAGCAAAAATATTGGACTTAGAAGTCAAAAGATGTGGTTTTGAGTTCTAGTTCTGGGCTATGTGAGACTTCAAGTTCAAAGTTACTCAAGTGCTCTAAATATCAATGTTCACATCTATAAAATGGGAGATAATATTCAAATTATTCCCGTTTATAGGTTATCTCTTCCTTTTAGAATTTAATTCCATAAAGGAAAGGACTGTATTTTGTATTTGTGTCTACAAAACTTATTATGTTACATTAAATATAGTAAATAATTAATAAAGGTTTCTCTTATTAGCTTATTTAAGTTAATTCATTCCTTCATTTGTGTAGAAACAGAGCAAGAATTGCATACTAGGTGAAATTCAAATATGGCAGCCCCATCATTTCTCTACTTTTCTGCCACCCTACATTTTTGGTACCTCCAGTGCCCTTAGGTCTTGAGCCTACTTAATGAGGGTCTCCTCCTCCAGAGCACATCTCCTATCCTGGAGAATGCTCATTCTTCTGGCCTTCTCATCCTATTTTCTACTTCTCTAAAACCCTATTTCTCAATAGATGTCATTGAGCTAACCAGAAATCACTTCCTTTCAGATTCTCTTACAATCCCAGCAGAATAGCCTATTTGCTGTTTCTCAGACTGGGTTTTAGCCTCTTCCTCCTGCCTTCTAGTTCCATACTATTTTTACGGGTTATCACCCATGCTTGAATGGAATCCACTCTCTTGTCACCTTTGATTAGTAAGATCTCTAGCTTCCTTCACTTTTTTTCTGATATCCTTAGGTCTTTGTACTCTCCCTCCTAAAATAATCTTATACTTAGTTATATGTTTCATCCTTGAAATAGAATATGAATGCCTTGAAGGCAGGAACTGTTTGTTCTTTGCAAACCATTCCTTATACACAATAGATGCTTAGTAAGAGCTTCTTGATGATTAATCAGATGTCATATCCCTCCTATAAAACAATGCCCTAGACCCTTACTTAGGTGGCAATGCTAATATTAGACACTAAATCAGACTGAGGAAGAAAGAATTTTTGACTGGAGTGTGTCATAGCAGTAATACTTTCTAAGTCTATTGTTGAGATCCACTCTGCAAGGAATACCAGGCTAGAGGCCCAGAATTTAGTTTAGACTGATTAAGGCTTGCCACGGCCTTATTTGTGGTTCAGCCATGTTTCAATTTTGTCTGACTCTTCATGTCCCATTTGAGGTTTTTTTTGGGCAAAGATATCGGACTGGTTTGCCGTTTCCTTTTCCCAATTTGTTTGACAGATAAGTAAACTGAGGCATACAAAGTTAAGGGACTTGCCCAGGGTCACACAGCTAAAGCATGTCCTAGGCTGGATTTTATTCAGCAAGATGAGTCTTCCTGGTTCCAGGCCTGTCACTGTATCCACTGCCCCACCTGGCTGCCCCAGCATGGGCTTAGTGATCTCAAAGGCAATTATCATAACCCAAAGACTAATATTGGGGTCTTTCTTCAAAGAAGACAGAGACCTATGCAGTCTCCCATGATTTTAGCTTTTGGGTAGAGGCCATGAGCAGTTCTACTAAACAGCAAAGTTATATAAACTCAGAGTATATCTGACTTTTCCCACTGTGCTACCTTGCCTCATCTGGGATCAATGAAGTCAAATTTGTAAAGCACAAAGCCCAGAGCATAGTAGGTACTCAGGAAGGGATCATTCCCTTCCTCTCTCTGGTCAGAATGACCAAGACTTAGTGGTGGGCAGATAAAACTGGTGAGAGGGGGAGGAACATGGCAGCCCTCAGGGCACTGGGAACTGGGTCTGGGAACCTTGTGTTTGTACTGAGTGTGTAAGTGCTGGGGGAGTTTATGGGCATTAATTTTGGCTCAGTGTTGGGATCATGGCTTATGCTACTCCCAGGATGCCCATGACACATTCTGGAATTGGATGAGAAAGAGAGGATAAAATTAGGCTTTCCCTCTAGTCTGGAGCTGTCTACCTCAATTCTCCTGGATAAGGATGTTCCTAATCCTTCATCTGACAGAAGGGATGCCTAATGCTGGGTATCAGAAATAATAGAGAGATCAATTCTGGACTCCTTTGCTTAGGAGAGCTGTCAGTCAATTTCTACAATTCTTAGGGCTGAATGACTTAAATGTTCCACCTGTTTGCTTAGAAAGTACAGTGATGAAGCAGCTGGGAGGTACAATGGATAAACTACTGAACCTGGAATCAGGAAAACCTGAATTCAAACCTAGCCTCAGACAGTCGTGTGATCCTGGGCAAAAAACTGAACTACTATCTACCTCAGTTTCCCCATCTGTAAATGAGGGTAATAATAGAACCTCCCCAGATTGTTGTGAGAATTAAATGAGATAATAATTGTAGAGCACTTTGGAAACCTTAAAGCACTGCATAAATAAATGTTAATGATTACTATAATTATTGAGATGTGAGAATTATTTACCATGGATAATTTCTATTGAAATCAGCTCTGTATTCCTACTAGACAGGTCAGTGTGAAAAGCAGTGCTATGGGCTTAGAGGTGGAAACTTAGGACCAGGAGGCAAATAGATGGTGTCAGACCTAGAGTCAGAAAGTTCTGAGTTCAAATGTGGCCACAGATACTTACTAGCTGTGTGATCCTGGGCAAGTCACTTAACCCTGTTTGCCTTAATTTGGTCAGAGAAGAAAATGGCAAGCTATTCCAGTGTCTTTGCCAAGAAAACCCTATGGATCATGCTATCCAAAAAGTCAGATGTGCTTAAACAAGTAATCAACAACAACTTGGGACTTGGTTGTAAATTCAGGCTCAGCACCCCAGCCATGGGATCCTCCCTTGTGGCTGTCCCTTCCAAAGAGATGGTTAGCTCCCTGCTCTGCCCGAGAGGATGGCGTCAGGATGGTGGAGAGAATGGAGTCTGCAGGCAGGGAGATGGGAGCCTGCTAGTCATGGAAAGATTTCCAGCCTCTCGTGGCTGCTGGAAGCAGCTAGCCTGAGCCTGGCTGGTTCCTCCAGAACTACTTCCCAGGATATTCACAGCCAGGATACTTGCCAAAAGTGTCTTGGGACTCCCCCACTCACCCCAGTAGTGGGAAAGCTGCCAGTGTATTTTGGAATATGATCTCTGCAGATTCCATAGAGTCGACGGGGGAAGAGCCAGGGAGGCAGCGGGCATGGATGGGCAGAATAGAGTTGGGGCCCACGGTCTATGTGATTTCTGTTTTGCTTTGATGGCCATCATTCTCTGTGTTATGGAGCCAGTGGTGTTTGTGAGTATATGGCCTGTGCTTCTTGATGACTAAGAAGTGGTGCATCCATAGAATGAGATAAAAATATGGGATTAGTTGGTGGAAGTTATAAACCTGGGCCATTTCTCTACTCTAAGGTCAAAATAATCATTTCCGGACTCTGGAAACTATAGGTCAGAGGAACCCTAACACTGAAAACTACTGGGGCCTGATCTTATCAATGTGGTCTCTGGAAACCCTGGTCTATCGCTGAGTGAATAGACTACATAAGAAGCCCAAATTAACTATAATCATATCAAAAGCAGACTGACTTATAGCTTTGCTCAAGGATAAGTTTTTGGAATAATATCAAGTCAGTCAACAAGCATTTATTAAGTACTTACTGTGTGCCAAGCAACAAGAATACAAAGAAAGGCAAAAATACCTTCTCTACCAGTCAGGTAGGACTGGTGACCAGTTGTTCTTTGGATCTGGAACTACTGTATCTATCTTTGTTTTTTTTTCATGATATTTTATTTTTAGGGGGAAAAGTTATGCAAAAGATATGTAAACATGTGCATTTGTTATATATGCACATGCATATACAATTGTCTGTATATTTATACAGTGGGAGTCAAGCTGCATATGATTGTGGTTCTATTATGCTTTTAAATCACTTTCTCCAGCCCTTTCCATTTTTAAAAATCTACATTACATTTATTTTTGCAGCACTATAATAATCCATTCCATTAACATATCATAATTTATTCCGCTATTCACCAAATGTTGGACATGTAGGTTGTTTCCAATTTGTTTGCGATCACAAATAGAGTGGCTATGAATGATTCTACACAAGTTTGATCTTATTTTTCTTTTTTAGAATAAAGTTATATCCACAGAATTGAATCAAAAATTCTGAACTTTTGGGGGGCCTCTCCCCTCAATGCAATGTTATTGCATTACTCTCCAAAATGTTTGTCATTGGGCAGTACTTTTCACCCAAACAAATTAAATGGATTCCCCTAAGTCAACTCTTCAACAACAATAACTTAGAAAAAAAAGTGTACTTTTAATCTCTTTAAAGAATTATGAAAGAGAAACCATATAAAAGATATCAAAGGAGTCATGTAGTGAGTGAAAGTCAACAAGCTCTATTATGACCCATGAGATATGGATCCCCCAGTGGAAGCAAATATCACACAATATGGACAGAGATGGAGAAACTACAATCCCAAATCTTCTTAATGAGATTACTAATCCATGAAAGTGCCATCGTTACAGAATATTTTACAGGTGAACGAAATGAGGTACCACTGGGGGTTTTCCAGTTATTCTGAGGCAAAGACAGAGTAGGAAATCTACCATAGGAGGTTTCTTTCTTGTTTATGAATTTCATGCTTTTTACTGCTCCAGAGTAGTTCAGAAGGAAGGGGGGAATCATAAATAATATTTTAGACAGGAACTGTGTGTGGGCTGCTGGTTTGTATGTGGTATAGATCAGCCCAGTGGGATGTTCAGCAGCCAAGTCCCTGTTGGGGGTTTTAGTTGAAGGTGGGAGGAATCCAGTGCTGGACTTCCTGAATCATCTATTTGATGACTCATTTGCATGTTTTTACATAAATTATGCATAATTATCCACACTTCCCACACACCATAAAACCTACATTGGGTATTTGAAGACCACCTGTCAGAAAGACCACCTTGAGGTGAAACTGAAAACTACCTTGAGAAAATCCATCTAATATAAATATTTTGCTAACTTAAGGCTGGGAAATAAAGATGAGTATAAGCAGAATAGCCTCTGTCTTTATGGCTCTGTTTCTTTCTTTCCTTCTATTAGACTTCTCTCTATCTTTGGCTTTTTTTCCTTCAGATTATCAGTCAAGAGAATCAACCTAAACTTTAGAGTAATTGGGAGACAAATGTTATGAGTCCACCTTAATGCTTCTCTTCTGAAAGTCAGATTTTTCGAAGCATAATTTTAGCTCATGATTCCTTTTTATTTTATAAATGTTCTGGAAGTAAAACCAGATGGGAGAACAAGACAATGATGTACTATTTGATTCTATCCAACAAGTACCTACTATGTTCTAGGCATTGTGTGGCAATGAGAGTATAAGACAAAGACAGATTAGTCCCCCCTTGCTCAAGAAGTTTACATTCTATTGAAAGGATTATGTAACAACAAGAGAAAATAAATGAAAAACATATAAAGGTGTATATACCCAATTAATTATAGATCTTAGATTTGATTAATTAATGGAAAATAAACTTGGTGTGAATGTCTTTAATTGGTTTGAAAAAGTCATAGGTACTGGGTCATTGGATAAAAACAGATGATGCTAGATAGGAAATAACTTATGATTGGTTGAAGAGAATCAGTCATGCTTTACTGGGGACTACTGATAAAACAGGATGTCCATGCAGGAATTTGGCCATTTTAGGAGCACTACCAGCTGAGTAGTGATCAAATCCAACAGCAAAGAATGTCTAAGAGGAAATTGCCCTTGAAGAGAGAGAAATGTGAGTTTCCCTTCTCCTCTTTTCCCCTGATACCCATTGACAAGGTGAAAATTTTATGAACTTTGAAAGGTCAAAATATCTGGATTCCCATTGGTGTTAGTAGCAGTATCCCCTAAGTAGTAATAACTGATGGCAGCATCTACACTGGAAACTGAGAGATCCACTGAGATCAAACTAGGTATGCTAAAGAAAGATAGCTTCAGGATCTTCTGAGGTCAGCAGGGAAATACACCTAAGGGGCATTTTATGAGGACTCCAAAAACTCATAGTTGTGAATTTATCCTTCAACCATATATGGTCTCTCAATTGAGCCCATTCTCATGTTATACATGTAAGGGGTCATTGTGACCTTTTTTTAAAGAGATGTTTCAACAACTGTCTTTGCTATACTTGTACAGTAAATGCCTTTTAAAAAATTATTAAAGCTTTTTATTCAAAAAACATATACATGGGTATTTTTTCAACATTGACCCTTGCAAAACCTTCTGTTCCAAATTTTTCCTTCTACCTTCCTCCCCTAGATGGCAGGTAACGCAATACATGTTAAACATGTTACAATATATGTTAAATCAAATATATGTATACATATTTATATAGTTATCTTGTTGCACAAGAAAAATTGGCTTAAGAAGGAAAAAAAACTGAGAAAGAAAACAAAATGCAAGCAAACATCAACAGAAAGTGTGAAAATGCTGTGTTGTGATCCACACTCAGATCCCACAGGCCTCTCTCTGGGTGTATATGGCTTTCTTCACTGAACGATTGGAAGTGGTTTGAAACATCTCATTGTTGAAGCGAGCCATGTCCATCAGAATTGATCATCATATAGTATTGTTGTTGCTGTGTATAATGATCTCCTGGTTCTGCTCATTTCGTTCAGCATCAGTTCATGCAAGTCTCTCCAGGCCTCTCTGAAATCATCCCGCTAGCCGTTTCTTACCGAACAATAATATTCCACAATATTCATATATTAAAATTTATTCAGCCACTCTCCAATTGATGGGCATCCATTCAGTTTCCAGTTTCTAGCCACTACAAAAAGGGCTGCCACAAACATTCTTGCACATGTGGGTCCCTTTCCTTCCTTTAAGATCTCTTTGGGGTACAAACTCAATAGAAACACTTCTGTGTCAAAGGGTATGCACAGCTACAGAAAATACCTTTTAAAAATCTAGTTAATGGGTTTCCATTTTGTTTTCCTTCTCCATTTTTTTTTCTTTCTAGATCCATTTTTTCTTGTGCAGCAAGATAACTGTATAAATATGTACACATATATTGGATTTATAATATATTTCAGGAGGAGGGAGAAAGGAGGGAAAATTTTGGAACAGAAAGTTTTGCAAGGGTCAATGTTGAAAAATTACCCATTCTTATGTTTTGCAAATAAAAAACTTTAATAAATAAAAAAATCTAGTTAATATATATTTTAACATGTATAACATCTATTGGATTGCTTTCCATCTAGGGTAGGGATGGGGGGAAAAAGGGGAAAATCTGAAACACAAGACTATGCAAGGATCAGTGTTGACAAGTTATCTGAGCATATGTTTTGAAAATAAAAAGCTTTAAAAATAAAAGAAAAACAAAAATAAATAAATAAACAAAAATAAAATCTAGTTAACTTTGGCAGATAGTTAATAGGAAATACTTCCATGGGGGCTCATGTGAGATGTAATAGAAATTTCAATGACTCCCCAGGGTTATTCCTAGAACTAAGAGAGAATAGTGGTGGTCAGTTATCCCCTTGGGGATCTAGTTCTGTCAATACTAGTAGGAATTGGGAAAGTAGCTCCTCTTAGATATTATAGAAAGCAGTTTCAAGAGGGAGAATGGTAGTAACCAAAGGGAACAACAATATGTAGCCTGGTGGTAAGAGATAACTTCTCTGCTGATAGATTACATGGAGAACAAAAACAAAAATCTCTGTCCTCAAAGAACTTATGTTCTACTGTGTGTGTGTGTGTGTGTGTGTGTGTGTGTGTGTGTGTGTGTGAGTGAGTGAGTGAAATACAAGAAAACAAATACAAGGCAAATGCAAAATAATTTCAAGAGATAGAGAGTACCAATAATAATGGTCTGCACCA
Organism: Myrmecobius fasciatus; assembly: GCA_023553655.1. Taxonomy (NCBI): domain Eukaryota; kingdom Metazoa; phylum Chordata; class Mammalia; order Dasyuromorphia; family Myrmecobiidae; genus Myrmecobius; species Myrmecobius fasciatus. The sequence goes on along the minus strand of JAJPUD010000167.1, from coordinate 71,565 downwards.
TATCAGGAACGAGCTCAGGCTTCCATCATAGAGAGTTGGAATTTTTAGAATTTAGTCTGTTTTTCCACACACACAAAAAGACACCCCAAAATGAAATTCATTCAGAGCTACAGGAAAACACCTGTCCTTTTACACTGATCTAGTCTCCAAAACCTCCAAAAGAAACATAGGTTAAAAAAAAATCTTTTGAATGCACCAATGCTAGGAATTAAAAGTACATTAAAGAAACTATCAAAAAAGACATCCCACCCTTGCTACCTGTGGTGAAAACGTATTGGTATGTTTGGAAAAGCCCTGGGAAGCAGGTATTATTTATCTCCTTTGCAAAAACGGTAGGAAAAACAAATCTCTATCCTTCGGAGAATCCAAATGTGTAAATATTACCATTATTTGTGGTTTCAAATATTAGACATTCCATCTTCAAGTTACAATTCCTCCCAAGGTTTTCGAAGTTCAGGACGACTGTTGTTGATTGTGGTGGTCGAAAAGGAAATTATTTGGGGAGAGAGAGAAGAAAAAGGTCTTAAATTTCTTGTCCGGAATAGGAGAAGGGGGAGGGAATAGGAGCACAAATATGGCGTGCACATGATTTAGCAGTGGAACACCCAGGGCTCCCCAAATAAATAACATTCATTCCACCCTTTATCACTGAAAAAAAAAGGATTTCTTGCTGGAACCATATCAAGCTAAGCTGAATTTCTCCCTCTCTAAGCTTTGGTGGTGGACAGGGTCATAAAAGAGACAGAATTCTGTCCTCCACAAAAACTGCCTTTCTTGTTCTCTTTCTTTTCCTAATGGTTACAAATAACCTTCATTAAACTTGCAACCTAAATGCGGAGTTGGGAATCTCCTTGCCTGGTTGGCACCAAGCATTATTCTTTATTATTGTTATTAATAGGAGAGTGAAGAGACAAGGGAACATTTTGATAAATAATAATGAAACGTGCCAGATCGATGCATATTTAGAATATCTATTTACTGAAGGTGGTGACATGAACATATGGCCCACAAGTTCTGAAGCCTGATATTGTTAGAGAGATTAATGCTGGTAATTCATCATGGATGGCTAGGATCAGATAGATGAATAAAGAATCATCATCATCCTAGGAAAAAACATTGATCGTTCCTGGAATGCAAGCAAGTGGACTTCCTGGTCTTTTGTGCTATTGCCCTAGGACCTCTTCTTCCTCTCTGGGAAAGAGATTATACACAATGCATTTTCCTCCTGTGAGTTTTCAGCAATAGGTGAAGTCTAAGTGGAAATCAGTTTTTTGATGAAACCAGTTCTCCTTTTGAAATCAATGTAGTAGAGCACTGAACTTGGGAGTCAGGAAGATTTGAGTTTGACTCCTACCTTAGACCCTTACTAATTATCCACTATAAAATTAGCCAGTTAAGTTCAGACCTTTCAGAATCTTTCTAGCTTGAAATTCATGCTACTATTATGCTTTGCAGAAGAAATTGAGATTATATATTGTGAGCTAGTAAAACCCTCTTTGATGGACAGGGATCTAGCCTGCAGAATGCTAACATTCAACTGACTCTTCACTGAGCATTGTCCAGCCACAAGCTTCCCTTTGCAGAGTTAAACAAGTTAGAAAATATCTTAATTTTGGTGATTTTTGATGACTCCAGTGTCTTGCTCCATAGATGATGGGGCAGTGTCCCCTACTTTAAAAAATACTAGCTAAGTTTGAGCCCTAAGTGACTTGGAGATCAGCATGGGAGTTTTTTTGAGCAGCTAGCTCAGCTGTGGAGCTAATGGTCGTGTAGCATCTCCCTATGATATTCTAGCATGGCCCCCTTGAGTGTTCATCCTTGTCCTGATTGCAATCCCTGCGTGTCAGTGTTACTCCCTCAGAATAGTTCCCCACCTTTCTGTCCTACAAGTATAGATTGAATGAAAAGAAACAGCTTTTGGATGTTCTTCTTCTTCCCTCCCTTCTACCTTCATGGGAATCAGGAATTCAAGGGAAAGCCAGGAAAAACAATGGCTTCCCAGAGCTGGTAAAGCAATTTTGAAGTGCTTTGTTTCTCCAAATCTACCATTTTTTTGGAAGCTATAAATAAGGATGCTTGGCAAGCAAAAAAAAAAATTCAGACCTTTTTCATTCCCTTGGAATTCTCTTGATTAGGAGAGAAGGTAGAGAAACTTTTTTTTTTTTTTAAATTATACTCGCCAGAAAGTGCTAATATCACTTTTCAGCAAGATATGCTGGGTATTACAGACAGGTAATGACCCCTCTGGGGGCTTCAGATTTATGTTGCAGTTCTGGCTACTGACCTTTAATGATGTTTCTCCCTACTTATTTTTTTTCTAATATCCAATCCAATTTCTATTCCTGGAATATTGTGTGATTTCTCTATTTCCTAGGAGGCAGATATTACTTCATATGCATACAACCACAAATCTAACAATGGAAGGGACATAATTTATTTTGTAGATGAGGAAGGCCCAGAGAAACCACCCATCATGATCACCTAGGTGATAAGTACCCCCAAGTCTCTTCCTGAAGTGCGTATTTTTATTCTTGTCCTAGGTTAATAGATACTGCTCACCCAACACCAGGACCATAATTAAGCACAGCCTAATGAATGAACATCAGAGGATTTCAGGGAAATTATTCCCTATCGCTTTTATCTATACCATGAATCAACCTTGTTGCAGGCAAAGCTAGATTGGGTGTACAGATGAAAAGTGGGCTGTTCTACTTTTGCATTTTTATCCCCGGCACTTATCACATCACCTGGAATATTATAGGCATGATAGCTGATCAACTGATTGATTGCACCAGGACAGAAAGAGTAAGTGGGCAGAAAATAAGGGCTGAATTATGATTTGAGCCTTCCTGGCTCTGTCCTTCCCAACATTATCCTTTTTTGTTAATTTTTTTTTCAATGAATGGAAATCTGCCTTTTCTTCTTCCTAAGCCTATTGAAAAATAAAGAAAAATTAAACTTTCCTGATATCATCTAAAGGATTCTAAGCTAAAAAGAATTTTTAAAAATTAAAAAAAAACAAAGAAAATAAAGGATTCTGAGCTATCTAGATAAAGGAGATGAAGACAAAGAAAGGAAATTTTTTAGGTCTGTATCAAAGAGATGGAGAAACTTTAATGTAGTGATTCCTAAGCTCCTTTGTGTCATGGCCCCTTTTGGCAATCTAGTGAAGCTTTGTGGACATTTCTTCAGAATAACACTACTTATATTCATAATGGAAGGAATGCTAAATTTAAATCAGAGATTAGTGAAAATAAAGAGGCAATGTTTTTCCCCATTCAAATTCACAGACCCCTTAAATCTACCCATAATCCTTGGTCCTCAGAAAAAATTCTACTTTAATGGAAAGCAAGAAAGGATATGTATATAGTATTATTTATATGCTTGAATGGGATATCATCTATCAGTGATTACATATGGAGACCTAAACTCTGGCCAGCTATTGCTTCACATGGGCTGTTAATCCCTAGAGCTTTGGGCAAATGCCCTATTATACTAAATACAAGTCTGCTAGAAAAAATTGCACAGTTTTACATTATGAGGTCCCAAGAATAGCTTATTCTTCCACTTGCAGAATAAAATGGGAAGGGCAGTCATGTTTATCTTTGTCACGTCCTTCCCTTTTGTGTGTGTGTGATCTTGCCTTTCTCAAGATCAATTCTTCAATGTCATGGATTCCTTCCTTCTACCCAGCTCTATCCAGACATGCTCTGTTCTCCTTTCCATTCTAGGAAAAGTATTTGGAGAAAAAAATAATATTTAGGAGTTAGGGATTTAGGGTATCATTTACTCTCAGAGACTTTTTTATTTCAAAAGAGGGAATCGGGAAGGGGAAATGCTTGCCACAAGCATATAAATTGCTAAAAAGTGTGATATTGTTGGGAAGTATTTGGTGGTGAGATTTTTCTGCATCCTTCAGATCTTATGCTGTTAAAGCGAAGGTCCATTGCCTGTTCCAGTAACTTATCAAGCTCCACTTTACCCACAAAGTTTCTCACAATGCTTTCCGGTAGAGGTAGTGATGGCAGGTTCAGGGAGGTATCCTGCTTCTCCAGGTTTAAACATCTGATCTTTTTTTTTTTTTCCTGTAGCTTGTTTTCCTTATTCCTACTTTTTCTTCCTTGCCCAGATATCTCAAAATCTCTGATTGAGCAAGTAAAAATTGGAAATGATTAAGAATCCTTAAGGGCAGCTTAGCCCTAGTTTTTGTCCCCCCTCCCATCTTAATGTTTTATACCCTACAAACCACCAGTCTCCCCAAACCAGAAATCCAGGGAAACATTTCAATATGAAATCTACAAGTTGAATAGAGTATTTCAGTCAATCAAGAAACATTGATTAAATACTGATTATGTGGCAGGCATGGTAGTAGGCCCTGCAGATACAAAGAGAAACACAAAGCAGTCCCTTCCCTTTAGGATTTGACATTTTCACAGGGGAGACAGCAGGGACATGTGTAAGGACATACAAAACAGGGTAAATTTAAAAAGAAAAAAAAGAAAGAGAAAGGGAGGGAGGGAGGAAGAGAAAAGAAAAGAAGGAAAGAAGAGAAAGAGAAAAAAGGAAGGAAAGAAAAAAGGAAGAAGGAAAGGAAGGAAGGAAAAAAGAAAAAAAAATGAAAATGAAAAATAGTGTGGTCCAGTCTGTATTCAGATAATATCATTTCTTTTACCAGAGGCAGATAGCATGGCTGCACAAGAAAAATCAGATCAATTGTACACAGCAACAACAAGATTATACGATGATCTATTTTGATGGATGTGGCTCTTTTCAGCAGTGAAGTGATTCATGTCATTCTTGTGATGGAGAGAGCCATCTGCATTCAGAGAGAGGATTGTGGAAACTGAGTGTGGATCACAACATAGTATTTTCACTTTTTGTTGTCGTTGTTTGCTTGCATTTTGTTTTCTTTCTCATTTTTTCTTTTCGATCAGATTTTTTTTGTGCAGCATGATAATTATGGCAATATGCATAGAAGAAATGCATATACTTAACATATATTGGATTATTTGCTATCTAGGGAAGGAGGTGGAGGGAACAGAGGGAAAATTTTGAAACACAAAGCTTTGCAAGGGTGAATGTTGAAAATTATCTATGCATGTGTTTTGAAAATAAAAACCTTTACTATAATAATAATAATAACAGTAAAGAATTCAGTTGCTAAAAAAAAGCAGGTGAGGCAGATGGTGAAAGTAATCCTAGCTTGGTGTTTGGTAAAGCATGAGTAGCAATCATGGGTGCAGTGGCCCTTTAGTCTCAAGTTCAGGCATAATTATTCTCATTTGAGAGTAGTTTATGTGCAAGATCTTTGAGGTTCTTTCTTCATTCTTTTTAAGGTCAAGTGGGTCATAAGTCAACAAAGTCAGCTAGTGACATCCATGGGATACATGATCCTACTAATAGAAATAGTCTATGATGGGTCTATTAAAAGTCCAGCTTCTGTTGAAGTGAAAAGCCTAGAATCAGGATGGTCTATCTTCAGATTTAAATAACCGTGCCCAGGCTAGACAAAGAATGCTAATTCAACTACAGACTCAAGACACCCCGAGAGGGAGTTCATCCCACCCCCACACCAGTCTCCAGTGCTTTCTGTAAGAGTCAGCATTAGCTGACTACATGAAGGAGAAAAGTCAAAGCAAGGACTCATTGGAGTAGCTTTCTCCAAGGTCATCATATCCAGGATCCCTCTTATTGACAAGAATATTTCTATGAATGGGATGATCTAAATGGACAACAATTATAATAACATCTATATAGAAGTTTAAGATTTGCAAATCACTTTATAAATAATTTTGTCCTCATAACAACTCTGGCAGGCAAGTGCTAGTATTATGGGGAAATTGAGGAAGACAAAGTTAAGTGACTTGTTCAGTTACATAGCTAGTAAAGTGAATAAAACAGGATTAGAACTCAGGTTTTCCTGACTAAAGGTTCAGATCAATTTGTACTATCTAGTACCCTTCAAGGGAAAGCTTAGTTGTAAAATTATGAGCTAATCTGGATGTTCCGGTATCTACTTTGATACTTTTATATATGTGGATTAAAATTGTCCAACCTATAACAAAAGAGACTTGGGCAGGGTTCTGAGCCAATGGCACTTTATTAAAAGTCCATGGCACTCTCTAAGGAAGTGGACCCCAGATCATTCTCACTATGCTCCCTTCTTCTAGAGCCCCATTTTTATAGGGCTAGATATTCAGACATTCAAGAAAGGTTATACCAGATCTAAAACAATTCCAATGATTGACACATGACACATAAGCCAAAATAAGTGAAATAATATGTCAGCAGGCTCATGAGGTGGGTGAAACAAGGAATCTCTTCCATTGACACATAAAATATATGGGTTTCTGTTTAAGTTAAGCAGAAGGAAATGGTACAAACTATCACAATCAGTGACCCAAGTTGTTATAAGATGGTCACCTGCTTATGATGAACAAGAGAGAATGGTCCAGTTGAGTCACCTCTGTACCATGGTCACCATGACAAGGTAAAACAAGGGTAGAGGGCCTCTAGTTAACTACTTATAATTAAGCAAATAAACTTAGAATCTATAGCTCAAAGCTCTGGGGCCTTATAGACACAAATTTGATAAGATTCTATTAAATAGATTTATACTGATTAGGACAGTGTAGAAGTACAAATGAATTATTTCTCCTTCTTTTAAAAAAATTTAAGGGGGAAAAACCTCTTTAAAAGAATTCCTGTTTACATTATATTTCTTTCTGAAAGGCATTGGAGGGAGAAGATTGTTCTTTGTTCCAAGAACCCTTCCTACGGAGACTTTCTAAATTCTGTCGAAAGACAGCAACAGTCCTTTCCTTCTCAGCTCATCAGCCACAGCAGCCATTTATTCCTTTACAAAGTACAATAATATTAATATCAAGAACATTGTGGCCATCAGTGGTAACAGCTTGTACTTCAACTATGTCAAACAATAATAATCATAGATATAATCACTGCCATTAAATGGCACTTTACATGTATTAACACAGTTGATCCTCACAACAACCCCATGAGGAAGATGCTATTATTATTCTCATTTTACAGAGAAGGAAATTGAGGTATATAGAGATTTATTAACTTGCCCAAAGCCACACAGCTAATGAATGTCTGAGAGAGGATTGAAATTCAGGTTTTCCTGATTCTAAGTCCTGTGGGCTGCACAAAGTCAGTGTTAGAAGATGGCCCAAAACATTGATTGCTTGGCAGTCTTCTTGGGCACCCTGGCACAGACCTTCCTCAGCTCAGACCTGGACTGTTTTAATAGCCTGCTGGCTCCCTGTGACATATCTGATGTGTACATGAGTTGTTTACAATTTGTTTCTCCCACTTGAATGTGATTTCCTTGAGGTCAGGGGCTATCTTTGAGCTTTCTTTGAATTTCTCAATGCTTTTTACACTATTTTAGTAAGCTCTTAATAATTACTGACAACCAATATTATAGGAAATGCCAGAGTTCCCCATATTGTAAGTTGAGATGGTCCCAGCTCATGAAAACTGAGATGAAAGGAAATTAAATGGAAACTACTCTGGTCTTATTTTTGACAAATTAGAGATAGAAAAGCACCGTAGAACTCAAAAGACACCTTTAGCTCATCAATTAAAGGGCTTTTTGGATGGAAACATCAATCAGATCAAAAACCTTGCCACAATTGATTCTTCCAGCTTCACTTACCCTGAACTATTCTGTAATGTATTCAATGATCAGTGATGGGGAAGTAGGACTCGGACCTAGAATTTCACTCATCCCTTTACCAATGCACGCTAGCCTTTTCTCTGAGCTCTTTGAGAGTGGTTCAGAGCACTGAGGGATTGAATGATTTGTCCAAGGTCATACAGCCAGTGAGGGTTAAGGGCAGGATCCCTTCACCTCTTAGGACCCTTGAATATATGTTATGCTCAGAGTAGCTAGAAGCCTAGAGGCTTCTTCCTGGCTAAATATATATAATAAAAGCAACTGGATGGTTCAGTGGATAAAGTCAGGAAGTGTTTAGTACATTCAAATGTGGCCTCATACACTAGCTGTGTTATCCCAAGCAAGTCATTCCATCCTGTTTGTCTCAGTTTCCTCATCTGCAAAATGAGCTGGAGAAGGTAATAATGCGCCACTCCAGTATTTTTGCCAAGAAGACTCCAAAAGGGGTCATAAATGGTTGTACATGTCTGAAAAATGACTGAACAACAATAAATATATAATAAAGGGACAACGACATTAAATATATAATAAAGGGACAGCAACAATAGATATATAATAAAGACAGGCATGTGTCCAGCCAGGAAGAGAATGACATCTTCAGAACTCAACTTTTGTGGTAGCTTAGAAGATTCATTGGTATGGCAAGACGTGAGATCATTTGGCAAGAGGTATGGCTCTAGAGCCCGAGGAAATGGCTTCCAATCCTATCTTTGCAGTTTGCAGAGGTCCTTTCTTTGCAACCTTAGGGAGTCATCTGCACAGTGAGTAAATATATTGGACTACTTGGTGTCTGAGGTTTGGACTGGCTCTAGTCCTGTGCTCTTAGGGGATAAATGAATCAATTGTTCCTCAAACCCACACTGCCTTTTGGGATTTATTGGAATACTTTGAAAAATAATTCAAATTGGCAGGGTAAAGAATTACCTCAATGCAAAGGGAACTTTCTTCTCCTAAATTAGAGAGTTAGGGAGAGATGAGTAAAGCGAGTTAGGAACTTAAGTCCTCTGGGCCCAGAGCCAGGATAAGAAGTCTTAATCTTGGTCTGGAGACATTCTACCTGAATTTTGTTCCTTACCTTTAGCTCCTGCCGGTGGCTATACATCAAAAAAGCTGTTAGCCTGACCTTATCAGAGAGAGGCTTTTGAGTCATTGCACTTTAGTAGACTAGAGACAAGATAGATAGTAAGTATGTGACCAGAAAGTGAAAAAACCAGAAATAGAGGGAAGTTCCCTAATCATTATTCCAATAGTAAGCCCTAAGAGTGATCATTAGCAAAGCAACTCCCAGCAGAGATAATGTGTTCAATAAAGAGAGAGCTGCATGATAATATCATCAGGGGATTGTCTATAGCCCTGCAGTGTTAGGGCTTGCCCAGTTTTCCCTTTGTGTAATTTCTGTTTCTGTTCTTTTCCCCCACTGATGGTTTATATATTTGGGAGACAGCATGTCCCCAGGTTTCATGGGGGAGAGGGAAATGTTCTATTGCCACTGTCCTAATCCATTAGTCCTCAAGGCTTCATTAAGCGCTCACTGTATGTCAAGTGTCAGGAGAAAGGGTTACAAATACAAAAATGACACAATTTCTACTTTTTTTTTTGCTGAGTCAATTGGGGTTAAGCGACTTACCCAGGGTCTTAAATGACTTGCCCAGGGTCTTTTAAGTGGTCCACAATTTCTATTTCTAAAGGAACTTAATTTCTATGAAATACCTTTGTTTTTAACTGTATCCTCTGGCTAACTAGTAAAAGTAAACATTTTGGTGGGGACTCATTTTATATGATTTTTGGTGAATATGGACCCACAGAATATGTTGAAGCCAGAATAGAATTTGTGTAGCATCCCAGATGTTACATACATGAATTGCTAATTTACATTAGTGGAGAGAATTTTTGCATTAGGAGTCCCTTATATGAATATAGTTACTCCTAGTCTTTCTCTAGTTCCCCAAAATATTCTAGGGGCAGATAGATAGTACAATGGATAGAGCAGTAACCTGGAATCAGGAGGACCTGAGTTCAAAAAGAATAGATCCACAACTCTTCTTTGTCAGGTGCCCAATTGGAGGTAGTCGGGTGGCACAGGAGATAAATATTAGTGACTCCGAAAAAATCACTTAACTTCTCTTAATACCTTTCTATAAAGTGAAAACATTGAAAATGAAAGGGTTAAACTTATGGCCTCTAAGGTCCCTTAAAAAAGAAATCTTTGCTCCTCTGAGACCACATATATCTATAAGGCTCCATCATTTTTACAATGCATCTTCCCATTCTGGTAAATGCTCCAGGAAGCAATGTCTGTTACCTTTATGAGCCAATTAAAACAATCCTGGACTATTTGAGGAAGAAAACTGTGAAATCCATGGAAGATGTTTAACTTAATCAAAACCATCTAGCGTTTTGTTTCTCATCCGCATAAATTGTTCCTTCTTTTTTATTCACCTGTTTTGGCAGGTGCATTTGTCTGCAATGACCATTGTTGGTAGAGAAATGTGCTAGTCTTTGCGTTTACAAACTCTCTTGTTACTGTGCAGCAGTGATGTTCCCAACTCATACCCAGAGAGGTAAGCCGGAGCACTTCCAATCCCACAGGATCATTAGGATGTCCCCAAGTAATGGCTCTGCTACGAGATATGTGAAGCAGTAATCACAGAGAGGCAAGTGAGAGATTCTCTGAAATAATTACTTCCCCTTCTTAAAAAAAATCCAAGGGAATTTGTGTTTTTCTAGAATGATGAGGCCCCCTTAAGTCATTAGGGGTATGGGATCCCAAATTATGCTGTCAACAAGAGGAATGAGATCCTGGGTTTCACAGATGAGTGGAGGCTTTGTAATTTGATTCACATCCTCTTTACTGTACTAATACTAGGCTTTCATGAAATACAAATGAAGCTACCCCATCGGCAGCAAAATGTGTTTTGGTCTTGCTTTAATCAGCTGCAGAGCTTACTTAAATGGTTTCTAGAGAGCAAATATTTTGGAAGAAATGATGTTGGAAAAAAATGTGCATTAGTCACCAAGATAGGCCCATCTGGAAGAACATTCAAGCTTTCAATTTCCCAAGTTTGCTCAGTTCCCCTGGCCCCTTCCCCATTTTTTTTAAAGAAATAATACTGAACCAAGATGGGTTTCCCGGTTGCAGTTTAATATCATCCATTGCCCAGCTCATCATCTAGGGTAAACATATATTTACAGCCTCTTTCCACATTTGTGAAGCCTCTAATATGTCCTATGGTCCATTACTATAGGTAATTTATGAGCTATAAAGGTTGATATTCTGTGATATCCTTGCTCTGGACTTCCTTATTATTCAGGAGATCACTTAGAAGAATAATTTGACCCACTCAACACAAAATCTTGTAATAATTCAACAACTCTACCAAGAAATTTGGAGGCCATATTGTATGTTTATTTTTAAGAGATATATTTCCAGCATGGGGCAATTTTTGTTTCAAAAAGGCAAGAAGTTGATGTAGTGATCTTCTGAAAATTGTCTGTTCATATTCTTTGACCATTTATCGATTGGGGAGTGGTTTGAATTCTTATAAATATGAAACAATTCTCTATATATTTTAGAAATAAGACCTTTATCAGAACCATTAAATGTAAAGATGATTTTCCATTTATTGCTTCCTCCTAATCTTGTGATGTAGTGATCTTAATATTTGTTGTTGCTAGTGTCATTTTACACTTATGTCTGGCTCTTTATGACCCTATTTGGGGTTTTCTTGTCAAAGATACCAGAATGGTTTGTCATTTTCTTCTCCAGCACATTTTTCAGATGAGGAAACTGAGGAAGAGATTAAATGACTTGCTCAAGGTCATATAGCAAGTAAGCATCTGAGGCTGGATTTGAACTCCTGAAGATGAGTCTTCCTTACTTAAGCTTGGCACTCTACTACTGCACCACTTAACTACTCATCCTTAATATTTACCTTCTTACATGTAGTCTATATTAGTTGTTAATACAGAGGGCAGTGAGGTGGCACCAGAGTGCACAGAGCTTCAGGGCTGGAGTGAGGAACATTAATCTTCATGAGTTCAAATCCAGCCTCAGAGACTTCCTAGCTCTGTGACCCTGGATAAGTCACTTAACCATCTTTACTTTGGCTTTCTAAAATCAGCCAAAAATTTAGCTAAATTTGCTAAAATTGGTTAAAGAAGGAAATGTCAAAGCATTCCAGTATTCCTGCCAAGAAACCCCAAAATAGGTCAGAAAGAGTTGGGTACGACTGAACAATGGCCTTGACAAAAGTTGTTAATGCTCTTTATTCTCTCAAAGCTGAAATTACTTTGATCTATTTTGCATATATTTGCATCTATATTTCCCATCTACTTTTATGTATCATATGCTGTTTCCTCTCTGTCTGTAAGCTCCATGAGGGCAAACTTGTTTTGTTTTTATCTTTGTACCCTCAGAAAGTAGTGTTTTATCCTGCATATTGTGGCATTTAATAAATTTTTGTTGATTACCAGTGTGACTGTACTATATATCCCTTCAGTAGAAAGTGAGCAACTTGAGAGCAGAAACTGTTGGTTTTTTCTTTGTAAGCCCAGCAAGTAGTACGGCGCTTGGTGTTTAATAAATGCTTATGAATTAATTGTCTGTCTATCTATCTGTGTGTTTGTTTCTTGAATCCACCAGTAGATCATTTTCCTTAAATATAAAGAATCTTCCTATAGGATATTCTGATGAGGTTTTTGCTATAAACCTTTATGTATGCTAAGATCTCCAAAACAATATTCTATGTCTTAGATTCCCCAGAGCCTAAGATAATGGCTAATATATAATTACCATTTAATAGATGCATCCCGATTGATTAATTTGCCAAGGATCTATGAGAAACTCTCAAGGGGAAGAAGTGAAGAGCAGTATTATCTGGAATGGAGCCTCTGAATGTGACTATGCTGGTTATAAAAAAAAGGAAACCCTGAAGAGTCATGAATTTCAGAATTTCAGAGTTGGAAATCATGCAAGATATTTCCACATAAGCCATTTTTTAAAAGGCAAAAAATAAAGGAAATAAGAAAAGTATACTTCTATTTGCACTTAAATTTCATCACATCTCTCTCTGGAGCTTTTTATTTTTATCACAAGTCCTTTTATAATTGTTTTGGATCATTGTATTGATCAGAATAGTCAAATTTTTCATAGGTATCATTACAACATTGCTTTTACTGTGCACAATGATCTCCTAGTTCTGCTCATTTTATATAGATCTCACCATGTTTGGGGTTTTTTTCTGAAATCATACCTCTCATCATTTACCATAGCACAATAGAACTTCATTATCCTCATATGCCACAACTTGCAGAGCCATTCCCCAATTCATGAGCATCCTTTCAAGTTCCAATGCTTTGCCACCACAAGAAGACTTGCCATAAATATTTTTGTAGATGTAATTATTTATTTATTTATTTATTTATTTTTGCTGAGGCAATTGGGGTTAAGTGTCTGAGGCCAGATTTGAACTCAGGTCCTCCTGACTTCAGAACTGGTGCTCTATCCACTGAGCCACCTAGTTGCCCCCTTTCCTTTTCCTTGATCACTTTAGGATATACACTTAGTAGTGGTATTACTGGGTCAAATGGTATATACAGTGTTATAGACCTTTGGAATTAATAACAAATTGTTTTTGTTTTTTTTTTTTTTGCTTTTTTTTGCTGAGGCAATTGGGGTTAAGTGACTTGCCCAGGGTCACACAGCTAGGAAGTGTTCTCAAATTTGAACTCAGGTCCTTCTGACTTCAGGGCTGGTGCTCTATCCACTGCATCACCTAGTTGCCCCATTTCCTTTTCCTTGATCACTTTAGGATATACACTTAGTAGTGGTATTACTGGGTCAAATGGTATATATAGTGTTATAGACCTTTGGAATTAATAACAAATTGTTCTTAATAATGGTTGGACAAACTCACAACTCCACCAAGAATTACTGATATACTAATTTTTCTTCATCCTCTCCAGCATTTGTCATTTCTGATAGTTGTTAGATGGTACTTCAGAGTTGTTTTAATTTGCCTTTCTTTAGTCAATAGTGAGTTAGAGCATTTTTTCATATGACTATAGATAGCTTTGATTCCTTCTTCAGAAAACTGGCCGCTCATGTCATTTGACCATTTATTAATTGCAGAATGGCCCTTATTTTTATAAATTTGATTCCGTTCTATACTCAGTATATATTTGAGAAATTAGGTCTTTATTTTTTCTTGTAAATTTTTTTTGATATTATTTCATTGTCCATGATACCTTTTATCAAAATGTAGTTTCACAGATTATCCCTTTTAATTAGATCTATTTTGCTTTTGTTTTGTCTGAAGTCATGATTGCTACCCCTGCCCTTTTTTAGTCCTTTATTTTAACACTATATATGTCTTTCTGCTTCAAGTAGCTCTCTTGTAAACAACATATTGTTGGATTCTATCTTCTAGTTTATTCTACTGTCTGCTTCTATTTTATGTGTAGACTAATACCATTCACATTCATAGTTATAATTACTAACTATGCATTTCTCTTTATCTTATTTTTTTTCTTTCTTCTCTTTCTCTTGTCCCTCCTCAAAAGTCTATTTTACTTCTAACCACTGCCCCCCTTAATCTTCTCTTCATTTTATCATCTCCCACCCTTTTTCCTTATCACTTTCCCCCCTTATTTTCCAATTGGCTAAGTTACCTTTCTATACACAGCTGAATATGGTGTGTACACACACACATATGTATGTATATGTATATATGTATGTGTGTGTGTATATTTCCTTCTTTGAATCAATTACAATGAGAGTAATGTTCGAGAGCCTTATCCATTACCTCTCCATTTTCTACTCTACTACAAAGAGTCCTTACTTGTGTACCTTTTTAATGTGAGATCAATTTCTTCCAATCCACCTCTCTCTTCCCCATTAAGACACTGGCACAGGACCAACCAGCATGGTGTACTCATATCCGAGAAGATGCAGTGCTCTATAAGCAAAGAAAAATTGAATTAGCTCAGAAGTGCGAGCTCCACAAAGTTAGAGAATCCACCTCAAATGTTCATAGGGATTATTTGTCTGACCTGTGGCAGAGCATTCCAAATTTGCATTGGTCTGATCAGCCACAGTTGGACACGTTAACTTGACTCTAACAGCAAAGTTGTTTTGGTCCTATTTTAAAATGAAGGACAAAAATTGCTTCCCTCTTCTCCCAGTGCACCTCTCTTTCTCATTCCTTCAAAAAAAAAAAATTGGGAGAGAGGTTGTTTTTTTTTCCAACATAATTGACTCATTTATGTCCTCTGTCTATTGTAAATGCCTTTTATTTGCTCTAATAATGATCAAGTTCTTAGGAGTTATATCTATTATCTTTCCATATACTAATATAAATAGTTTAAATTTATTGAGTCCCTTATGACTTCTCTTTTATGTTGACCTTTTCATACTTCTCTAGAGTCTTCTATTTGAAAGTCAAAATTTCTATTCAGTTCTGGTCTTTTCACCAGGAATGCTTGAAAGTTCTCTATTTCATTAAATATAACTCTTTTCCTTTAAAATATTTTGTTCAGTTTTGATGAATAGAAGATTCTTTGTGAAATTCTGTTCATTTGCCCTCTAGAATATCATGTTCCAAGTCCCTATTCCTCACCTCCCATTTTTTAATATAGAAGATGTTAAATCTTGTGTTATCCTGACCATGGTTCCACAATTTGGATTGTTTCTTTCTGTCTGCATGAAGTACTTTCTGCTCAATCTGAGAGTTCAGATTGGGAATATTCATTTTGGGATTTCTTTTAGGAAGGATTGGTAGAGAATTTAAATTCTATTTTACTCTCTGGAACTAAGATGTCAGTGAAGTTTTTCTTGATAATTCCTTAAAATTTGATATCTAGACTCTTTCTTTGGTCATGGCTTTCAGGTAATCCAATAATTTTAAAATTATCTCTACTTGATCTGTTTTCCTGATTAATTGTTTTTCCAATGAGATAATTCACATGTTCTTCAATATGTTCAATATGACTTTATTTTATTGTTTCTTAATGCCTCATAGAGTAATTAACTTCCAATTGTATAATTCTAATTTTTAAGGAATTATTTTCTTCAATAACACTTTGTAACCCTTTTTCCATGTGACCAATTCTGTTTTTCAAGGAGCTCTTTTCTTCAGTGTATATTTTTATGCTTCCTTTTCCATTTTGCCTATTCTATTTTTTCCCTTGAGGCAATTGGGGTTAAGTGACTTTCCCAGAGTCACACAGCTAGGAAGTGTTAAGTTTCTGAGGTCACATATGAACTCAGGTCCTCCTGACTTCAGGGCTGGTGCTCTATCCACTGCATCACCTAGCTGCCCCTCCTCTTCTATTTTTTAAAGAATTCTTTCTTCAGTGAATTTTTGTACCTCCTTTATCATTGGACCAATTCTGTTTTTTAAGGTGTTATTTTCATCAATATTTTTTGATTCCTCTTTTTTATTGCATCACTTTCATTTCTTTTCCTAGTTTTTCTTTAATCATTCTTATTACTTTCTTTAACTCTTTTAAGAATTCTTGTTTAAGAATTTTTGGGGGGTTCAGTTAGCATTTTTTTTCATTTGAGACTTTGTGCATAGCTGTTTTAACATTGTTGTCTTCTGAGTTTATGCCTTGGTCTTTCCTGATACTCTAGTAACTTTTTTATGGTCAAATTCTTTGTTGTTGTTGCTGTTGATTACTTATATTTTCCCAGTTTATTTTTTAACTTTGAACTTCATATTAGAATTGGGCTCTGCTCATTTCAGGATGGGGAGGCATTATTCCAAGCTTCAGAATTTTTTGTGCTGATGTTTTTAGAACTAGTTCTGAAGATCTGCAAGTTTTTGGTGTACCAAAGGTGGTGTGATTCTGAGAAAGGTGTGGTAACTATTCTTCTGGTCTATCCTTTATCCAGAAAGAACCTTTGGTCCTCTGGGCTATCATTCCACTTTACTTTGGGAGTGTGACCAGGATTCTTGCTTCCTTGTCACTGGTCGATGGCTTTCTTCTCTGCATTGGAATTGTAACCCACATCCAGGCAATAGAGTCTCCAATCAGCACCAGCTATACCCAGTGGCAGCAAAGGATCCCCTGTAATCTCTTTCTGACCAATTGTCTGACCTCCTCATCATCTCTTGGATGGATGAGAACTCCCAAAGTTGCTACTGCTGTTATTGCCATCACTGCTCATATGTAGGCTATAGACAGACCTCCCCTCTGGTGTCATAGGCTTCTGCTGACTTTGTAAATTTTCTTAGACTGGAAAAATGTCTCACCCTGACCTTTGGTTGACTCAATTGCTCCAAAATTTGATTTGAAAAGTCATTTTGGAAGAGAATATTGAGGAGTTCAACTGGATTATCTCTAATTTGCTATCTCTGCACTCCCTTCTCTTTCTTGATTTTAAAACAAATTCTTATTGTTTGATTCAGTTTCTGACAGCTCAAATTCACCTTCTACAGCAGACTGTTCTAGTTTTCACTCTCCCCATTCCATCTTCTGGAATGCATCTATCTTTTATGTATACAATTATCTCTGTCTTGTCTCTCCCATTGGAAGCATTTTGAGGGCAGGAACTGTATTTTTGCTCCTTTTTATGTCTAATTTTTAGCACAGTGCCTTTCATATAGTATATGACTAACAAGTCCTTGATATCTATTGGTAGGTTTGGTTGGTTTGCCCAACTTTGCAAAAATAATGGCATAGTCAAGATAAGGATCTATGTTTTAATTTAGAAAGCTATTTAGAGAGTGCATCTCTTAATTTAGAGAGTTAAACTAATTTATGTATCTTCTCCACTATGCTGGCTATCTTCATTTCATTAAAAAAAAATTGGCTAAAATGACAGGAAAAGATAACGATGAATGCTGGAGGGGATGTGGGAAAACTGGGACACTAATACATTGTTGGTGGAATTGTGAATGGATCCAACCATTCTGGAGAGCGATTTGGAGCTATGCCCAAAAAGTGATCAAACTGTGCGTACCCTTTGATCCAGCAGTGTTTCTATTGGGCCTATATCCCAAAGAGATTTTAAAGGAGGGAAAGGGACCCACATGTGCAAAAATGTTTGTGGCAGCCTTTTTTGTAGTGACAAGAAACTGGAAATTGAAAGGATGCCCATCAATTGGAGAATGGCTGAATAAATTATGGTATATGAATGTTATGGAATATTATTGCTCTGTAAGAAACAACCAGCAGGACGATTTCAGAGAGGCCTGGAGAGACTTGCATGAACTGATGCTGAGTGAAACGAGCAGAACCAGGAGATCATTATACACAGAAACAACAATATTACATGATGATCAATTCTGATGGATATGGCTCTCTGCAACAAAGAATTGTCTCAAACCAGTTCCAATTGTTCACTGAAGAAAGCCATATACACCCAGAGAGAGGGATATGAAATATGGACCACAACATAACATTTTCATGCTCTCTATTGATGTTTGCTTGCATTGTGTTGCCTTTCTCTGATTTTCTTTTTTTTTTTCTTGTAGATAGGATTTTTCTTGCACAACTTGTCAAGTATTTCAACATTATTAACATGTAGTGGACTTCCTGCCATCTAGGGAAGGGGAGGGGACTGGGGGTAAAAGTTGTAATGGAGAGCTTTGTAAAGATCAATGCTGGGGAACTACCCATACATATGTTATACAAATAAAAAGCTTTAATAAAAAAAGACTTACACAGACAAAAAAACGAATAACAGAAAAACAAAAAGAAGCTAAGGGGCTGGCCTTATAGCCCTGGCTAATATTAATAATTATCCCAACATTCTTAGAGGATTGTTCTCTGAACAACAACAGTAAAAAGCTAATAAGGACAACACATTTTGAGCCAGAGCTTCCTAGTACTTAAATTCCTCCTCAGTTGTAAGTTGGTCACTTGGGGAAAAGCAATTGCATAGAAAAATACAACTGAAAAAGACTGAGAAGGATTATACACTGGCAAGTCCATAATTACCCACATGAGACTCTCACCTCATTCTGACATCATCTAGAGAGCCTTTATCTCATGTCTACCAAATCCTTTCCCAAGTTGCCATCATTTTAAATTGTGTCCATTTAGGCTTTCAACCAGTTTTGTGCTTTAGAGAGCACAGTTTATAATGTTTCATTCTTCTTTCTCCTAGCCATGTAATAATGTAGACAAGAGATAAGCTTGGGGGAAAGGCTTTTTATAAATCGACTTGTAGTTAAGTAGTAGCTTCAGTATAGAGAGAATCAGGGTCTCTTGCTAGATGGCAAATCTCACAAATAATATTACACCTTAATACTAGTACTGGTTAATGAATCTTGTATTCATTGAGCCATCAGAATGATAACTCACATTTATTTCTGAACCATTTTCAAGTTTAGTACATGTTTTCCTCACAATCACACTGAGATAGGTAAAACAATGAATATTTTTTTATTTTATGGAATCTTAGAAAAATTATTTAGGGCTCCACAGTTAGAAGATGCCAAAATGCAAGCTGAACTTATAATATTGACCTGGAACTCATTGAACCTGAGTTTGAATCCTGACTCTACTGCCTACAATCTGTGTGGCCTTGAACAAGCTATCTAAGCTCCTTGACCATTCTTCATCAGTAAAATAAGTGGATTGGGTTAGGTAGGCCCTGCCAGCTTTAGCTCTATGAACCCATGAACCCAGATGTGTAGCTCTAGGCTTCCCTTTCTAGGGTCAGCATTTCCTCTACTCTACTCCATTATGTCAGCTTGAGGAACTAAGAAAAGCCATTGGAGTGCTTGGAGTTGGAAATTCCCTCCCAGCCCTGTTACAGCTGTGAGAGTCTGGACAATCCGTTCTCCAAATCCCAGTGTCCTCGTGTGTAACAAAAGGAGGTTGGACCGGATGGTCTCTTTTGTAGAATTTGTGGAGATAGAAACCAATGCTTCCATCCCTTGGTATTCTGCTGAGTGAGTCACTTAATTCCTGGGGCCTCAGTTTCTGCATCTGTAAAACAGTAATAATTAATATTTCTGTAGGTCTTTAAGGCTTTAAAAGTGCTTTGAATTCATCCATTCTCACAGTTTTCTGTGTTTGGGATTATTATGGTCATTTTTATTTTGCAATAAAGCAAACATTTTTATAGAGCTTATATGTGACTTACTAAGAGTTACAAGGTTAACAAATGAGATTAAACCTAGTTTTTTAAAAAAATCAGAAATTAGAACAGGAAGGGTCCTTAAAGTTCACCGATTCCAGCTTCAGTGCTCTAACCATTATTCATCACTGCTCCTCTTTCTGCTTTAAGGCCCATTTATTCTCCAGGTGATGCTGCCTCTTCTGAGTGACTAATAAAATCCCTTTCAGCTATAAATAGAATACAGAAAAAAAAGGGACTAGTTGTAGAGTCATAGGTCTTGGGCCTCTGATGCTTACTAAGACTTTACAGAGCTTCTCTGAGCTTCAGTATCTTTAGCTGTAGAATGAGTTTTCAGCAATCTTTTCCAACTCTAAATCGATGATTATTTGGTCCTAAAATCCCTTTTAGATTCAACACTTGGATTCTGGGATAAATATTGCAGAAAACTTTTGCCTGGAGTAGCATCGGATCTTTGGAACCCCTTAAAACTACCATGAAGAAAAAAAAATCACTATTGCAAATGGTATTGATTCTCTAACTAAAAGCAGTGTCATCTCCTTTGAAAGATTGAGAAGACAATTATAATGCAGAGACACGTAAGGGTGTTCCAGCCAACCAATAGTGGAGAGAACTCATTTCTAACTATTCTGCTGTTGAAGAATCTAAATTTGTTTGTTGAAAGAAGTTTTAAAGTAGAAAGAAAAATGTCTTGAAAGCACAAAAGTAGAAGAAATGCCTTGTTTATAAGATGAAATAAGCATCTAATCTTGCCCTGCCACAATGTATGACCCTTTCTAACCTGTCTCAGACTATTTCCTCACTTATAAAACAAAGTGGTTGGATTGTAAAGATCCCCTTCATCTCTGAATCTACACTTTTTAAAATTTTAATAAATTTTTAAATTTTAATAGATTTAATTTTAATAAATTTAATAATTACATGTAAAGATGGTTCAACATTCATTTTTGTAATATTTTGAGTTCTAATTTTTTCCCTCCCTTTTATATCTTCCCTCTTCCCAAGATAGAAAGCAATCTGATATAGGTTATACATGTATAATCACTTTTAACATATTTCCATATGAGTCATGCTGGGAAAGAAAATTACAACAAAAAGGAAAGAAAAAGACAAAATAAAACAAAAAAAGGGTGAAAATAGTATACTTCGATCCTCATTCATTCTCCAAAGTTCTTTCTTTGGACACAGATGGCATTTTCCATCCAAAGTCTGTTGGAATTGCCTTGCATTAGAGTATTGTTGAGAAGAATTTAGTCTATTTTAGTTGATCATCATATAATCTTGCTTGTTAGCGTGTACAAAGTTTTCCTGGTTCTGCTCACTTCACTCAGCATCAGTTCATGTAAGGCTTTCCAGGCTTTTCTGAAATCAGCCTGCTCATCATTTCTTATAGAACAATAATATTCCATTACATACATATGCCATGATTTATTCAACCATTCCCCAACGGATGGGCTTCCACTCATTTTCTAATTCCTTGCCACCATAGAAAGAGCTCCTACAAATATTTTTGCACATGTGGGTTCCTTTCCCTCTTTTAAGATCTTTTTAGGATAATGACCCAGGAGAGACACTGTTAGATCTAAGAGTATGCACAGTTTGATAACTCTTTGGGCACAGTTCCAAATTGTTCTCCAGAATGGTTGGATCAATTCACAACTCCATCAAGAATGGATCAGTATCCCAATTTTCCTACATCTCCTCCAACATTTCTCATTATCTTTTCCTGTCATCTTAGTCAGTCTGATAGGTGTGAGGTAGCACCCCAGAGTTGTTTTAATTTGCATTTCTCTAATCAATAATGATTTAGATCATTTTTTCACAAGACTATAGATGAACCCACAAATTCTTCAGTGAGTTTCCAGGTAAAGTGTCTCCCCTTCCCCAAGAACAGGGGTCAATAGCATTGAACTTTTGAGAAATCTTTATTCACATCTATATTTAGGAGATAAGGAGGGGATGGAGGGGGCCATTATGTCTAACAATTTTTAAAAAGGAACAAGTTTTAGAGCATAAGACATAAAAAGATTACATAATTAATATGAAAGCAGTACCACTTCATTCTTCTCCTCCCCTTCCTTGTCTAGATTCATATAATATTAATTCCTTATTGTATAGCAGGGCAGCTAACTCCCTGCAACAATGCATTAGCTTGTATTTGGAAGGACCACTTTAAAAAAATATCCAGTCAGAGCCCTGAAGGCACACTGTAGAACTTACTTAGATTGCTCCACATCTGAGTCAAGGACATCTTTTTCCAAACAAACAAAAAAATAAAGCCATACCAGTCTCATCTCTCTTTCTAGAGTCGCACTCTGGTGCAAACCAGTCCTTTTAGAGTCATTTGCAGTGGAAAATGGGAAGCCCAGATTCATACCATTTCTACTTACTGATACACAACTGCTAAAAGATGGACAGAGAGATCAGGATGGAGCCTCCAGATCAGGCAGACAGCTTGACTCAGGTGAGCCAGTGATTTAGAATTTCGTTGTGCTGAAGGCTAGGAGTTGTAATTTCCTTTCACATTATGCCAGAGGTGTCTGCAAACGTGGACTGACCATCAGACAATATAGTATGATCATGGAAGATCCTTAAAGTTTTCAACATCATTCTTCATAATTAGGTAATTTCATTGGAACACAGGATTTTATACCTTATAAAGATAAGAGAACCTATATGTACATTTAGGGTCCTCTTGTTGTCAGTGGTGATAATCTGACCATCAAAGAGCTCATACCTCTTCTGGAGAAGAGGTAACACACAGTTGTGGTACTGAAGTTGTACATCTGCCCTGCCCAGGTATTCGTGAGGACATTTGTTGGGTCAGAGAACCAGCCAGATTTAGACAAAGAACAGCTTAGGGGAAAGCACTACTTTCATATACGGATGCAGTGTGGGTCATAACATATTCAGAGTTTGTCACCAGACCACTAATATGATCAGAAGCCTCCCAGTCTGGATGGCCACATACATGGTGGTTGTGTTGAATGGTTCCAGCATGATCTGTGCCATTTTTTCTCTGCTGGCTTAGGAGTTCAGGGATGCTTCTGTGTGCAATAATTCAATTCAACAAACATTTATTAAGTGTCTACTATATTCCAGGTACTGTGCTAAGCATGGGGGGTACAAAAAAGGCAAAGACATTTTCTGCCATTATGGAGTTTAAAATCTAATGTGACAATATAATGCATGAACCCATAATACAAAGTATGGTGCCAGATTTTCTCCAATGCGTCCCACTTGGACATTTTCAATGGGTCAGAATTTCAGGGACCTCTCTTGCTCCGGGTCTCATTCTCACTGTCATACCCTGATGTCTGGAGCCCCAGATATTTGGAGAAAGATAACTCAAAGGTCATTGTCTACTACCACTGTCAACAATGAGAGCAGCAATATCATCACCAATGGCCATTTTAAACCATTGGGATAGAGAGCAGATGGTACCACACCTGAAAGGGGGAAGAGGATGAAATTAGTATATGTTGAATGGGGGAATTCATAATCTTTTTTTTCCTTTTTAGACAATTGTGAGATCATCTTTCCAGTCAAAGGCAAGTCTGATCCCATTTCAAAGGTAATTCATAAAGTGGCAGATGAGGAACACAGTTAGTGACCGGCACCTTGCTGCAATCCCATAAACAATTCTAATAAACACAGTGAGTCAAATAAGCAGAATCATTTAGTTGCTCATTAAACAGTATACTTTAATGAGCATGTTCATTTCAAATTGGTCCCATCAAGGATTTACATGTAGCAAAGGAGCCTGGAGGGCTTTATTTTCAAATCCATTTTGGGATGATGAATCCTCTGTCATTATACCGACTGCATTACATAAATTTGAAGTCAGGCGAATATAAATCTTGTGAGCCCCATACATCTTCCCTTGTGTTTGGATGGTTGGTGATGCTTCAGTGCCTTAAATGATATATTTTTCCTCTTGTTAAATTACCTATATGTGTGTGGACACACTCGTGTGCCTCTGCTCATGTACTTACATATGTGTGGTCTGAATTCCTTAATTGTTCTTTCCAGACTTTTAGATAATAAAAGCATAACTCAACTTCAGAAGTCTCTTAGAGATAGTCACTGTATTATAGATCATAGATGGAGAGTTGAAAGGGACCATTTCAATACCTTTTGAAGCAAAGAGTTCTTTGCAAAAAGTTCATTGATGGCAAGTCAGCAAATGCTACTCGCTGGGGACCTAACAATGGGTGTATGGGGGGAAACAACTGATGGGGCATCAAGTTCATGGAAATAAAGAAAGAGAGATGCCCCAGCCTCTCAGCACCCCCCCCCCCCACACACACACACCTCTGAAACTCCTGTAGCTTGTCTGGTTCTGGGAGAGGAGCCAGAACATACTCACTACTAGGTACCACAAATACAATGTAATTTCCAATACAGAAGAGGGCAAGAAGAGACCATGTGTGGATTAAATCTTGATCACCAGAGTCTGGTGCATGTCCATCCCTTCATTCCTCTTGGGACTCTGATCCATAATCCATAAGCCTTCTTACCCTGAATGGTCACTCTGCCCTAGAGACCCCTTCCTTTAATTGTGTCCATTTTAAGGAGAGTGCTCGGGTCAGCCATGCTCACTCCTTAGGCACCATTCTTGATTCTCTGTATCTCCTTTCTCCCATCTCCTTCCCGCCCCAATTTTCATTTTCATTTTATCTTTGTCTACTCCTATTAGAATAGAAGCTTCTTGAGGGCAGGGAGCATGTTTCTTCTTGTGTTTGTATCTCCAAAATTTAGCACAGTTTTTGGCACTTATTCTATATTTAATAAATAGACTATTTGACTTGATTACCTTGGTTTATATGTTAAAATATAAACCTTCACCTTCTTCCTCACTATCCCTAAGGATGTACCTACATATGTGTGGTCTAAATTTCTCAACTGTTTGCTTTCCAGATTTTTAGATCACAGAAGCATAATTCAACTTCAAAAGTCCCTTAGAAGTCAGATCATAGATGGAGAATTGAAAAAGGATTTCCCCATTTCCAAGAGGCATTATATTATTATTCTAGACTACATCCCATAAAGAATCATATTTATAAATGTCCCCAATGAATGACAGACTAAGATGGAAAATGTGATCCCAGAGGGCTAATGGACCACTTCAAGTGGGCAGTATTGGGGTACACATTTGCCCTTTCCACTCCTGGTCTGACTCATTCCTAAGAGAATTGGTCAGCCTTTCAATGAGTATTTTTTTTTTAGAATGGCATAAGGATCTTGTCCAGATCCTTCCGGTACAAGCATCTGAGCATGGTATACCCACACAATGGTTTTTGAGACCAGGCAGAGATATCTGGCAACATTTTTTGCAGACTAAATTTTTAGAGAAAGTTGAGATGCCTTGGAGCTATTCATACTATATAAGCTTTGAATTTGGAAATGGGATTTGGGAGAAATAGTGCATTTTGCTATTCTGAAATATCTGAGGATCTCATGGATGAAATAAAGTAATAGAATAGTCAGTGTGGCAAAGTGGAAATTCTGATCCAGAATCCAGAAGTCTAGGGTTGACATTCTGGTCCTGACCCTTACTGGATATGTGGAAAATGGACAAATTACTTATCCTCTCAGCCTCAGTATACTCAGCTATAATAGGGGAAAATAATATTATTTACTTCAAAGGGTTTTGTGAAGCTCAAATGAAATTGAGTACATAAAGTGCCATGTAGATGTCAGTTATGATTACAGAACACATTCTCTATCTGGCTTGTGGTTTATTTAAATTAGTTAAATAAAAGAGAGATTAAGTGATTTCCTAGTCATACCTAGTAAGTCATACCCAAGGCAAAATTTGGACCTGGATTACCCTGACCAGTTCAGTGGCCTATTAAATTTTAAAAGTTTATATATGTTTAGCAAGAAGGATCTGTATTGGTAAAAGTTATCTGGATCAATTGGGAAGTATTGCTCTATATAGCAGTTTCCCTCATTCAGATGCTCTAATCATTAGATAAATATCTAATGATTCTCTAATGTCTCTGCTACCTGGACATGTCATTCTCCTAAGCATGTTAGTATATTTTATATATAAAGCCTCAAAGCTACTAGAAACTACATTTTGGTTTCCTAAGAGTATATCTTCCACATATAAGGCTGTTACTATGGAATCAGTTGTCTCACTCACCTTGCCATATTCCCAATATCATTAACCTACCTAACATGGTGTCTTTTGGGGAATAATTACTAATATTGATGGGGGTAAATCTGGAATTCTGAGAATGAGGGGACAGGTCTAGAACCTTAGATGCTTCTGCTCCAAGTAAGGAAGACCTAACTCTTAATTTTTAGAGTTTTCTAAAAGAGAAATTTTTTTGTTGCTGTCATGTCTAACTCCTGGTTACCCCATTTAGGATTTTCTAGGCAAAGATACTGGTGATTTACCGATTCTTTCTCCAACTCATTTTGCAGATAAGGAAACTGAGGCAGAGTCTTGCCCAGGATCACACAGGTCGTAAGTACCTGAGGTCAAATTTGGACTCAGGAAGCTGATTCTTTCTGGCTCCAAGCCCAGAGTTCTGTACACTGTGGTGCCATTTAGCTGCCCCAAAAGTGGAATAAACTACATTGTAAGTTGATGACTTTTCCTTGGAAATGATTGACCACCTGTCAGGGGTGTTGCAGAGAGGTTTAACTGGGTGACTCCCAAGTTTCCTTCTACCTGGAAACAGTTTTCTTTGGTTGCTGAATTATGTCCAGAGATGTCCTTAGGCTTGGATTAGAGGTAAAAGGCAAGTACCTGAGTGTGCATCTGGGGAACTAAGTCACTTGGGGATGAGTTAAATGCCTATGCCATAATCTAAGAGTTTAATACAACCTAGCATGTATGTATTATATATATATATATATATATATAAATATACACACATATACATATATGCACATATATAATACATACGTGCTGGGTTACATATATATATATATATGTATATATATATATGTAATGTATGCATGTATATAGTTGGCTTAGTGGATAGAGCACCAGCCATGAAATCAGGAGGACCTGAGTTCAAATCTGGCCTCAGACACTTAACACTTTCTGGCTGTGTGACCCTGGGCAAGTCACTTAACCCCAAATGCCTCAGCAAAAAATAAAAAATAAAAAATAACCCAGCATGTGCTGATGAAGAGATGATCTTGGATGTTTGGCAAATGAAAGCCACCAAGGGAATTTAAGAGAATTTTTCGACTCAGACAGACAAAAAGTCAATGTCAGTCATTCAAATTCTGATGCATTCATAATGCTGTGACCTTAATATTCCTGAGGCAAAGTGTCATGACGACCAGAGCACTGGCCTGAAATCAGGAGGACCTGAGTTTCCATTTCATCCCAGACATTTACTGTTGGTGGCCCTATACTTAACTTGTATGTGCCTCAGTTTACTCGCCCATAAAATGGGGTTCATAGTACCTGAAGAATTTATTTTACATGGTTATCAAATGAGATGATGTTTATAAAGTATTTTGCAAATCTTAAAGTGTTTCACAAATATCAACCATTACTTGAGGTTAAGGTAGCAAGGATGGAGAGTTTGTCTTTTTTGCTCATGAGAGAGAGGTGTCAAGATGAGCTACTGGCCCCCTTTTAGCTGAAAGGTATGGTTAGAAATATACTGCCCCTGCTGTTCTCAGGCTCACCCTGCAAGTTCCAGCTACAAAAGAGTGGCAGAGTATTAGGGACTCACAACTGGGCCACCCAGGTAGAGCCTCTGGTAGGAGTCTCCATCACTGCTCCTCAGGTGCCAGTGTCCTTGGATGGGAAGACATTGTGAGCCAGAGCAACATAGGATCTCGGGCTGGAAGTCCCAGGGGAGTTCCCAC
>JAJPUD010000167.1:1941-37585 GCA_023553655.1 Myrmecobius fasciatus | reverse complement strand
ATCAATAATTTCATCCAGGAGAATGACAATAAGGAGACAACATACCAAAATTTGTGGGATTCGGCCAAAGCGGTTTTAAGGGGCAATTTTATATCTCTAGATGCTTACTTGCATAAAATAGAGAAAGAAAAGATCAATGAATTGGGCTTATTATTAAAAAAAAAAACTAGAAAAAGAACAAATTAAAAACCCTCAATTAAATACCAAATTGGAAATTCTAAAAGTAAAAGGAGAAATTAATAAAATCGAAAATAAGAAAACTATTGAGTTAATAAATAAAACTAAGAGTTGGTTCTATGAAAAAACTAACAAAATAGATAAGCCTTTAGTTAATTTGATAAGAAAAAGGAAAGAGGAAAATCAAATTGTTAGTCTCAAGAATGATAAGGGAGAACTTTCCTCCAATGAAGAGGAAATTAAAGCAATAATTAGGAGTTACTTTGCCCAACTTTATGCCAGTAAGTTTGAAAATCTGAATGAAATGGAGGAATATCTACAAAAATATAGATTGCCGAGGTTAACAGAAGAGGATAAAAATTATTTAAATAGTCCCATATTAGAAAAAGAAATAGAACAAGCCATTAACCAACTCCCTAAGAAAAAATCTCCAGGGCCAGATGGATTTACATGTGAATTCTACCAAACATTCAAAGAACAATTAATTCCAATACTCACACAAACTATTTGAGAAATTAGGGACAGAAGGTATACTGCCCGAATCCTTCTATGAGACCGATATGGTGCTGATAGCTAAACCAGGTAGGGTGAAAACAGAGAAAGAAAACTATAGACCAATTTCCCTAATGAATATTGATGCAAAAATTTTAAATAAGATTTTAGCAATGAGATTACAGAAAGTCATCCCCAGGATAGTACACTATGACCAAGTAGGATTTATACCAGGGATGCAGGGCTGGTTCATTATTAGGAAAACTATCAGCATAATTAATTATATTAATAACCAAATTAACAAAAACCATATGATTATCTCAATAGATGCAGAAAAAGCCTTTGACAAAATCCAACACCCTTTCCTATTAAAAACACTAGAGAGTATAGGAATAAATGGGCTTTCCTTAAAATGATCAGTAGCATCTATTTAAAACCATCAGCAAGCATCATATGTAATGGAGACAAACTAAAACCATTCCCAATAAGATCAGGAGTGAAACAAGGCTGCCCACTGTCACCATTACTATTTAATATTGTATTAGAAATGTTAGCTTT
Source organism: Myrmecobius fasciatus (assembly GCA_023553655.1). Lineage (NCBI taxonomy): Eukaryota > Metazoa > Chordata > Mammalia > Dasyuromorphia > Myrmecobiidae > Myrmecobius > Myrmecobius fasciatus. The sequence goes on along the minus strand of JAJPUD010000167.1, from coordinate 36,358 downwards.
AGCAATAAGAGAAGAAAAAGAGATAAAAGGAATCAGAGTAGGTAATGAAGAAACCAAATTATCACTCTTTGCAGATGACATGATGGTATACTTAGAGAACCCTAGAGACTCAACTAAAAAACTACTAGAAACAATTCACAACTTTGGCAAAGTTGCAGGATTCAAAATTAATCCACATAAATCATCAGCATTTTTATATATTACCAACAAAGTTCAGCAGCAGGAGATACAAAAAGAAATTCCATTCCAAATAGCAGATGATAGGATAAAATATTTGGGAATCTATCTGCCAAGGAAAAGTCAGAAACTATACGAACTAAATTACAAAACACTTTCCACACAAATAAAATCAGACCTAATCAATTGGAAAAATATTAAGTGCTCATGGGTAGGCAAACTAATCTACTTATTTAGTGCCATACCAATCAAACTCCCAAGAAATTATTTTACAGATCTAGAAAAAATAGTAGCAAAGTTCATTTGGAAGAACAAAAGGTCAAGGATTTCAAGGGGATTAATGAAAAAAAAGGCAGATGAAGGTGGCCTTGCTGTACCAGATCTAAAACTATATTATAAAGCAGCGGTCATCAAAACCGTTTGGTACTGGATAAGAAATAGAGCAGTGGATCAGTGGCACAGGATAGGTTATCAGGACAACCTAGGCATTAACCTTAACAATCTAGTGTTCGATAAACCCAAAGAACACAGCTTTTGGGATAAATACTCTCTATTTGGCAAAAACTGCTGGGAAAATTGGAAACTAGTGTGGAAGAAATTAGGGCTTGACCCATACCTAACACCACATACCAAGATAAGATCTAAAAGGGTTCATGATCTAGATATAAAGAGGGACTTTGTAAGCAAGTTAGAGGAACGTAATATAGTTTATCTCTCAGACCTGTGGAGGTGGAACAAATTTATGTCCAAAGAAGACTTGGAACTCCTAATTGGACACCAGATGGATAATTTTGACTATATTAAGTTAAAAAGTTTCTGTACAAACAAAACAAATGCAGACAAGATTAGGAGGGAAGCATCTAATTGGGAAATCATCTTTACATTCAATGGTTCTGATAAAGGCCTCATTTCTAAAATATATAGAGAATTGTCTCATATATATAAGAATTCAAGCCACTCTTCAATAGATAAATGGTCAAGGGATATGAACAGACAATTTTCAGATGATGAAATTAAAACCATCTCTAGTCATATGAAAAGTTGCTCCAAATCATTATTGATCAGAGAAATGCAAATTAAGACAACTCTGAGATACCACTACACACCTGTCAGATTGGCTAAAATGACAGGAAAAGATAACGATGAATGTTGGAGGGGATGTGGGAGGGCTGGGACACTAATACATTGTTGGTGGAACTGTGAACGGATCCAACCATTCTGGAGAGCAATTTGGAGCTATGCTCAAAAAGTTGTCAAACTGTGCATACCCTTTGACCCAGCAGTGTTTCTACGGGGCCTATATCCCAAAGAGATCTTAGAGGAGGGAAAGGGACCCACATGTGCAAGAATGTTTGTGGCAGCCCTTTTTGTAGTGGCTAGAAACTGGAAACTGAAGGGATGCCCATCAATTGGAGAGTGGCTGAATAAATTATGGTATATGAATGTTATGGAATATTATTGTTCTGTAAGAAACGACCAGCAGGACGATTTCAGAGAGGCCTGGAGAGACTTGCATGAACTGATGCTGAGTGAAACGAGCAGAACCAGGAGATCATCATGCACAGCAACAACAGTATTACATGATGATCAATTCTGATGGACATGGCTCTCTGCAATAAAGAATTGTCTCAAACCAGTTCCAGTTGTTCACTGAAGAAAACCATATACACCCAGAAAGAGGGACATGAAATATGGACCACAACGTAACATTTTCATGATCTCTATTGACATTTGCTTGCATTGTGTTGCCTTTCTCTGATTCTTTTTTTTTTCTTGTAGATAGGATTTTTCTTGCATAACTTCTCAAGCATTTCAACATTATTAACATGTAGTGGACTTCCTGCCATCTGGGGGAGGGGAGGGAACTGGGGGTAAAATTTGTATTGGAAAGCTTTGTAAAGATCAAGGTTGGGGAGCTACCCATACATGTTATACAAATAAAAAGCTTAAACCCCCCCCAAAAAAAGAAATTTCTTACCCTTCCAGATTCATCCATAATGATGAATTAATAATGAATTTAAGATTAGAATTAGGATTTCTTTATTTTAGTTCGATATATCACCAAATTTTCTGCAAACCTCTCTCCCATCCTGATTGGTTACTGCTGTTCTCACTGTATTATGAGGTTTTGCTCAAAAATGTTTTACTATCTTCCCTTGATTGTACACAATTTCTCATTTTTAATTTTTCTTAGATTTCATATTGATTTTGATTTTTTTGTTCTAACAAGTCAATAGTTTGATCATACACAAAAGTCAGAAACAGAAATTACTCCAAACTGGATTAACAATCATTTCCTATCAAAACAGAATTGATTTCACTTTTCATATTATACAAAAATATATGTGCCAACACAAACATATATATGTGTGTATTTATAATATAGTAATATGCAAGATACTTATATAATATTGTTAATGTATATAATATATTTAGTGTAATGAATATAATCTCTTCTACAATAGTTTACATTGTACTTTTGAATTGAATATTAAATGAATGTATTTTGGGCTACTATGATGTTACTTGACACTCAGGGTTTTTTATATATAATTTCTTGGATACAGCATATGTAGCTATTTTGGATGCATCCTTAATTTAATTAACATTTCTTCTACCAATACAGATATAACATTTCTAAATCTTCTCATCCTTATTTAATTTCATTGCCATGCCTTTAAAAAAAACTCCAAATTATGTATAATTTCTTTTTTTTTTGAAATGTGTATACTAACTGTAAGAAAGTCTGCTATGATCCTATGATTAATGCTATCTTTTGATTGTTTTTTTTCTCCTCTATACTTTAGAGGGATTTTGTTCATTATAAATTTTTGTATTATTATAATCAGTGTCTACATAGAATTGTACTCATTCTGATCTCTTTATTCTGAATCATTTTGTATGTCTTTCCATATCTATTTAGATTTTTCATATTTGTAATTTCTTTTTATCCAGTAATAGTCCTTTATGTTTGTATATTACATTTGATTCATTCAGCCCCCAATTGTCATTATGCCCATCTTTCCACCAATTCTCATTAGAGAATCTGCCCAGTGTTTCAAAGGCTTTCCTTTGGTTCTTTGAAAACACAGCATCCTTAAAGTCTTAGTTCAATTTGTTATTAAACGTTAAAAATTGAAATAAGACTTGTGGGTTACTGTGTTTAACCCAAAAGAACCATTTCGGTTGGTAGTTAATGTTTTGTTTTTGCTTTAAGACTGCCCTATCTCCTTATCCAGCTAAGTATATTTTCAATGATATTTATTTATGTATTTGCTTGAGCTATTTTTAATTATGACTTTTTAAAAACCATGATGTTCCATGATTTTTTTTTAACATTTAAGATTTTCAGAGGAATATTGATGTTAAATTTGCTGGCCTTTATAGCAGCAAAGTTGTGTTTTTTTTAGAAGCACTGTACAGCTTCTCAAGCTTGACCCAATTTCAAGCCTTCTCACTGTCCATCTTGAAGCACAATCCCTGGGAAGTATCAATGATTTGTATATCAATCAACCAGCTCAATGTTTTGCCCATCCCAAAGTCAGGACAATATGAATTTTTCATTCTTTTTGAGTTTCTACTGGAGGTGATTAGACTGATGCCTTTTGGACCAAGAATTGACTTGAGATGGCTTTGCTGTGTGATGAGGGTGATGTTGGCCCAGTCTTTGAGAGTTAGAAGCTTTCGCAAAATAGTCATAAAACCAGTTACACTACAAAAGAAATTTGCTCTTGTTGTTGATGCAATTAAACTTACAGAAAGGAAAACATGAGATATTTAAAATTTCCAGAGGAATAACGGTCATTAAAAATGGTAACTTTCAAGTTTGGCTTTGGAAGCACTGTGCGGTTTTTCAGATTTGATCCAATCTCAATCCATCCACTCATTTGTTTACACCGATTAATTGTGTGTCTCCTAGTACAATTCCTATAATCTATCACACTCTTCCAAAAAAAAAAAAAAAAAAAAAAAAAAACAACTCAAGGACACTGTCAAGTTGCCACAGTATAAGAGTGATAAAGGACCCAGATTTTTTTTTCCCTTAACTAGGAAGAGAGATAAGAGCTGAGCGTGACTGGATATAGCAGATTAGTATGACCTGCCACAAGATCTCTGCCCACATATTTTTGTAGAAGAAGCTTCTTTCCCCATTTTTTGTTTGTTTGTTTGTTTTGGTTCTCTTTGGGATGTAGACCTAGCAATCGTATTGCTGGAGCAAAGCAAACACTTGCTGTTCTTGAAGGAAAGATATGTAAGAAGAGATTCATTCTAGAAATGATACAATTTTTCAGGCATTCAGGTTTCATTATCTCTGAACAAAGGAGATTACAAAAGAACTACAGGTTCTAATAGTGGGAGTGGAAGGGAGGAAAACATTGTCCTTTCTTCTTTCTTCTGCTTGCATGGGTCTGAAAATCATAATATCCAAGGCCAGGAAACTCCTCTCCCTGAAACTCATCCTCAACTGTGACCTTCCTTTTCCAGAAATTGATACCCTATTGTTGCCTTTCATTTCTTGTGACAGAAAACTGCTATTTCTTTGCTCAGAATCCTTCTCTACTCCATAGATGGCATTCCAAAATAGAAAACCCATTATTAATCTATGACAAGCCAGTTTTGTCCATCAAGACAGGCCCCCAAGCTCAAAGGTTTTGTTTTTTAACTATTTCAATTGTCATCTGTGAATAAGAGCTTTCTGAAAGCCAGAAAATCCATAAGGGATCCTTTTTTTTTGTTCGAACTTCACAGGAAATTAGGTAAACATATTCTATGCATCTCATTTGAAATGAATATTTAGCAGATCATTGAGCAAGGCTAGCTTCAGAGTCTCATTTGTCACAAAGTCTTGTATAATTTGAACATATATATGGGAAATAACTCCCATGAAAAAGTATGAGAAATAACTTCAAGTCAAATGCTTTAAAAAATTTTTTTTAAACAATAGAAATGATATACTTGACAAAGAATTACCTCTCCTGCCCCAGTCTTTGAGAGTTAGAGGCTTTCACAAAATAGTCATAAAACCAGTTATACTATGAAAGAAATGTTGGTCAGCACATTCTCTGAAACTTAGTTTTATAAGTCAAATTAGTATGTGCCAGAGGCAAGACGTGAATCTGGGTCCTAGGTTCTTGATTTCAAGGCTAGCTTTCTATCCATTCTGCCATATTGTCTTTCATATGTCCTATTCCTTTTAGATATCTTTTTAACTGTTGGCTTGAAAAATCATCTTCAGAGCCCACTTCTTCCTTTCTTGTGTTTTCATCAGAGCACTCTTAATATGCACATAGACTCTAATCATAAGATCTTGCAGAGATGAGAAAGCAGATGCATGGGTTAGTTGTGGTTAATGTTATCCTCCCCTCCACCCCCAGGAGAAGCACTATGTATGATCTTTGGTTCCTTTGTTATCTCCTTCTTTTGGAGATAATGAAACTTGAATGCCTTAAAAATTTTGTCACTTCCAGAATGGTTCTCTTCCATACCTATCCTTCCTTCAAGAAGAACATCAAGTGTTTGTTTTGCTCTAGTAATACAGTTTCTAGGTTTACATCTCAAAAAGGGGAAAGAAGCTATTTGTACAAAAATCTTTGTAGCAGCTCTTTTTGTGGTGGCTAAGAATTGTAAATCAAGGGGATCCCCATTAATTGGGAATAGCTGAATAAGTTGCAATTGCAAGTTATGATTATAATGGAATAAGATTATAAGAAATGATGAGCAGAATGATTTCTTAAAAAACCTGGAAAGAATTATGTGAATGGATACAAAGTGAAGTGAGCAGACCAGGAGAAAATTGTAATCAGTAACAGAAATACTGTATGGTGAGCAACTGTGAATGGCTTGGCTCAGCCATACAATGACCCAAGACAATCTCAAAGGACCTGTGATGAAAAGGGGCTCTTTGCCTCCAGATAAAAAGCTGATATCATCTGATTCACAGCCTATTATTTTTCAATTTATTATTTCTGTTTGGTTTTCCACAAAATGACTAATATAGAAATGCTTCATACGATTGCACATGTATTACACATATAATCTATATCAAATTGCTTACTATCTCAAGGAAGAGGAAAGGGAAGTGGGGATAGAATTTGGAATTGAAAACTTAAAAAAACAAATGTTAAAAAATTGGTTTTATATGTAACTGGAGGAAAATAAAATAGTAATTTTTTTTAAAAAACCACTGAAGATGACAAGTACTAAGCAATATCATAAATGAAATTGATTCTATCTTTAATATCACATGAAACAACTGCAATTTTTAAAAAATGAAATTGAATTCTAAATCTGTGTGGCCTCTGGCCACCACATGTCCTTGCTTTGGAAATGAGACTGTGCATCTGTTGGCTGAGGCACTTTCTGGATACTTTTGATTTTTTGATTGTGGTAACTAGTTTACATCTTTTAAATTTTTCTAAAAAAATAGCTCAAATCCACATCTTTATTTTTGTCTTTTTCATTTTCTGAAGTCAATGTTTTGTTCAAATACCATAGGCTGGACCTGTTGTGAGTACATAGAGTGTTAACTCCCTCACTCTATCATCCATTTTTCCGCCTATTTTTTTTACTTTTACTCTAATTAACTAATTTTGTATTTTATATTATATATTTTATTATTATACATTATTTATATTATATATATTATTATTATATATCCAATCACCCATAAAAAATGAAAATAAAATGACCCTTTGGATGTGCTAACTGGTTGTTTTCTGTCTGGTAAAGAAGCCTATTTAATTTTTAAAGATGTTTTTCACTGCTTGTCATACCTAATGCCTACTCACTCTTTTGTCAGAGAAAGCATTTAACATATACAGATGAGAGAATTCTGAATTGTCTCTAAAATTCAAATTAATTCAGTCAACAAGCCTGTTACTTGTTGCTTATTTGCAAGGCACTGTTCTAGGAATAGGGATTAGAACTATGATTTCATTGGCATAGGCAAGTAATTCCCTCTACCAAGGTGCTGCAGCCAAGCATCCTGTAGATTTAGAGAGATATCTTAGAGCACTGAGAAATTAAATGACCTGACCATAATCACATAAACAATATGTGTCAGAATTTGTCTTATTGGCCACCTGTCTATTCTTCATACCACGATTCCTCTGATACTAGGGATCCAAAGACAGGAAACACAAAAAGAGACAAAAATGAAATAGTCATTGTCCATAAGAACTTCCATTTTTCTGGGGGATGATTACCATATATAGAAAGATAATTAAATATAAATTAACTTCAAGAAAAAGAAAGCACTGATGACTGGAAGTATCAGGACAGATTTTATGCAGGAAATGGCACATCAGCCTTGAAGGAAATTGGGGATATTAAGAGATGGCAGTTCAGAAAGATTGCATTTCAGGTATGAGAAACAGTCTCCATACCTGGCTAGTCTCTTAATTTTTTTATTCCAAACCACATTTTCCAACAGAGTTTTTTCGATCCTCCCTATCCTCACTTATGCATTGAAACCCCAAAATATGAAAATACATGTTGACTTAATTTGGAGATTCTTTTCAAATTCTTCCTAGAATTTCTCTATTTCATTCTCAGCAGTGGATAATGATGCATAGACTACAATTATTGTCATGGTGGTCTGTTTGCTTATACTCATCATGAATGCTGTACGACAAAATGACCAAATGTCCCATGATTCTGTGTGTTCCTTATTGCCTTTGGCTGTACAATGAAAATGATTTGGCCAATTGTTTTATTTGCCTCTCCAAAGAGAATCTGTGAGCCATTTTTACATTTGGCTTCCATTTCTTTGTCATCTGGTTTCATTTAAATTGAAAATGTCAATATGGTTGCAATTCAGTTCTTTTGGTATGTCAACTTCTTAGTCAATGGACAAAGATCACACTTTAAGAATGGCAGTAGTTAAATAGCTCAAGGAGGTCAAAGGCAAAAAGAAAGGCTCCACTTATATCAAAATATTTATAGTATCACTTTTTGTGGTAGCAAAGAACTGAAAACAATGGCGATGCCCATTGCTTAGGGAATGACTAAACAAGTTGTACATGAATGTAATAGAATATTTCTGTGTTCTAAGAATTAATCAGTAGGATGAATAAAGAGAAGCATGGGAACATGTAAGCAATCCTTCTGTTGATTATCTCCAATTTATCTCATGTATATCTTGTTTGTACATAATTGTTTGCATTTGTCTACTCAATTAGACCATGAAATTCTTAAGAGTAAAGATCTTTGTTTTTTGCCTTTCATTAAATCCAAGGAGCTTAGTACCATATCTGGCACATAGTAGGTGCTTAATAAATACCTATTGACTGACCCCCTGATGTAAAATGAAAAATAGCATGAGAGAATGGAAAAACAGGGGCTCTGAGTTCAGAAGACCTGAGTTCAAATCCTAGTTCTGTTGCTTTACTCCTTATGTGAACTTGGACTTGACATTGAACTTTGTTTGGTCTTCTCAGTAAGATACAGTGATTGGACTAGGTCCCTTCCAGTTGTAAATCATATTTTAAATATTTCATAATATTGCATATTATGAAGTAATCAGAACTAACATATATGCATACAAACACAATGACTACAACAATGGAAATAGATGTAAGAACATCAAAGCAATTGATGTTATGTTATGAAATTAAATGATCAACCTTGGCCTTAGAGAAGGGATATGAAAAAGTCATTTCTCTCACTTTTTTTTAACCAGAGGTAGGAAACTACAAACATGGAACGTGGCATATAATGACAGATTTGTTTGACAAACTGAAAAGTTTTGCTAAATTGATTTTTAAAAATTTTGTTATAAGGGCTTTCCCTCTGGAAAGAGGAGAAGGGATACACTAGGAAATGTAAATGATATAAAACCAAAAGATATTAGCAAAAAACTTATTCTAAAAAATAACACCAGCCACTAAATTAATATTCATGGACCTTATAAGAATCGTGGAACTTGCAACAGCTTTAATCCTCCCTTGGCCCTAGTCACTTCAGAAGCAAAAGTAGGGAGGGGTGCTGCTCAAGACTAAAATTTATTTGATTTTTTTGTGCCAAAAAAATTCATCACCTGATGAATTTTTACCAGCCAATCTGCTGGTAATAATCCCCTCTGTCCTTAGCCAGCTAGTCCTTGGATAGCAGACAATGTCTGGGTGGCAGATGTGGGTTAAGCAGAAATAATAAAATCCCAGAGCATCAAATTTGTCTTGGGTTAATTCAATTCATCAGCAAAAGAGCACTACTTCCATGGTTGGAAATTCCCCACAGGAACAAAAAGACAGAGCCTATATATGTTTAAATCACAAGAAGTTGGAAGTCTTCAGGAAAAAGAAATTGGGAAGGGATGCTGGAAGAGCTGGCTTATTAGATAAGATATCTTGACCAAAATAATCTAAAATCAGGCACACAACTAAAAAAGCTAGGGAAAAAAAACAAATTAAAAACCTTCAATTAAAAAACTATAAATTCTGAAACTCAAAGGAGAGATTAATGAACTTGAAACTAAGAAAACTATTGCAATGTTTAATAAAATTAAGAGAGTGGTTTTATTAAAAAAACACAAAATAGTTAAACTTTTAGTTAATTTGATTAGAAAAAGGAAGAAAAAACTGAATTACCAGCATTGAAAAGGGTGAACTTATCACCAATAAAGAAGAAATTAAAATAATTAGGAGTTATTTTGCCCAATTGTATGCCAACAAATCTGACAACCTAATTGAAATGGATGAATATCTACAAAAAATATAAATTTCCCAGATTAAAAGGAAATAAATTACTTAAATAGTCCCACTTTAGACAAAGAAATTGAGCAAGCTATCAATGTACTGTATAAGAAAAAATTTCCAGGGTCAGATGGATTTATAAATGAAATCTACCAAACATTAAAAAAATTCCAATACTATATAAATTATTAAAAATGGATAAAGAAGTCCTGCCAAATTTCTTCTATGACACAAATATGGTACTGGCACCTAAACCAGGAAGAGTCAAAACAGAGAAAGAAAATTGCAGACCAATCTCTCCAGTGAAAATTGATGTAAAAATTTTAAATAAAACATTAACAAAGAGATTACAACAATTTATCAGCATGATAATACACTATGACTAAGTGGGATCTGTACCAGGAATGCGGAACTGAGTCAATATCAGGAAAACTATTGCCATAATTGACCATATCAATAAGAAAACTAACAGAAAACATGATAATCTTAATACATACAGGAAACCTTTTTGGTGAAATACAGCACCCATTCTTATTAAAAACACTGGAGGATGTAGGAATAAATGGAGTTTTCCTTAAAATGATAAGTAGCATCTATCTAAAACCATCTGCAAGCATTATGTAATGGAGACATTGTAATGGAGATAAAGCTAGACATATTCCCAAAAACAATCAAGGGTGAAACAAGGATGCCCATTATCACCACTATTATTCAATATTGTACTAGAAATGTTGGCTTTAGCAATAAGAAAAGAAAAAGAAATTAAAGGAATTAGAATAGGCAATGAGAAGATAAAACTATCACTCTTTGCACATGGTATGATGGTATACTTAAGTATCATCCAAAAATCTACTAGAAACAACAGCTTTAGCAAAATTGCAAGGTATTAAAAAATAAACCCACACAAATCATCAGCATTTCTCTATATTATTAACAGCTCAGCAGCAAGAGATAGAAAGAGAAATTCCATTTAAAATAACTGTAGACAAAATAAAATATTTGGGTATCTACCTGTCAAGACAAACTCAGGAACTTTATGAACACAATCACAAAACATTTTTCACAGAAATAAAATCAGATCTAAACAGCTGGAAAAATATGAATTTCTCAAGGGTAGATCAGGCTAATGTAATAAAAATGACAATTCTTCCTAAATTGATCTACTTGTTCAGTGCCATATCAAACTGACAAAAATTATTTTATAGAGTTAGAAAAAATAACAACAAAATTAATCTGGAAGAACAAAATATCAAGAATACCAAGGAAATTAATGAAAAAAGGATGGTAGTTTAGCAGTACTAGATCTAAAACTCTATTATAAAGCAGAAGTCATCAAAAATATTTGATATTGGCTAAGAAACAGAGTGGTGGGGATCAGTGGAATAGGTTAGATACATAAGATACAATAACTGATGACTACAATGATATAGATTTGATAAAGCACAGAACTAAAGCTTCCAGGATAAGAACTCACCATCACAATAATTGTTGGGAAAACTGGAAAATAATATGTCAAAAACTCAGGATAGACCTACATCTTATAGCCTATACCAAAATAAAGTCAAAATGGGTTCATGGTTTGGGCATAAAGGATGATACCATAAGCAAATTAGGAGAGCAAAGGATAGTTTACCTATTAGATATCTGGAGAAGGAAGGAATTTATGGCCAAAGAAGAACTAGAAAAAAAATATGAAGTGCAAAATGGGCAATTTTAATTGCATTACCTTAAAAAGTTTTTGTACAAAAAAAGACAAACAAGATTAAAAGGGAAGCACAAAACTGGCACAAATTTTACAGCTAATATTTCTAATAAAGGCCTCCTTTCTAAAATATATAAAGAACTGTGTCAAACTTATAAGAACACCAATCATTCCACAATTGATAAATGGTCAAAGGATATAAATGGATAATTTTCAGATGAAGAAATTAAAGCCATCTATAGTGATAAGGAAAAATGCTCTGAATTGATTAGAGAAATACAAATTAAAACAGTTCTGAGGTACCATCTCACACCACTCAGATTGGCTAAGATGACAGGAAAAGTGAATGATAAATATTGGAAGGGATGCAAAAAAACTTGTCCACTAATGCATTGATGGTAGAGTTGTAAAATGATCCAAACCAGTCTGGAGAGCAATTTGAAACTATGCCCAAAGAGCTATAAAACTGTGTATACCCTTTGATCCAGCAGTGCCTCTACTGGGTCTGTGTTCCAAGGAAATCATAAAGGAGGGAAAAGGACCCACATGTGCAAAAATGTTTGTAGAAGCTCTTTTTGTGGTAGCAAAAAATTGGAAAATGAGTAGATGCTTATCAATTAGGGAATGGCTAAATAAGTTGTGGTATATGAAATGGAATATTCTTGCTCTATAAAAATGATGAACAAGCTAATTTTAGAAAGTTCTGGACAGATTTTATGTGAAATAAGCAGAATCAGAAAAATATTGTACATAGTAATAGCAAGATTGTGTGATGATCAGCTATAAAAGACTTGGTTCTTCTCAGTGGTTCAGTGACCCAAGGCAATCCCAATAAACTTTGGATGGGAAATGCCATCTGCATTCAGAGAGAGTTATGGAAAGTGAATGTAAATCAACACATGCTACTTTCATTTTTTTTTCTTCTGTTTATTTTTTTTTCTCTTGTGGTTTTTCCCTTTTGTTCTGATTTTTCTCTCCCAACATGATTCATAAAAAATGTGTTTTAAAAATTAATGTATATTCATAACCAGAAAAATTAATTAAAATAAATAAAAATATTATCCATAAGGAAATGTGTTTAAAAAATAAATGCACATGTATAACCAGGGGAAAAAATTTAAAGAATAAAAAAGGAGGAAATTGAAAAAAATATTTTTTTAAATTTATGGAATTATACAAGCATTTTCATAATATAGTATGCCAAAAAAAGATGATTGCACATGAAACTGCAAATCTACTTTGTACAATTTGTTATTTCTTTAAAACATACAACATAATTATCAGATAAATTTCTTTTTTTTCCCTTCTCTTTCCCCTTTGCCTTAGAGAGAGCTACCATGAAACACAAATATATATGCAAAATTATCCCATACACACACTATTTATCAGTTCTTTCTCTGGATACAAGTAGCATCTTTCTTTATATGTACTTTATAGTTAATTTGGGTATTTTTAAAAGACAAATTGATTTATTTGGTCTAAGTCATTCTTAAAACAATACTGCTCTCACTATACACAATGTTATGGATTCTTTTAATTTCAATTTTCATTGTTTTATGCAAATCTTTTCATGTTTTTCTAAAATCATCGAGCTCATTATTTTATATTGCACAGTAACATTCCATCATAATCATACAGCACAACTTGTTCAGTCATTCCCTAATTGATGGACATCCCTGCAATTTCCAGTTCTTTGCCAATACAAAGGGAACTACTATAGATATTTTAGGACATCTGGTTCTTTTCCTATTTCCTTAATCATTTTTGGAAATAGACCAAGTAGTAGCATTTCTGGATTAAAAGGTATAGGTGGTTTAATGACTCTTTGAACATAATTATAGATTGTTCTCCAAAATGGCTGGATCAGTTCACAATTCCACCAACAATGAATTAGTGTCCCAATTTTTCTTCATCTTCTCCAATATTTTTTCACTCTCCCCTTTTTAACCAACTTTAGACAATTTGGTTGGTGTAAAATGATACCTCAGAGTTGTTTTAATTTGTATTTCTCTAAACAATACTGATTAAGATCCATACAACTATGAACTGTCTTGATTTCTTAATTCAAAAACTGCCAATTCATATTATTTGACCATATTAAAGATAATTTCTTTAAATGAGAAAATTGTTGTTGTTGTTCATCCTTCCTTCTCAAAGAGTGCCATAAAAAATCATGAGGGGGATGTCTTGACTTGTGAGCAAAATCTTTAGTCTTTCTCCTCCAGAGTAATCAAAGTCAAACAGCAAGATAAAGAAAAGGGTGATTTGGTAATGATCCAGGATGCAGTGAGTAACTTTTTAAACTAAAGTCTTTCCTAGGTCTCAGTGTATCTGAAGCAACCAAATGCATAAAGTAAAATACAGGAGATTGCAAGGGAAATCAGTTAGGGAAAATAAAGATGTCAATTTTCCCCATTCAAATTCAGAATCCCCCAGAAGCTCATGGACTCCTGGTTAAGAATCCCTATTTTAATAGTACCTGTATTAATGAGCCAATTGTGCTATTCAAAAAAAGAAAAGTAAATAATGACTTGGGAGTGAAAGAATTATTAGTAGTGGAAAGGGAAAAGGTATTAACATGTGCTTGTGGGTATTGTCATACACATATATGTATAAATGTGTATGAGAGAGAGGGGAAGGAAGGAGAGAGAGGAAGAGAGAGAAAGACACACACACACACACACACACACACAGAGAGAGAGAGAGAGAGAGAGAGATTGGAGATAAGACAGAGATGAAATTACCATTAAGGAGAATCAAGAAGGGAAAATTCCCCTTCCCACCTCTCCCTCTCAGGGCCAGAGTTACAGGAAGTTGAGAGTTAAAATACTAAAACATGGAAGTACAGATTTTAAGGAGATGTCACATGGCAAGAAAATCAACCAAAAGAAGTAGATATATTAATAACATTAGATTTTTTCCCACCTAAATAATTAGTTCTAGTAAAGGTCATTTTCTATAAATTTCTAGTAGAGAAGAGTTGTGATCTATCTTTTGGCAGTCCAATTATTTTTTATTACCCTTCTCAATGCCAGTTGGTATTCATCAATACCCTTGTAAATTTTATGTCACCAGTATATGTAGGCAGAGAAAGAACTTTAGGATCAGTTGAAGAGTCTGTCCCAGGACCCATCAAACTTCACAGCTTGCATGTGTAGTTGGTTTTTTAACTATCAATCACCAACTTTTGTATAAGCCAACATGGTTCCATGGGAAAAAAAAAAGGCTGGATATTGGTCTCAATCCTGGTTCTGCCACTTCTACTCATGGGACATTGGGTAGGTCACTGGAGTTCTCTTGACCTCAATCTTTTCTTCTGTAAAATAAGAGATTAGACTAAATGACCTCAAAGGTTCTTTCCTCACCTAGATCTATGAATTAAAACTTAAGTTTTTCTTCTGGAAAAATCACAATTGTTTTCTTTCTATGCTATGGCCCTCCTGGAGTTATTTTCTTATGGGACAAGAGGACAAATTAATCAAGAATCAGGAAAGGGAAAGTGGGCAGACAGTTTTGCCCCAAAGATATTTGATTTAGGGTAAGACTAGGGAGGGAATCTGACTATTCAAGTCTATTTGGAAAAAAAAATGAACAAAGTAGGCAAAGAGACAGTATGGGGAGGGGAGGAGAGGGGAGATTGGATTTGGAGTCAAAGGACCTAGGTTAAAATCCCAGTTCTTTCCTCTGTCACTCATGTGACATTTGGCACATGCCTGAATTTTTCTGGGTCTCAGTTTTCTCATCTGTAGAATGGGAGGGTCAGATTAGATGACTTCCAAGGTTTCTTCTGGCTATTAGTCTGGAATAAGGAGTAAAACTTATCCACAGATCCCAAGTAGCCCACAAAGTTCTGGAGTGTGACCTGAACAGAATTAAGATATAATCGGCAAATGTTTAATAAAATAAATAAAAATACCATACAACATAGATGATGCTAGTTTGTGGTTTTCTAAGTCCCTACAAGGCTCTCAAGAATCTGTTTTTTGAGTTTGACATCATTGGTCTAAGTTCTTATCCATAGGTGAGGCATAAGGACATCACCTAAGTTGTGAGCTGGTGACTAGGAAAATGGTGGTGCCCTAATAAAAGTCCTGCGTCTTACTTATGAGAAAGTTTAATATATGATCTTTTTTAAAAATAAAAGATGTGCAATTCTTCTAAACATATTTCCACATTTATCATGCTGCCCAAGAAAAATCAGATCAAGAGGGGGAAAAATGAGAAAGAAAAAACAAGTAAGCAAACAACAAAAACATAAAGGTCAAGACACTATGGTGTGATCCACATTCAGTCCCCACAATCCTCTCTGTGGTTGCAGATGGCTCTCTCCATCACAATTCTATTGGAATTGCTGCAAAGAGCCAAAAGACACTAGATTTGGCAATTAAGAGATGGTTCATAACTTTGACTATAGTTTCAATGGAATGAAGGGTCTGGAAACCAGTCTGTGGAGAGTTTAGATGAGAGTGAGAGGAAAGGAAGTAGGAACACCTATTGATTACAGATATCCTTCTCCTGGAGTTTAATGACAAAACTCAGATAGATATGGGAGAATAGTTATTTTGGATGGATCAAGGGAAGGTGTTTTCAAGATGGGGGAAGAGATAGAAATGTTTGTAGGCAGTAGGAAAGCAACCAGTAGACAGGAAGAGATTAAAGATAAGTGAGGAAATAAGAATGATGGAGAAAACAATCTGAGGGAGAAGATAGAATAGGATGCCATCACTTGTACATATAGAGAGGTTAGGCCCCCCCTTTTAAATTAAAGCTTTTTATTTTCAAAATATATGTATGGATAATTTTTCAACATTGACCCTTACAAAACTGTGTTCCAACTTTCCTCCTCCTTATCTCCCACCCCTCCCCTAGATGGCAAGTAATCCAATATATGTTAAACATGTTAAAATATAGGTTAAATCCAATATATGTATACATATTTATACAATAATCTTGCTGCACAAAAAATCAGAACAAAAAGGAGAAAAAAGTGAGAAAAAAAACAAAATACAAGCAAATAATAACAAAAAGAGTGAAAATGCTATGATGTGATCTATACTTAATTCCTACAGTGGAGAGATTATCCTTGATAAGGAGAATGGCTACCTTTTCATATGAGTTGGGGATGAAGGAGAAAATAGTGGCAAAAGGCATCTAGGTGACGTGAGATAAGAGGAGAAAAGAGGAAGCACTTGGAAAAGGAACTTAACTTTTTCTATAAAATATGAGGCAAGGTTCTGAGCTGAGAGGATGGGAGGGAAGTCATGGAAGACTTAAGAAGGGATGAAAAGGTTTGGAAGAGCAGCAACAATGAGTGAAATAATGAATTAATCAGAAAGACGTAGAAGAATTGTCTTACAACATGTAAGACAACACGTCTTATAAAATGTACCAAACGTTTGTAGTGGACTCAGTCAGCATGGTTTCAATGACTTTCTCCACTTCTATTAGGCAGCATATGGCATTAGGTGATGAGGGTATTGCAAGACTGAGACTTGGCAGGACAAGATTGGTGACATGATAAGGGGGCAAAAGAGATGATGACAGTACAGAGTCAAACTGGATAACTGTAGGCTCTCTCTAGTGTAAGATGTCTGCAATTAGATATCAAGAGAGAAACAAGAGCTAGATAAATAAACCTGGGATACATTAGCATGGAAATGATCATTTCATTTGTAGGAGTAGATGAGATCACCAAGTAAAATAGTATAGAGGGAGAAGAGAAGAGGGCTCATTCTTGGGGGATACCCATGGCTTATGGGGAAAGGAAAGAAAACAAGCATTTATCAAGTATTTACTAAACATTTTTACAAATATTATCTTATTTGTTCCTCACAGCAACCCTGTGAGGTAGAAGCTATTATTATCTTCATTTTATATATATAGAAACCAAGTCAAAGACAGGTTAAATGGGCTGCCCAGGATAACAGAGCTTACTAAGTATATGAGACAAGATGCATCACCTAACTGCCTCTGAATAATCTGAATGAAAATCGATTAAAGGAGACAAGGGAGAAGTCAGAAAGGTAGAAGGAAAAAATGCGAATGAGCGCAAAAGATCATGGAAACCTCAAGAGAAAAGAATATTTGGGAAAGAGGGTGATTGATAGTGTTAAATCACTATCAATAAGGACAAGGACAAAAGAAGGATAAAAGTTGAGTCCATAGCTGGTATTTTGTGGTGAAATGATGGGGACTATCAAAGGAAAGAAATGGAATGGATCTCAGAGTTAAGGCATAGTATCCATTGGCTCATATGTGCCTTCCCAGGGCTCTTAGCTGGGAACATGGCACAGGGCAGGGACCAGGGTGAAGAGAACCATTCAGTCCTGTGCAGCTAAAGAGACCATGGTCTTCATGCCTGGGCCCATTCTACCATTCTGGACACTCTAGGGTTGTCAACCTACTATACAGGAGACATATCCCTCATCCTCCCAACCTTTACTGATGTCCAATCAAGGAGCCTGTATCTCTCTCTGGAGTAAATAACACCCCAGTTTCTGATTCATAAATCATTTTCTTTTTATTAATCCTAAACTGAATTCTAAATTCCAAGGTACCCCTTGTCTCAGAGGCCTGAAGTCTGGATGGAATATCTGACTCCCAGTATAATAGGATGTGGAGCTGAAAATGAAAGTCCCAGGCAGAAGTATGCTAAAGTTCCAGAAAACTGGCAATTCAGTGGCAATGAGATACCAGGAAGTGAAGACATAAATGCAGTTTGCAATAAGGCAAGAGTGTGAGAGACCATTTTCCAGGGCAGTTTTAAGCTTGCAGAAAGAGTTTTGCAACCAATTTTATTCACTCAACACACAGAAGTAGCACCATGCTAGTTCTGCCTTAGTATTTGCTCTAAAGGAGTTTCAGAAATGGACAGCTCCTGATGCAGAAGTGAGAGGATGTGGAGAGAAGGTGAAAAGGTGTGATATTTCCTGCATGAGAAATAGCTCTATCTCAGTGGCAGCAGCAGTAACAGCAACAAACACTAACAGCCAACCAAAATTCAACTAGGCTCAAAAAGGTAATTTATCCCCTTCCACTTAGGAGGTCAGCAGGAGAGGTCAATGACACTGGGATGGGGGTCAGTCCACACTATAGCAACAGCAGCAGCAGCAGGTAGGTATAACAACTGCTTCTGGGGCTTCCAGCCCAGGGATATTCTGGGTCATAGTTGTAGGGTAAAAAGATGGTCAGTCACAAGGGAGCAGGGATCCTGGTCACAATTACAAAGCAAAGAGGAGAACTAATTCAGGACAGCAGGGACCATTCCTAAATAAAGACCAGAGTGTAGCCCAGCAGAGAATTAATCACCCCTCTCCCTAGATCATCCTACCTTGGAAGAATGGAATACTTGGATACCCTCAGAACTAGTTCTGAAAATGCCAGCATGAAAAAGCATGAAGTTTGGGACAATGCCATCCCAGACCCAAGCCTAACTTTAACATGAAGTTCAAAGTCAAGAAATAGGCTGGAAAAATAAGCAAACTAGCAAACAAAAAGAACCTGACAATTAAAAGCTACTGTGGTGACAAGCAAGACCAAGATAAAAACTCAGAAGATAGAAATGTGAAGACAGCTATGACTAAAGCACAAAAGAAAAAATGTTAATTGGACACAAATCCAACAATAATTCCTGGAAGAGGTAAGGGGAGAAATAAGAATGGTAGAGGACAAATAAAAATAAAGAAATGAGAGTGATGCAAGAAAATTATGAAAGGAGAACTAATAGCTTCGCAAAAGAGATACAAAAAATGTTGAAGAAAGTAACATCTTAAAAAACAGAACTGGTCTAATAAAAAAAGAAGACAAAAATTTACTTAAGAGATCTCCTTCAAAAGCAAAATAGGTCAAATGGAAAAAGAAGTATAGCTCACTGAAGAAAATAGTTCCTTAAAAATCAGAATTGGGCAAGTGGAAACTAATGATTCTCTATGGCATCAAGAAACAATAAAAATAAAGTCAAAAGGAAGAAAAAAGAAGAAAATCTTAAATATTTCATAGAAGAACAAGTGACCTGGAAAATTGATTGAAAAGAGATTAATATAATAATTATTGGACTTCCTGAAAGCCATGATCCAGAAAAAAAGCCTAGACATCATATTTCAAGAAAATGTAAAGATAAGAAGAGAGTGAGAAAAGGATAAAAAGAAGAAAATAAAATGGAAGAAAATATACAGTTACTAATCATAATCATTAATATGAATGGCATAAGCTCACACATAAAATGGAAGCCAACTAGATTCGAAATCAAAATCCAACAATATGTTGTTTACGGAAGACTCAAAATTTAAGAAAAAGAATGGCAAAAAATTTTTTTAAAGGAAGAGGATATTTTAGTACCTAACTGTCAAGAATAACTAGTTGAAATAGAAAGTTGCCTGTTGAAAGACTGGGGAAAGTTCATATGAACTTTCATCCCTGTTTCCCTCTTCAAATGCAACAGCCTCTCACTGGAATCCAAAGGCTTCTGTCATTGTTTCCCTCATATCCCATTCAATTGAAAGGGCACTTTTTTGCTTCTTAAACCACAAAATATTTCTTGTACTTATATTCAGTGTAAAAATTCCTTGACATTTCTCTGTTAGTTTCTAGAGAGTTATTATTCTATTATTTAAGTTCAAGTAAATTCTGGGTTAATCAGCCTTTTGTGAAGAATCTTGAGATTCGATTACCATATAAATAATATTACTTCTATGCTTCCACAAACATACAGACTTTTGTTCTGCACTTTATTTGGAAGCTACCTGTCTCACCTAATTAGTTTTCTCTCAAATTCAATAAACATTTGAGGGCACCAACTATGTGCTATTTTTCCAGGGTGCAATGAATTGACTAAATTGATAAATTTCAAAAGATGTTATCCAGAAAGTTGCCTGGAGATAGTTCAGAATCTGCCAGTTAATTGGGCATGCCTTCTTTCCTACCCTGCTCTAAGTTGGTTTGGCTGATGTAGTCTTAGGTTATGATAATATTCTTTTTTGTCTTGAAATAAATTCTCTTCTCATCTGTTTTTCAGATATTGCTTCCCAATAAGATGTGAATTCATATTAAACCAAGAAACATGGTTCAATATTAAGATAGTTGGGTTATTACTGTATTAGCATGTATCATCCAATTTCAGACCTTTCATACCCATGGAAATGGGGACTAGTTTAGAGTTAAACAGTGACAGTCTGCAAAGTGCCTATAAGAATTATCATTGCAGATTCATTCTGCCATTGCAAGAATATACCTTTCCTGACTGCCTATAGGTTATTGGACTCTGTTGTTCATAAGGAGCCCAAGTTCATCAAAAGACAGGGAATGACAATGCAGCAGAAGTCCTTCTTGCTAGGAAGCTTGACTGTCACTTCTTGTGACTCTTTGAAATAATACTAGGTTTTTCTTTTCCTAGAGTTCCAGTAGATCATCTGCAATGATTTCTGCCTCTATTCTTTTTTTTTATCTTTGAAACAAGCTATTCTTTTGCTTTCATGTGAAATTTCACAATGGGAGAATGGGGAACGACACCTAAAATTCCTTAACCAGGCCTTCTCCCTCTCCATGTTCTGCATCCTGATATTAAGTATCTAAGGTCAGATTGGAAGGTCTTTTTGACACCGGACCCAGCTCTTTAGCTGTACACCAAATGCTTGCTTATTAATTGATTGACCGAGGGGCTGCAGAATTTACAACAATGAGATCACAGCCCCTACATTTTGCCTACTGAGTGGCCCTTAACTTTGAGGACTCTGTACTATCTTTCTTCAATTCCGACTTTCTTCCAAACATTTAAAATCAATTTCTTCATATTTGGTTTTTTATGTTCTCTAAAACTAGATCATTATATTCTTGATAATGTACTGTGTTGGCATTCTAGCAAGTTGGTGTCTCCACCCTATGTTTTAAGGAGATGGCTAAGCATGATAGTTATCAGCTGATAGGAGATTCGTGATGGAAAGAAAAAAAAAGATAGGT
Organism: Myrmecobius fasciatus; assembly: GCA_023553655.1. Taxonomy (NCBI): domain Eukaryota; kingdom Metazoa; phylum Chordata; class Mammalia; order Dasyuromorphia; family Myrmecobiidae; genus Myrmecobius; species Myrmecobius fasciatus. Next base: position 14,833 of record JAJPUD010000167.1, on the reverse strand, counting down.
AGATAGATGTAGATAATTGAAAGAATAGAGATGAGAGAGAGAGAGAGAGACAGAGAGAGAGAGAGAGAAAGAGAGAGAGAACATTTATTGTATTCAATAAAAGAATACTGAATGTATGCAGACACTGCACCAAGTGCAAGGAATACAAATACATCAAGGAAGACAGTTCTTGTCATTAAGGAGCTTGTGTTTTAGTAGAGGAAAACTACACATAAAAGGGAGACAAAAAGGAGGAGGGAAAGGAGCTTCTGTGAGAGAATAGCATAATAGTTCGAGACTGGTTTAAGGAAGTATAGAAGTGAGGAAGATAAAAAAAAATGCCTCTCAGAGCACAGGATGGTTCCAGGCAAAAAATATAATGTCCCTCTTGGAGAAGGTGGGAAAAGTCAGGAATGATGCCTGGAGTGAAAGCATCCCTGTGTAGAACTTGTGGCCAAGGAGTAATAGGAAAAATAAAGTTTATAGGGCTGAGAAAAATGTGTTTCAAGTTCCAAATAAGTAGTTCACAAATGAATTGTCTTAATATAGGCTCAAGTCTATTAGTATAGTGAAACTGAAATATAGTGCTTTGAAGTTTACAAGGAACTTTACAGAGTGATAGCATCGGACAGTGAATAAGACCCTGGACTTGGAGCTGAAAAGACCATAGTTCAATACCCAAAAAACTATAAAACTGTGCGTACCTTTTGATGTAGTAGTGTCACTACTGCGTCTGTACCCCAAAGAGATCTTAAAAGAGGGAAAAGGATCCACATGCGCAAAAAAATTGCATTTTGAAGAGGAACAATGACGTCAGACAGGTAGTGTCTTGACTTGTAAATGAATTGGATTTAAATGAGGCAGAGTTGTGCAGTCATTAGTCTCACTCTCTCCTCCAGAATTATCAGAGCCCAGTAGAAAGAGATAGGTCGTATGTGTGCAAAAATGTTTGTAGCAGCCCTTTTTGTAGTGGCAAGGATCCAGCAAAGGAAAGAAAGAAGGAATAGTCAGAGAAGGAAGAGAAGAACCAGGAGAGATTATCCCCAAAATTTAAGAGATCAGAGAGCTAAGTAGGAATTAAGGTGAACCACAGTGTCAAAAGTTAAGGAGAGATCAAGGAGAATAAAGACTATGTAATTGGATTGGATTGGTAATAACTTTGATGACTTTGGAGAGAATGATAATCTAAGAATCCAGATTGTAAGAAAAGAATGAGAAGAAAAAGTGAGGCACTTATTGGAGGTATCTTTATCTTTTCAAGGAGCTTAGTCACAAAGAACAGAACAGATGTCAGATTATGGTGAGGATGGATTGATCATATGACTTTTTTTTTAGGATGGGGAGACATGAGTGTGCTTATAGGCTTAGAGAAGAAGCCAGCAGAAAGAAATAGAAAACAAGTGGTAGAATAGGAATGATAGAGAGGGCAATCTGTTGAAGGAGATGAGATATAATAGGATTACTTGAACATATAGAGGGGTTAGCCTTTGTAAAGTGTGCAGCCACTTCATTATTTGAAAAAGTGATGAAGGATCAGATTGTGGCAGAAGGAAGGCATCTGAGTGATAAGAAAAGAAGTGAGAGTTCAATGTGAATGGCCTTAATTTTTTTCCATAAAATATGAGACAAAGTTTTCAGATGAAAGAATAGAGGAGACATCAGAGACTTGAAGAGGGTTGAAAATATTTGTAAGAGTTTCTGAGGAGAGTGGGATAGTGAATTAATAAGGGAAGCATAGTTGGATTGCCTAGTTACAGTCAGAGCTGATCTATCTCTTTCTTTTTAAAAATTAATTAATTTACTTATTTATTATTAAAGCCTTTTATTTTCAAAACATATACATAGATATTTTCAATATTCACTCTTGTAAAACCTGTGTTCCAAAAATTTTCCCTTCCTTCCCCCCATCTCCTTTCCTAAATGTCAAGTAATCCAATATATATTAAACATGTGCAATTCTTCTATACTTATTTCTGCAATTATCTTGCTGCACAAGAAAAATAAGATCAAAAAGAAAACAAGATGCAAGGAAACAACAACAAAAAAGTGAAAATACTATGTTGCGACTCACACTCAGTCCCCATAGTCTTCCCTCCGGGTACAGATGGCTCTCTCTATTACAAAATTATTGAAACTGGCCTGAATCACCTTCCTGTTGAAAAGAGCCACATCTGTCAGAATTGAACATTGTATAATCTTACTATTGCGGTGTACAATGATCTCCTGGTTCTGCTCACTTCACTTTTCATCAGTTCATGGAAGTCTCTCCAGGCCTCTTGGAAATCATCCAGCTGATCATTTCTTAGAGATCAATAATATTCCATAGCATTCATATTCTATAACTTATTCAGCCATTCTCCAATTGATGGGCCTCCACTCAGCTTCCAATTCCTTGTCACTACAAAAAGAGCTGCTATAAACATTTTTGCACATACAAGACCTATCTCTTTTTACTGGACTCTGATAATTCTGGAGGAGAGAGTAACTGCACAACTCTGCCTCATTTAAATCCAATTCATTTACAAGTCAAGACACTACCTGTCTGATGTCATTGTTTCTCTTCAAAAACAAAAGATGAATAACACATGAGGTTGTGTAGCATAAATTTGTAGGAAATCCCATCAGAATGGTTCCATGATTTACTTTGTCTTCATTCAGCAGCACATGAGTAGGAATAAAGGCATCTTATGGTGGAAGTGATGCAAGACTGAGTTTGGAAACAGGTAACACTTAATATTCTCTCTCATCACAAACACACACACATAGACACACACAATTGGGTAAAGAAATACATTTCACTCAATAGGAAAACAGGAGATAAAGTAGAGAGAAGAGTGTGGGAAATGAGCAAAACAAACTGGCACACTTGACTCCCCAAAAGTGACAAATGCTGAAGAAGATATGGGAAAACAGGTAAACGAATGCAAGATTGGTGGATCTGTGAACTGGTCTAGCCTTTTCAGAAAGCATTTTGGCACTAATGAGAACTACTTAGCTAGTTAGTACTAACTAACCACTAAAAAAGTAGAATGGAAAAATGAATTATTAATGTTCTTTGACTCAATTATACCATTTATATATAATCCTAATGGCAGTGTATATTCCCAAAGGATTTTTAGCTTTACAAAGTAGTTTCCTCCCACCAACCCCATGAGTAAGGCCATGTAAAGATGATGCTCAAATTGATTCAATGAGTTTTCTGAGATCACACAGCTTCCAAACATCAGGATTGGGACTCAAACCCAGTCCTCTTACTCTAAGACAGTACTCTCTCTATAAGCTCTTTCTATGTACTTCCATTTGAACTAAGAAAGTAGTGATGGACGCAGAAGTATAGGAAAAAAAAAACAGTAGAACCAGAGGAAAAAAACATGGGTTTGAGTGCCAGATTGGACCCTTGAGGAAAGTCACTTAACTCCCCTGGGACTCAGTTTCCTCATGTGTCAAACGAGGGACTCTGCATAACTGATTCCTGAGTTCCTTTTTAGTTTGAAATTTATAATCTTATGACTTAAAAGCTTATTTTTCTTTCTTTCTTATACATAAGTATCAGTAAAAATGAAATGGGCCTCCCCTCAGTTAGAAAAGGTCACTCTTTGCTTCCTAATTTCTCGTCTTATTTTTCTATTTTTCTAAAAAGGATCATTATGCCTGGGTATAAAGGCAAGATGATTCAGCTCATCAGAACACTGGCCATCAAATCTGTAACTGAGGGTTCTCTTCTACTGCTGCCTCAGCAGAATCTCTTTTATGTAATAAGCCACATTAGTAGAATGAAGGATTCTTGGAGTGGATTTTCTGCCAGCAGTGATGGATTTGCATAAACTCATCCAGACTCATTTACTCACTCAGGAAATATTTGTTTAGTCTTCTCTTCTCTCCATGGAGGGCTCTAATCTAGGTCCGCAGGGAATACAGATTAGGGAAAGACAAGGCAACTGTCCAGCCGCTTGTTATCTCTTTGAGAAGATGGGGCATTAATATATGAAGCTGTTTAAATAATAAAAAGATGACATAAATAATAAAACAAGTTACTAACGATGGGTAAAGCAGAATTTTCCTCAGATGGTTCTCAATTCAACAAACATTTATAAAGTGACTACTGTATACAAAAATATTGTGTTAGTCCCTAAGAGAGATAAAACAATGACCTCTGGCAATAAATTTATGACTAGATATAGAGACATGGAATTCACTCATTTGTTAAAAAAAAACACTTATTAAGCACCTGCTATGTAAAGAGCATTACATTATACCTTAAGTAAGGCACAAGGCTTAGATTACATAGTTTCCATACTTACTGATAATCATCATCATCATAACCATATTTATATTATCATATATTATATTATCTATCATATTATTATATTATATTAACATTTAAAGGCTTACAAAGAGTTTTGTCAATATGATCTTATTTGATCCTCACTACAACTCTGGGAAGTGGGTGCCATTATTATCCAAATTGTACAGCTGCAGAATTATTTACCCAGTCATATAGCTAGTGACTGAGGCAGAGTTTCAACTTAAGTCTTCCTGACTCCATGTCTCTCAGTATAATCTATAAAGGGGATGCAACACATTCATTCATTAAACAAACTTTATTGAGCATCTACTATGGGGTGATCTCTATAAAAACACACTTATTAAGGAGAAAGTAGTATCTGTGAATACATGAGACAAAGTGCTGCCATGGGAGGTCTGGGTGAGAAGAATCAGGCAAAGGAGCAAGAAGATGGCAACAGCACTATTGCATGGGTAAAAATGTAACCCAAGGTTTGAAGGAAGTCAAACGTGGGCAGTTTACCAGGGGTGGGGAGCACCTGGAAGGGGAAAGTGTGTGTAGGAGGGAGGAGGGAGAGAGACAGAAGTGTAAGGTAGCATCAGATTGCAAAGGGCTGTGAATGCCAGGCAAAGGACTTTGGAGTTTATTTGGTAGGCAGTAAGTCGCCATTTAAGGATTGTAAATGGCAGTGATGAAGATAGAAAAGGAATAAAAGTCTGAAAGTGAAAAATGGTTTGGAGAAGAGATTGAAGGTCAGCAGTTTTTGTTTTTTAGCAGTTGTTCAAGCAGGTGGCAATGGGAGACATTCACAGCACACACTAGAGGGAAGGCTGGAAGTAGGAACCTTCTTTTACCATAGCACAGAACAAGGTTAACTGATTCATACTGGGTTTGGGCTCATGACCTTGGTCAGATGAGCTCTAAACTTTGACCAAGTAAGACTTAGTATTGATTGATGTGATTCTATAGTCAAATACCTTTTTCTGTTTATACTTTAGCCATCTGATCAGAAAATAAACATAGCAACAATAAATTCTTTGGAATGTGGGATTCAGAATTGGAACAAAACTGAGAAATAAAGCAATCCAATGCTCATATTTTAGTTTTATAAAAAAAGTGGGTTTTTTGCTTTTCATTTTTAGATCAATCATTTCCCCATTAAACCCTTCCTTGCATCAAAAAAAATTTCAAAACCAAGTAACTGCCTGAAATAGGGTAAACACTTTCCACAGCAGTACACCCCAGCTCTCTACTGAACATAGAATTTTTTTCCTGATCAGTTCCCCAGAACTGAAATTGCTCAGTGATCCTTTCTCGGATTTCACCTGCTTTTTAGTGTTCTTTTCATTTAAATTACTGTAGTGTAAGTCTTTCTACCTTCTCACCATCCAATATGTATCTAACAAAAGATGCTCTAGTTCTGATATCTTTCCAAGGTGAGAATACTCCTTGATTGAATTAGAGAAGGAGCTCTATCATCACTCTTGTTCTGGAGTTTTACACACTTACTCTTACTCTTTCACATCTCAGACCAACTACAGCCTTGACAGAAATTTAGGAATCTTTCCAAGAAGCAAGTTTATTCATCATTCTTAACTTGTTTCTAGATTCAAAGGGTGAAATGCTTTTAGCCATTGAACAAATCAGATGATGAAATATGTTGGGATTGGTTGAAAGATTAAAGAGAGAGATACACTTCTGGATCAAAGTATAAGAGGATTCCAGCAGAATTATTTCAGTCAATTCTTCTCAAAAGCCATGCTTTGAGATGGCTTTGCTTATGCATGTATCAGATGGCAACAAGAAAACAAAGATATTAGGTCCAGAGGAAGTTTAATACTCCCCCTGACCCTAAATTGATGTCATGGAGAAACCAGTAACCAATAGTTCATTCAATCTGAGATGAGACAGGGAAAGCTAAGTGCTAGAAGGAAGGAGCTTTAGAAACTGACTTCTTTGGAGAAGGGAAAATTGCAGCTTCAGGACTCTACAAGGGCTCTTGGAACTCAGACAAGAGCTATCCAAGTGTAATTTTTGTGAGTTCTCAACAAAAGAGATGATAACCAGGAAACCTGAATTAACCTTGAGTCACATGGGCTCTCTTAGGTTGTTCCCACTCTCCTCAGGAACCTTATGTCATAGACTTGGAAAGGTGGGTATATTTTTGTACCAACTATTCTTACTATATCATCTCAGTAAATACCCCCTTCTAAAAGCTAATAAGTGTCACTAATAATCATCTCGGAGTATATCAGATGGAGGCTTATGAGTGATAATATTAGAAAATACAGCCCTTCAAGATTACTCGAATAATCCTGATGGGAGATGCAAATAAGCTGCCTCTAAGGATTTGGGTAAGGAGTGGGAGAGCCAGCCCAAAGCAGGTGCTAGACTAAGTCACACTATCTTGATGGTTCTGCTTACTTCACTTTGTATGACTTCATACAACTATTCCCATGATTCTCTGAGTTCTTCATATTCATTTCTCACTACTCTCTCTTATATATTATCTTCTATTAGAATATCAGTTTCTTGGGGGTAGAGACTGTCTTGATTTTGTACTTTTGTTACAAGCACTTAGCACAGTGCTTGGCACACAATAGGCACTTAATAAATGTTTATTGGTTAACTATACCACATTATCTCTTGAGTTGGAGGCTATAAGAACCAAAAAAAGTAATGATAACAATTACCTTCATGATTTGGCAAGTCATCACTGACTCTCTGTGGTCCTCAGTTCTCTCTCTCATATATTGAAAGGTCTTGACTTAAGTACCTTTAAAATCTCTTCCAACTTTAAAACTATGGTTGTATGAATTCATTTCTATCACACTTTAATGTTTACAAAGTACTTTCCAAAAGACAAAATGTCATACAAATGAATAATCAAATTCCTATGGAATACAAACATGATTCAGATCTTCTCACAAAGTGTGACTGACTTTTGACTCATGGTAATATCATATTTCTCAGGTCAGTGGTGTGGAAGGTTTTTATTTGAATCAGTCTCATTAGATTAAGTACAAGTGTCAAGAAGGTGTTGGAAACTCTGAATGTCAAGTGAAGGAGCTCTATCATCACTCTTGTTCTGGAGTTTTATACACCTACTCTTACTCTTTCACATCCCAGGCCAACTACAGCCTTAAGAGATTTAGGAATCTTTCCAAGAAGAAAGTTTATTCATCATTCTTAGCTTGTTTCTTGCTTCATTGGCTAAATTGTCATAGGTATCAGTAGTGTCTATTTCTCACAAAGCCAATCATCTGAACTAGTGGCCAAAGGGCAGGAGGAAAGGAGTAAGCTTTCATAGTAAGAGTGCTCATCATGTTCTTCAACCTGCTTGAATCAAGAGTGGTGAAGTTGTAGTGATCATTTGGGAATATACAGGATTCTAAAGAGGTAAGGAGGGGGGAAGAGATTGAAAAAATCCCAACCCCCACGGGGTTAATCCTCCCCTTGTCACCAGCTAGGGCTTTTCTCTCTCTTCCCTGTTGAAAAAGGTGTTGTTTTCTGCATGGTCTTTCAGGAAATACAGGCCTAGGGAAAAAGTGCCTGCTGGGGGGAAGCATTTTATGATATTCTTTGGAGGAACATTACTGTTCACAAGTTTGCTCTTGCTCCTTTGTTCCACCCCTATGTTTAAAGCTGCTATTCTCTACTACAGTGGTTTTCACATTTTTAGCAAGGGACAGGGAGAGAAGCAATTCAAATGACAATATTCTGTAAAAGTCCCCCAATTCCATCCCACCTGTCATTGCAAAACCAAAACACCAGAAAGGACAGGATGAATACCATAGCTATTGTTGAGGCAAGCGAAAGGGAACTTCTTGGGAATTTCTCCCCTATCACAAATAAATTACTAGTTTGTTTAAGAAACAAAAGTATGGGACATATTCATTTTATAAACAGGGACATTTTAATGTGTCAAATTGTGGTCCACCTTGTAAGAAAACCCTTCGCATAGCACTAAAATCACCTGAACAATATTTGGGAAAAACCTAATCCACTGTAAGAACATAGGGAAAGAAGAATTAAGAACAGTGGAGGAGAAGAAGGGAGGAATTAGAAGGAGGAAAACCCAATAAAGAGAAAATATAGAGAATATTATCATGAGAAGTATCTATTTTCAAGTATTTGAAAGGCCTTCATATAAAGGAAGAAGGGTTTGATTTGTTCTGTTTGGTTTTAGAGGATGAAACCAGGACCAATGGGAAAAAGTAGCAATTGTCTAGATTTTGCTTGTTATAAGGAAAAGAAATAAAAGGAGTGAGGGAGGGAAGGAGAAAGGAGAGAGAGACAGACAGACAGACATAGAGAGAGAGAGAGAAGGAAAAAAAGAGTGAGGAAGGAGAAGGAGGAGGAGAAAGAGGAGAAGGAAAAAAAGGAGAAGGAGGAAATAATTTGAAGGCATTTAAAAGTCTAGGATAATTGGAGAAGCATCAGAAACTAATGTTCTTGACCACAGATTCTCTGTGCTTTCCTATTTTGCTGCCTGATCACCTATTATTTAAAGATAAATATACTAGTAACTTCCAGCATAACTTATGTCCTATTTATCATATTTATAGAATTATGGTGCTATTGCATTAGCTAAATAAAAATGCTCTAATATGGGAAATAGGAACTGAATATCACATCATCTGAACACAGAAGTTTTGTTTTATCATGAAGATGGAAGTTTTGTTTTGAATTGAGGTTCTGATTTTATTCACAATGGGCTAGTCAAATGTTGTTAACTTTTTTATTATGATTTGACAAGCATAAGCAAACATGCAAAGAACAGAAGAAAAGATTCTATGTGGAATGACAGATCTCTTTTAGTTGCAAGCTTGTTTAAATGTTTCCTGCATTCATTCATCTAGTACATTATACTGGGTGTGGGGAAAAATACAAAGCTAAAGCACAATCCTGTCCTTTAGGGACTCTATGATCTTGGAGAACTGATTCAACACTATTCCAATAGATCCGATCCAGTAAGACCAACTCTGTGCAAGCATGTGAAGACAGGTTCAAAACCATCCTTGTATTAAAGGATTCTTGCATTCTTTGCACTACTCAAAGAAAAATATATGTAAAATAACTTAAGAAGGTAGAAAGCACTAAGAGTGGAGATGGGGAAGAGAGTGGAGGGATGAGGAAAGGTTTTCAATAGGAGATGGTACTTATCTGAGCCCTGTAAAATGCTGAGCATTCTAAGAGATGGAGATGAAGAGGTTAAGAGGGGTGGAGGGCTTCTGTGAAGATCAAACAATAAATAAACATGTATTAAGTGTCTGCTGTGTGCTAGGCACTGTGCTAGGTACTGGGGATCAACCCATGAATCACTCAACAATAAGCCTTTATTAAGTACTTACTGTGTGCCAGGCTCTGTGCCAAACACTGGGCGTAAAAATGATCCAAACACCCCTACCCTCAAGGAACATACATATACACATATACTCATACACATATTTGTATGTGTATGTTTACATGTATGTGTTTATGCACATGTGTATATTTATGGATAGAGATATTTATTTCAAAATATATAATAACATAATAACAAAAGTACAAATATTTCTCTCCACTAACTTGGGGGCTACTAAGCCCTACTTCAAAGGTATTAAGCTCAGATAGAAACACGAGCCACTAAGTCATACAGAGGGATCCTGGTGAATGAGAAAAATATACTGGTACTATTTTTAGTGTATTTCTACTAAATAAATACTTTCTACTAAAATAAATCAAAACCTTTCCCAATGATGGCATTTTAAGCTGGTTTGGGCTGCACCTGGGAGTGCTGTAGATCAAATGCTGCTCTTCTTCCTGAATCTCTTGTATCAGCTAGGTGGGATCTCAAAAATTACTCCTTGCACTTTAGAACATTGAAGCCGGGATGGCTGCAAAACCTAGATGCTGATACAGCAGGACTCCAGGGATTCATTCTCCTAACTTTTCAAACATAACTCATCTCTCACCCTAAAATGAAAAAGAACAAATATATAGGAGGGAAAGAAGCCTGTTTCAATGGGCCTAGATATTAGCCTTAGACAAGAGACCAAATGAGTCTTCTTCTATACTAAAACCCGTCTAGGTAAAGGGACTAAACAGAGACTAACTGAATAAAGAAACTCTTACCTGAGTTTCTGCAAAGATATTGCTCAATGCAGAGCAGAATTTCTCTGTAATTCAGGTTTAGAGAGTTGCCTTGGGTACTGAGAGATTGGCCACCCTAAGGCACTAGTTCTCAAAGTGTGGTCCAGAGAATCATGGAGGTCTCTGAAATCCTTTCAAAGGGTCTTCAAAATTATATTTATAATATGGTCAAAATCTATAAATATAACCCACATAAATAAAAACTCTTTGGACAGGTTTTCAATAATTTTTAATAGTATAAAGAAGCTGAGAGTAAAAGTTTGAGAACCATTGACTTAGGATCACAAAGCCAATAAAAGTCAGGAACTGAATTTGAACACAGGTCTTCCTGGCTCTAATGACAAAATTCTATTCATCAGCTCCATGTTATCTCTCATAATCTAATCATTGATTAATTTGCATTAAATTTATCTATATACTGGGGGCGGAGCCAAGATGGCGAACTGCGAACAGCTTTCTCTTTGAACTCCCTCCCACATTCCCCCAACCCAGACAAAGTAAGCTTTAAAACTGGTTTCCGAGTGAGGTCCTCACCAAGCATTTGGACTACAACGCACTTCTATAAAAGATCTACCTTGAAAGAACCCCGGAGAAGGTTAGCCTCAGGGGAAATCGGCCGCTGGTCGCGATCGACTCCAGCCGGGGCGGAAGTCAGGGCTGCGATAGAGGGGCGGATTTTGGGCACCCAGGAAGCCCCTGGGAGACGCCTGGGCCACTTTGCTCTGCTTGCGGGCAGGTGCTTTGGCAGATCTGCCTTTTGAAGGGGGTGGATTGAGAAAAGCTGAAAACGTGGTCCTGGTGCAAATCTAGCCTGACCAGCCTCAGACCGGAAGTCAACTCGGCAAACTGCCCCAGGGCAAATATAAATTGTTGCAGTTTTCTCGGCTTTTGACCAATATCCCAACTTTAAATCATGAGCAAGAAGCAGAAGAGAGCTCTCACCATAGAAAGCTTTTACGGAGAAAAAATAGAACAGTCCCCAGATCCTGACATTATGAAAACAATCCCAGATGAAGCCACAAAGGTAGACTTAAGTTGGTCTCCCTTTCAGAAGGCTTACCTGGATGATTGCATTAAGAATCTCAAAAGAGAGCTAGAAGAAGAATGGGGAAATAAATTGAGATCAGGGCAACAGAAATATCAAAAACTGGAAAATAGGACTGGTGAATTGGAAAAAGAAAACAGTTCACTGAAAAACAAAATTGGTGAATTGGAAAAAATCACCAATTCACTGGAAAATAAAAATGGTGAACTGAAAAACAAAATTGGTGAATTGGAAAAAGACAACAATTCACTGAAAAACAAAATTGGTGAATTGGAAAAAGACAACAATTCACTGAAAAATAAAACTGGCAAAATGGAAAAAGAATGCATTGAATCCAGAAATTCAATTGGCCAGCTACAAAAGGAGCTAAAAAAGATAACTGAAGGAAATAATACTCTAAAAATTAAAATTGAACAAATAGAAGTAAATGACTCAATAAGACTTCAAGAATCAGTTAAACAAAAACAAAAAAATGAAAAAATAGAAGAAAATATGAAATATCTCCTAGGAAAAACAACTGACTTGGAAAACAGATCCAGGAGAGACAATTTAAGGATTATCGGACTCCCTGAAAGCCACGATGAAAAAAAGAACCTGGATGCTATCTTCCAGGAAATCATGAAAGAGAATTGCCCTGATGTTTTAGAATCAGAAGGCAAAATTGGCATTGAAAGAATTCACCGATCACCTCCAGAAAGAGACCCCAAAATTAAAACCCCAAGGAATATCGTGGCCAAATTTCAGGACTATCGCACCAAGGAAAAGATATTGCAAGCAGCTAGAAAGAAACAGTTCAAATACCGAGGAACTGTCATTAGAATTACACAGGATCTGTCAGCTTCCACATTGAAGGATCGAAGGGCCTGGAACCAGATATTCCGAAAGGCAAAAGAACTTGGATTACAGCCAAGAATAAGTTATCCAGCTAGAATGAGCATCATCTTCCAGGGAAGAAGATGGTCATTCAATGATACAGGAGAATTTCACCTATTTCTAATGAAAAGACCTGATCTGAACAAAAAATTTGACCTCCAAATAGAGAACTCAAGAGAAACATAAAAAGGTAAAAAGGAAAACTCTTGAGAACTATATTCCTACTATAGGTATCCTTTAAAGAATGGCAGTATAATTTGATTTTTCTTTGATAATAATGGAAAAGAAATTAGAGGTGGAAGGGATACCATACTGAAAAAGAAAAAGGGGGGAGGGGGGAAAAGGAGGCAAAATAAAGTAAAAATATAGGAGGTAAAATAAGGCAAAATCTCATAAAGAGACATAGAAGATCTAATATAATTGAGGGGAAGAAGGGAGGGCGATGAGTATTGATTGTGTAAACCTTACTCTCATTAGATTGGACTCTAAGAGAGTATATCAGACACATTTGGCTTCAAAGAAAGCACTGACCCTCCTTGTGGGAAGGTAGGAGGGAGGGAAGAAAAGGAAAGGGA
>JAJPUD010000166.1:890176-907241 GCA_023553655.1 Myrmecobius fasciatus | reverse complement strand
ATGAAGATAGTCATATACATCCAGAGAGAGGCCTGTGGGAACTGAGAGTGAACCACCACACAGCATTTTAACGCTTTCTGTGAATATTTCCATGCATTTTGTTTTCCTTCTTAGGTTGTTTTTTTCTTCTTGTCTTTCTAGATCTGATGTTTCTTGTGCAGTAAGATAACTGTATAGATATGTATACATGTATTGTATTTGTCATATAATTTATCCTATCTAAAAAAAATAAAGACAATTTCAAAGAATTTATGAAGATTGCTATCTATCCACCAGAGAAAGAACTGATAGAATCTGAATTCAAATTGAAGCATACTATTTTCCACTTTACTTTTTTCATGTTTTTGCCCGTATCTTCTTTCACAAGAAAACTCATACAGAAATATTTTTCATGATTTCACATGTATAACCTCTATCAAATTTCTTACCAAGGCAAGGAAGGGTCAATAGAAAAAGAGAGGGAAATAATTTGGAGATTAGTTTTTAAAACTGTAAAAAAAATGTAAAAAATTATTTTCATATGTAATTAGAAAAAATAAAATATTACTTTAAAATAGAATAACATATTTAAGTATAGAATGTGAGTAATAGGAGTTATAATCTAGTGTAATGTCCTTTTTATATATGAATAAATTGAACTTCCAAGTCACAAAGTCATAGAATATCAATTTTAGAAGGGAGGTCAGAAGTTATAGCTGAACAAGAATGATCTCTAAAATTTACCCAACAAATTATCTTCTAATTTTTTTGATACTCCAATGAAATGAGTCCAGGAGTATGTTGGTAAATTTTTAAGAACAAGATCCTCAGATTTAAAAAAAAAATGTACTGACACACCTTTAAATTTCATCTGCATAGGGTGGAGCCAAGATGGCTGAGTGAAGACACAACTCTGTGTCCTCCTCTGACCTTCTCTCAAACAAACAGAAGATTAAGCCTCTTTTTAACACAAATAATTGGATTACAAAACATTTCTTGCAGAAGGTACCTTTGAAGAGCTTCAGAACAGGTCTGTTTCAGTCTGGCAGGGGATTGGGCAGGGGTTCAGGGAGTTCGCACGTTTGCAGTGTGACAGGTGCAGCTCTGGGAGAGACATGGCAGAAAGCTGGGCGGGACTCAGAATGGCAGATTCTAAACAGCTAGGAAGTCTATCTGAGACTCTCGGGACACTCTGCCTTGATTGCGGGCAGGTGCTCTGGCAGATCTGCCTTTTGTAAAAGGCAAATTGTAACCCTCTACAAACACAACATCCTAAGCCCAGCATCAGAAGTTAATTATCCAAATTGCTCCAGGGCAAACTACTACAGTCAGTGCTTCCCAGCTTTAAACAGACCCCAAGCTTTAAAAAAAATGAGTAAGAAACAGAAGAGAGCTCTCACCATAGGCAGCTTCTATGGAGAGAAAGAACGGCAGACCTCAGATCCTGAGGTTCCTATAGGCAAAGCAATTCCATAGAATGCCACCAAGGGAGACATGACCTGGTCCCCTTTCACAAAGTTTTCCTGGAAGACTGCATAAAGAATCTCAAAAGAGAGTTAGATGAAAAATGGGAAAATGAATTGAGATCAGTGCAAGTCCTCCAAAAGAGATATGATAAAGACACCAATTTACTGGGAAACAAAATTGGTGAAATACAAAAAGACAACAATGCACTGAAAAACAAAATTGGTGAATTGGAAAAAGACAACAATGCACTGAAAAACAAAATTAGTGAAGTGGAAAAAGTATGCAATGAACAAATTGGCCAGTTACAAAAAGAGCTAAAAAAGGTAACAGAAGGAAACAACACATTAAAAATTAAAATTGAACAAATGCAAGTGAATGACTCAATAAGACTTCAAGAATCAGTCAAAAAAAACAAAAAAAATGAAAAAAAAGAAGAAAATATGAAATATCTCCTAGAAAAAACAATAGACTTGGAAAATAGATCTAAGAAAGACAATCTAAGGATTACTGGACTTCCTGAAAGCCATGATGAAAAAAGAATCTAAACACAATAGTCCAGGAAATCTTGAAAGAAAACTGCCCTGGTGTTTTAGAATCAGAAGGCACAATCACCATGGCAAGAATTCACCGATCACCTCCTGAAAGAGACCCCAAAATTAAATCCTCAAGAAATATCATGGCTAAATTTCAGGACCATCACACCAAGGAAAAGATAATGCTAGAAGCTAGAAAGAAACAATTCAAATACCGAGGAATTGTAATTAGAATCACACAAGATCTGTCATCCTCCACATTGAAGGATCGAAAGGCCTGGAACCAGATATTCCCAAAGGCAAAGGAACTTGTATTACAGCCAAGAATGACCTATCCAGCTAGAATGAGCATTATCTTCCAGGGAAGAAGATGGACATTTAATGATATAGGTGAATTTCACCTATTTCTAATGAAAAGACCAGAGCTGAACAAAAAAATTGACTTCTAAACACAGAACGCAAGAGAAGCATAAAAAGGTAAAAAGGAAAGAACTCTTGAGAACTATATTTCTACTATGTGTATACTTAAAGAATGGGGGTATAATTTGATATTACTTTGATAATATGAAAAAGAAACTAGAGGTGGAAAGGCTATCATACTGGGAAAAAGAAGGAAAAGGTGGTAAAGTAAGGTAAAATCTCATGAAGAGGCAAAGAAAATCTAATATAACTGAGGGAAAAAAGGGAGGGTAATGAGCATTGTGCGAATCTTACTCTCATCAGATTGGGCTCTAAAAGAATGTATCAGAAACATTTGGTTCCACAGAGAAACTTGTCCCTCGTTATAGGGAAGTGGGAAGGGAAGGAGGAAAAGAAAGGGATAGACTAATAGAAGGGAAAATAGAAGAAACAAGGGAAAGGGGTAAAAGAGTGGAAGAGGATGCAAAGGGGGGAGGACTGTTTGGGGGAGGTGGTCATCAAAAGCAAAATACTGGGGAGGGAGAAGGGAGAAAGGGGAAAGGAAAGACAAAAACATAGCTTGGGTAAAGAAGATGGCAGGAAATACAGAATTAGTTATTTTAACTGTGAATGTGAATGGGATGAACTCTCCCATAAAGCGGAAGCAGATAGCAGACTGGATTAAAAATCAGAATTCTACAATATGTTGTTTACAAGAAAAACGTCTAAAACATACTGATACATACAGATTGAGGATAAAGGGCTGGAGCAGAATCTTTTATGCTTCAGGTGAACAAAAAAAAGCAGGGGTAGCAATCCTTATCTCAGATAAAGTAAAAGCCAGGATAGATCTAATCAAAAGAGATAAGGAAGGGAACTATATTTTACTAAAGAGTACCATAGATAATGAAGCAATATCAATACTAAACATATATGCACTAAGTGGTATAGCATCCAAATTCCTAGAGGAGAAATTAAGAGAGATGCAAGAAGAAATAGACAGCAAAACTATACTAGTGGGGGATCTCAGCCTTGCTCTCTCAGAATTAGATAAATCAAACCACAAAATAAACAAGAAAGAAACTAGGGAGATAAACCAATTGTTAGAAAAGTTAGGTATGATAGATCTATGGAGAAAATTGAATGGAGACAGTAGGGAGCTTACTTTTTTCTCTGTGGTTCGTGGAAATTATACAAAAGTTGACCATGTGTTAGGGCATAAAAACCTCAAAATCAAATGCAGAAAGGCAGAAATAGCAAATGAATTTTTTTTAAATCATGAAGCAATAAAAATCACATGCAATATAAGGCCAGGAGAAAATAGACCAAAAGTTAATTGGAAATAAAATAATGTAATACTAAAGAATGAATAGGTGAAAGAGTAAATCATAGACACAATCAATAATTTCATCTAGGAAAATGGCAATAATGAGATAACATACCAAAATTTGTGTGATATGGCCAGAGTGGTTATAAGGGGTAATTTTATATCTCTAGATGCTTACTTGAATAAAATAGAGAAAGAGAAGATCAATGAATTGGGCTTACTATTAAAAAAAACTAGAAAAAGAACAAATTAAAAACCCTCAATTAAATACCAAATTGGAAATTCTGAAAATAAAAGGGGAGATTAATAAAATTGAAAATAAGAAAACTATTGAATTAATAAATAAAACTAAGAGTTGGTTCTATGAAAAAACCAACAAAATAGATAAGCCTCTAGTTAATTTAATTACAAAAAGGAAAGAGGAAAATCAAATTGTTAGCCTCAAAAATGATAAGGGAGAACTTTCCTCCAATGAAGAGGAAATTAGAGTGATAATTAGGAGATACTTTGCCCAACTTTATGCCAATAAATTTGATAATCTAAATGAAATGGAGGAATATCTACAAAAATATAGGCTGTCCAGGTTAACAGAAAAGGAAATAAATTATATAATAGCCTCATTTTAGAAAAAGAAATAGAACAAGCTATTAATGAACTCCCTAAGAAAAAATCTCCAGGGACAGATGGATTTACGTGTGAATTCTACCAAACATTCAAAGAACAAATGATTCCAATACTATATAAACTATTTTTAAAAATAGGGAAAGAAGGTATACTACCAAATTCCTTCTATGATACAGATATGGTGCTGATAGCTAAACCAGGTAGAGTGAAAACAGAGAAGGAAAACTATAGACCAATATCCCTAATGAATATTGATGTAAAAGTTTTAAATAAAATATTAGCAAAGAGATTACAGAAAGTTATCTCCAGAATAATACATTATGACCAAGTGGTATTTATACCAGGAATGCAGGGCTGATTCAATATTAGGAAAACTATCAGCATAATCAATTATTTTAATAACCAAACTAACAAAAACCATATGATTATCTCAATAGATGCAGAAAAAGCATTTGATAAAATCCAACACCCTTTCCTATTAAAAACACTAGAGGGTATAGGAATAAATGGGCTTTTCCTTAAAATGATTAGTAGCATCTATTTAAAACCATCAGCAAGCATCATATGTAATGGAGACAAACTAGAACCATTCCCAATAAGATCAGGAGTAAAACAAGGCTGCCCACTGTCACCATTACTATTTAATATTGTATTAGAAATGTTAGCTTTGGCAATAAGAGAAGAAAAAGAGATTAAAGGAATTAGAGTAGGTAATAAGGAAACCAAATTATTACTCTTTGCAGATGATATGATGGTCTACTTAGAGAACATTAGAGACTCAACTAAAAAACTACTAGAAACAATTCACAACTCTAGCAAAGTTGCAGGATACAAAATAAATCCACATAAATCATCAGCATTTTTATATATTACCAACAAAGTTCAGCAGCAAAAGATACAAAAAGAAATTCCATTCAAAATAATGGATGATAGTATAAAATATTTGGCAATCTATTTGCCAAGGAAAAGTCAGGAACTATACGAACTAAACTACAAAACACTTTCCTCACAAATAAAGTCAGACCTAGTCAATTGGAAAAACATCAAGTGCTCATGGGTAGGCCCAGCGAATATAATAAAAATGACAATAAAAAACTAATTTACATATTTAGTGCCATACCATTCAAGCTCTGAAGAAATTATTTTACAGATCTAGAAAAAATAGTAGCAAAGCTCATCTGGAAGAACAAAAGGTCAAGAATTTCAAGGGAATTTAAAAAAGCTGATTAAGGTGGCCTTGCTGTACCAGATCTAAAACTATATTATGAGGCAGGAGTCAGGGGCAGCTAGGTGGCACAGTGCATAGAGCACCAGCCCTAAAGTCAGGAGGACCTGAGTTCAAATCTGGTCTCAGACACTTAACATCCCCTAGCTGTGTGACCCTGGGCAAGTCACTTACCCTCATTTGCCTCAACAAAAAGCAAAAATAAATAAATAAATAATAAAGCAGCAGTCATCAAAACCATTTGGTACTGGTTATGAAATAGAGTAGTCAATCAGTGTCATAGGATAGGATCACAGAACAAACTAGGCAATAACTATAGTAATTTAGTGTTCAATAAACCCAAAGACCCCAGGTTTTAGGATAAGTACTCACTATTTGACAAAAACTGCTGGGAAAATTGGAAAGTAGTGTGGAAGAAACTAGGGCTTGACCCACACCTAACACCACATATCAAGATAAAATCTAAATGGGTTCATGGTTTAGATATAAAGAGTGATTATAAGCAAATTAGAAGAACATAAGATAGTTTACCTCTCAGACCTGTGGACATGGAATAAATTTATTGTCCAAAGAAGAACTGTAACTCTTAATTGAACACCAGATTGAAAATTTTGTCTATATTAAATTAAAAAGTTTTTGTACAAACAAAACTAATGCAGTCAAGATAAGGAGGGAAGCAATAAATTGGGAAATCATCTTTACATTAAATGGTTCTGATAAAGGCCTCATTTCTAAAATATATAGAGAATTGTCTCATATCTAAAAGAATTCAAGCCACTCTCCAATCGATAAATGGTCAAAGGATATGAACAGACAATTTTCAGATGATGAAATTAAAACCATTTGCAGTCATATGAAAAGATGCTCCAAATTACTATTGATCAGAGAAATGCAAATTAAGACAACTCTGAGATACCATTACACACCTATCAGATTGGCTAAAATGACAGGAAAAGATAATGACAAATATTTGAGTGGATTGGGGAAAACTGGGGCACTGATACATTGTTGATGGAACTGTGAACGGATCCAACCATTCTGGAGAACAATTTGGAACTATGCCCAAAAAGTTATCAAACTGTGCATACCCTTTCACCAAGCAGTGTTTCTTTTGGGCTTATATCCCAAAGAGATCTTAAAGAAAGGAAAAGGCCCCACATGTGCAAGAATGTTTGTGGCAGCTCTTTTTGTAGTGCCTAGAAACTGGAAGCTGAATGGATGCCTATTAATTGGAGAATGGCTGAATAAATTATGGTATATGAATGTTAAGGAATATTATTGTTCTATAAGAAACTTTCCCAGCAGGATGATTTCAGAGAGGCTTGGAAAGACTTGCATGAACTGATGCTGAGGGAAATGAGCAGAACCAGGAGATCATTATACACGGCAACAACAATATTATATGATGATCAATTCTGATGGATATAGCTCTCTTCAACAATGAAATGCTTCAAATCAGCTCCAATTGGTCAGTGAAGAAAGCCATATACACACAGAGAGAGGGATATGAAATGTGGACCACAACATAACATTTTCATGCTCTTTATAGATGTTTGCTTGCATTGTGTTTCCTTTCTCAGATTTTTTTTTCTTGTAGACAAGATTTTTCTTGCATAGCAAGATAAGTGTGGAAAGACATACATATATTCAATTTGACAAGTATTTTAACATAATTAGCATGTAATGGACTTCCTGCCATCTAGGGGAGGGGTGGGGACTAGGGGGGAAAATTTGTAACAGAAATCTTTGTAAGGGTCATTGTTGAAGAATTACCCATACATATGTTTTGCAATTAAAAAGCTTTAATAAAAATAAATAAATGAATGAATGAATTTCATCTGCATTATTAACATTTTCTCCATAATTTCTTAAGTCTCAACATTAAAAAAGTAATCAATCATGTTCTGGTTTGTTGCTTTTATTCATTTCTGAGTTATAAATGCTTGCACTGAAAAATGAATAATAAGGTCCCAATTATGAATTGGCTCCAACACCCCACTGGTAGAATCTGCTAGTGTCTAAGATAGCCAGTTCCACTTTGAAACATCTATAATTAAGAAATTTTTCCTAATATAAGCCCTAAATGCTTTTCTTTTTCAACTTGGATCACTGTGTCCTGGCTTTGCTCTAATGGTCCAAAAAAAATTCAATTCTCTCTTTTCTATGATGCTTTTAAGTCCTTAAAAACAATAATAAAGTCCCCTATGTTTCCTTTTCGTTGGGCTAATTATCTCCATCTTCTTCACCCAATCCATGTATGGCATGAAATCAAGTCTTATCACAATTCTACTCAATTTCTTCTGGCCACTTTCTATTTTATCAGTGTCCTGCCAGATCGCAGAGTATATTAGGGATTGACATAGAACTAGAATCTGGACAGTTTTCTTTCAAAGCACAGGATCAAAGTGTTAGAAAAAGGGGAACTTTGTAAGGTCATCCAGTTCATTTTACAGAAGAGAATACTCAGAGAAAAAAATGGACTTACATGAACTGTGACAACAAGAAATCATAGATAGTAAGTAGTAGAATCAGGACTTGAAATCAAGGAATCTGAGTCAAGATGCAGCACACTACTTTTTTTCTTATTGAATTAATGTAAAGTTATAGGTTATTGACAAGGAGTGGATCTTAGAAATCATTTTATTTAATTCCCTCATTTTCTGAGTAAGGCAAGCAAAGCTGGATAATGTGGCTAAATGGTACTGAACGGATATCTGAATGGATAGAACATTGATCTGCAATCTGTAAGACATGAGTTAAAATCCAGCCTCAGACATTCACAACCTATGTGACACTGGGCAAATCATTTAAATTTTATGTCTCAATTTTCTTATCTGTAAATTGCAGATAATAATAGCACCTATCTCCCAGGATTCCTGTGAGAATCAAATGACATAATACTTGTAAGGCACTTTGCACATCTTCAAATCCTAAATAAATGCTAGGAATGATGATGATGATGGTGATGATGATGATGATGAAGTGACTTCCTGAGGAAAAGATATAATGATTAGATTTCTTTCTTTATCATAAGTTCTTCTATTGTCTCTCATCTGATAGAATGTAATTTTTGAGTTTTTATTTCTCAGCAGTTAAAAAAATAGGCTCCAATCAGACTGAAAACAGGAGAGAAATTCCTCCTAATATTAAGTACAAATTATGTTTCCAAAAGTACTCCTTGTCCCAAAGTGAATTGTTGATGATGGTTCATTCTTGGAAGCATGACTTCATTGTCTTACATGGTGCTTCATGGGTGAATGTGGCCTGTGGGATGTGGGAACATTTTTTTTAATTCCTCCCCAAAAGTCATAACTAGAAAGACAAAACTGCTTGATGCAACATTACTTCCTCCCTTTATGAGATTATGAAAGATCTGATTGCATTGCAGAATTCCTCTCTCTCTTCCAATTTTTCAAAGCCCTGAGCCTCTGCCTCTTAATCCAATTATATTCAACAAAAATACACTGAATATCTATTTTATGGAAGTCACTTGTGACATGAAAATAAAAATGAACAGTCCCTGAGCTTAAGGAGTCAACATTCTATTTTTGATTGGGGATTACATAGCTAGTCAGAAAGAATTTCAGAAGCTATCTAATACACTACTCTAACTTTACACTTGAGAAAATTAAAACCCAGTGACTTGTCAGAAGTTGCATAGTCAATAAGCATTAGAGGCAACATTTGAACCCAGATCCTTGAAAATCAGTGCTCTTTCTATCCTACCATGTTATCCTAAAATATATTACATAAGTAAATGTAGGAAAATTTGAAGAGGGAGAAACCACTGAGAAGCCAGTATACCAAGAAAGGCTTTTGTAGAAGATGTCATCTGAAATTCTTGAAAGAAGTCGAGATTCTAAATGGTACAGGGGAGGAAGAAATGCCTTCCAAGTTTGGGAACAAGAGAGGGAGCGATCAATCTGTGAAAAAGCCTTGAGGTTGGAAATGGAATGCCAAGTTTGGTAAGCAGCAAATGCTCTAATTAAGTGAGAATGTAGATGTGTGAATAGGAGTTATGAGAAATGTCTAGAAAAGAACAATAATAATATTAACAATAACACCAGTAATAACAACTAGCATTTATATAGGATTATGAAGTTCACAAATGGTTTTCCATGATAACTAGGTTAGAGCCAGCTTGTAAAAGAGTTCCAAAGACAAGGGTGAATGTTTGTATTTTGTCAAAGAAACAATAAAGAACCAATGAAGAATTTTAGTCTATGGAAAAGTATGGACAGACATGTGTTTTGCAAAAATTATTTTTGGAGTAGGATTGGAAATGGAGACTGGAAGAAGGAAAAACCAATTAGGGAGCTGCTGCAAAAGTCTAGTGAATAAGGAATGACATACTATAAAAGCCTGAACTAGGATAATGACCTTGCATGGAGAAAAAATGAGCAGATGTAAGGGAAATGGTGCAGATAGAATTAGCAAGTTTGGCAACTGATTGGATATAGAAGGTGAGGAAGAAGAAAGGGAAAGTTGAAAAGAACTCAAACAACACTCTTATACTATAATTTGCAAAACAGCTAATGATTAGCATGGATGGCAGGAGTTTCCTAAATAGTGATTTCCCTACATCAATGAAAACACAAATATGGACATGCACACACAAATAACACACATACACATATTTGTACATATATTTATATTTAGGCATGTATACATATATGTATGCACATGTATATATTTCAATCTGTTTATTTTCTGTAGCTAATTATCTTGAAAATATTCCTTCTAAAATGTGGTCCAGAGAATGATGCTCAGGTCTCCAGATACAATCTGAGCATAGCACAGTGTGAATATAATCAGGGGCTCTCTGAATTTATTACTTAAGACAGATCTGAATGAAACAAGTCAGTGCATTTTTACTAATCTTGGTGATCTCCAGCAATTGAGCATGAGCACAGACCTGAGTTTTAGTCAGAATAACATCCCTCTTTTCTGAAACAGGAAAACAAAGCTCTGGTTGGCTTTCACTCAAATGAAAGGGTTTTCTGACTCACTAGCATAGCCCTTCCTCATCTGGTAAATAAGATTCTGCTGGCAGCTCCCGGTAGAATATCACACAAGAATAACAGGAAGCACTCAGCCCTGCTAATTGTGCATCTTAATGTGGCATAAGGACATTTGTCACTCTCACTGCTCTTCACAGGACTACATAGCCCAGATGTTTCAGGAAGTCCAGTGACTCTTATGGGAAATTAAGCAGCAATAAGATTCTGTAGTCGTCCTGGTCTAGACTCTGATATTGATCATGGAACAGAGAAATTGGAAGGACAAGAAGTGGCCTTTTGTGCCTAAAGATGTAAGTGTAAATACTCAATAGAAAATGACCTTTAACTAATGTAAATTGGCATTAGAAGGCATAGCATCTGTGATGCTTCTGAAAATATGTGATAATGGCTAGTCATCCTCATTCAGCTTACTCCTATTCATGTATTTTAAATGCACACACACACACACACACACACACACATACACACACACACACCTATGAGTCCATCAAAGACTTTGTGTCTCATTGCTTATAATAGTTTTTGTTTTTGTTTTTCCCTGTAGATATTTGGTAACTTCTGACTTTCTGACTTGAATCTTTTTCTGATTTAGCATGAGAAAAGACATGGTGCAAGGGTGAATTAGGACTAATTAATCAAAGAAATAAATTGAACCATGAAGTCATGCATTCTTAGAGCTGAAAAGAAATCTTAGAGATCATAGATCATAGGATTTAGAACTGGAAGTGACCCTAAATTATCTATTCTACTCTCTCACTTTACAGATGAATAAACTAATAATGCCTAGAGAGGGCCTAGAGAGGTTAAGTAATTGGCCACAGACCACACAAGTACTAAGTAGAAGAGCTGGAATTTTACTCTAAATTATGGTAAATTTACTCTAAATTCATGTTTCTTTCCTTCTTTGCTTGTTTTCTTCCTTGTGCCATGTTTCTTTGTATTAATCATTTTATAGATGGAGATCCTGAGCTTCAGTGAGGTAAATGAACCCACATATTCCAGATAAACTTGACACAATGAGCCGTCCCAAATCAGAAATGGTCCCAAATCAGAAAAAAGGATCCAACCATTCTGGAAAGCAATTTGGAACTACGCTCAAAAAGTTATCAAACTGTGTATACCCTTTGACCCAGCAGTGTTTCTATTGGGCCTATATCCCAAAGAGATCTTAAAGGAAGGAAAGGGAACCGCATGTGCAAAAATGTTTGTGGCAGCCCTTTTTGTAGTGGCTAGAAACTGGAAACTTAATAGATGCCCATTAATTGGAGAATGGCTGAATAAATTATGGTATATGAATGTTATGGCATATTATTGTTCTGTAAGAAACAATCGGCAGGATGATTTCAGAGAGGCCTGGAGAGACTTACGTGAACTGATGCTAAGTGAAATAAGCAGAACCAGGAGATCATTATACACGGCAACAACAAGACTTTATGATGATCAATTCTGATGGACATGGTTCTCTTCAACAATGAGATGTTTCAAACCAGTTCCAGTTGTTCAGGGATGAAGAAAGTCATATTCATCCAGGGAGAGGCCTGTGGGATCTAAGTCTGGACCACAACATAGCATTTTCACACTCTCTAGTGATATTTGATTGCATTATGTTTTCCTTCTCAGGTTTTTTTTTTTTCCCTGTATAGCAAGATAATGGTATAAATATATATACACATATTCGATCTGTCAAATATTTTAACATAATTAATATGTATTAAGACTTCCTGCCATCTAGGGGAGGGGGTGGGGGGTAGGAGGGAAAAATTTGTAACAGAAAGCTTTGCAAGGGTTGAAAAATTACCTACGCATGTTTTACAAATAAAAAAGCTTTAATAAAAAAAAGAACCAATAGAGTTCTTCATCTGTTGATACATATATCTGGGACAGACTATGCAAATGAACTATATGCTAGGCACAGAGTACACCAGGAAAAAAAGAATGGACTGGGCTGCTGTTGGGAAGTTGTACAGTATTTTTAATGAAATAAAGGTTCTTTCTGAAATATAATCGCATTTTCATAATTTTAGCTTTTAGTGAAGCTTCTAAAACTTTGTGAGGAGCTTATGACTTTTACAAAATTCAAAGTAGATTGGTAAATCTGGAGTTAGATTAAACAGAGATGAAAGTGGTTAATGGCTGATGGTAAAGATGCCTAATAGTATTTAACTGCTGATTATTTAGAGCAACTATGTGGCACAGTAGATGGAATGCCTGTAGTAAGAAAAACTGAGTTCAAATCTCACCTCAGATACTTACCAGCTGTGTTACCTTAGAGAAAAACACTTAATTCTGTTTGCCTCAGTTTCCTCAACCATAAAATGAGCTGGAGAAGGAAATGGCAAACCACATTAGTATCTTTGCTAAGAAAATACCAAATAGGTAATGAAGAGTTGAACATAACTGAAAGGATTCAATAACAATGATTTCTTTGACTCTCATTACTATATATCCTCCTGTAATTAATGTGTCATCTAATATTTAATAACACTCCTCTTATAAGAAAGAGCACAGTATCATGGAAAAGATATTAAATTTAAAGTCTTATCTTTGGTACTCATTGTTATGTGACTGTGACTTTGGGCTATAGGATAGGATAGAGATTGGACCTAAAATTCCATTAGTAAAGGAACTCCTTGGTGAGGAAACTTCCTTTGCTAATCTAGTATAACCTTTTCTACTAGAAGAGAGATTGTCTAGAGAGTTGCCTAGAGAATTAATAGGTTAAGATAATTTTGACTATATTAAGTTAAAAAGTTTTTGTACAAACAAAACCGATGCAGTCAAGATTAGGAGGGAAGCTCGGGGCGGAGCCAAGATGGCGGGGTGAAAATGTGACTCTCTGTGTCTCCTCCAATCTTCTCTCAAATCAACAATAAAATAAGCCTCTGAACTGATCTTCAAGTCAAGGAATTCAGAAATACTTGGACACTGCTTGCTGATATCTCTGAAGAACTTCACATTAGGTTTGTCTAACTTGGACAGAGTGATAAAGAGTGGTGTGGGTCAGAAGTGAGGTTGGGACTCAGCTCATTGTGGCAAAAAACTCCAAACTCCAAAGTCCAAACACCTGGAGTTTATCTGAGGCACTCGGGACGCTCTGCCTGATTGGGGGCAGGTGTTCTGGCAGACTTGCCTTGTTTAAGGAGTAATTCGGACTTAGTCCTAGCCCCCACCGGTCCAGCACCTTAAGTTAATTCACCGAAGTGCCCCAGGGAAAAGAGCTTTAGCCTCCGTTTTTTCCGAACCTTAAAGAGATATACACACTGCCTAAAAAAAAAATGAAGAAGCAAAAGAGAGCTCTCACCATAAACAGCTTTTATCGAGACAGAGAAGGGCTGACCCCAGACCCTGAGGTTCCTTTAGACAAAACTCCAGAGGATGTTATTAAGGACCATCACTGGTGCCCATTTCAAAAGGCCTTTCTGGAAGATTGCATACAGAATCTCAAAAGAGAGCTGGAGGATAAATGGGAAAATAAACTGAAATCAGTGCAAGAAGCCCTCCAAAAGAGATATGATAAAGACACCAATTTATTGAAAAATAAAATTAGTGAAGTGGGAAAACAGTGCAATGAACAAATTGGCCAGTTACAAAAGGAGCTTAAAAAGGTAACTGAAGAAAACAACACTTTAAAAATAAGAACTGAACAAATGCAAGAGAATGACTCAATAAGACTTCAAGAATCAGTCAAACAAAAACAAAAAAATGAAAAATTAGAAGAAAATATGAAATATCTCCTAGGAAAAACAACTGACTTGGAAAATAGATCCAGGAGAGACAATCTGAGGATTATCGGACTTCCTGAAAGTCATGATGAAAAAAAGAATCTAAACACTATCTTCCAGGAAATCCTGAAGAAAACTGCCCTGAGATTGTAGAATCAAAGGGCAAAATCACCATTGAAAGAATTCACCGATCACCTCCTGAAAGAGACTCCAAAATTAAAACCCCAAGGAATATCGTGGCTAAATTTCAGGACTATTGCACCAAGGAAAAGATTCTGCTAGCAGCTAGAAAGAAACAATTAAAATACCGAGGATCAATAATTAGAATCACACAGGATCTGTCAGCCTCCACATTGAAGGATCAAAGGGCCTGGAACCAGATATTCCAAAAGGCAAAGGAACTTGTATTAAAGCCAAGAATAACCTATCCAGCTAGAATGAGCAGGGAAGAAGATGGTCATTCAATGATATAGGTGAATTTCACCTATTTCTAATGAAAAGACTGGATCTGAACAAAAAATTCGACATCCAAACACAGAACTCAAGAGAAGCATAAAAAGGTAAAAAG
The DNA here is from genome assembly GCA_023553655.1 of Myrmecobius fasciatus. Lineage (NCBI taxonomy): Eukaryota > Metazoa > Chordata > Mammalia > Dasyuromorphia > Myrmecobiidae > Myrmecobius > Myrmecobius fasciatus. The sequence goes on along the minus strand of JAJPUD010000166.1, from coordinate 892,376 downwards.
GAAAGGACTCTTGAGAACTTAATTTCTACTATGGAAATACTTAAAGTTTGGGGGTATAATTAACTAGATATTACTTTGATAATATAAAAAAGAAAACTAGAGGGGTAAAAGTGGTAAAATAAGATCGAAAAAAAGGAGGTAAAAACAAGGTAAAATCTCTTGAAGAGGCAAAGAAAACCTAATATAATTGAGAGAAAGAGGGGAGGGAGATGAGCATTGTGTAAATCCTACTCTCACCAGGTTGGGCTCTATAAGTGTATATCAGACATTTGATTTCACATAGAAACTTGTCTGTTGCTAGAGGGAAGTGGGAGGGAAAGGAGGAAAAGTAAGGGACAAACTAATAGAAGGGAAAATAGAAGAATCAGGGGAAAGGTGTAAAAACAGGGGGAGGGGATCTAAAGGGTAGAGTACTGTTTGGGGGAGAGGGTCATCAAAAGCAAAGTACTGAGGAGGGGGGAAGGGAGAAAGGGGAAAGGAAAGGGGAAAACATAACTTGGGTAAATAAGATGGCACGAAGTAAAGAATTAGCTATTCTAACTGTGAATGTGAATGGGATGAACTCTCCCATAAAGCGAAAGCGGATATCAGACTGGATTAAAAACCAGAATCCCACAATATGTTGTCTACAAGAAACACATCTAAACAATACTGACACATATAGGATGAAGGTAAAAGGCTGGAGCAGAACTTATTATGCTTCAGGGGAACAAAAAAAAAAGCAGGGGTAGCAATCCTTATCTCAGATCAAGTAAAAGCCAAGATATATCTAATCAAAAGAGATAAGGAAGGAAACTATATTTTATTAAAGGGTACCATAGATAATGTAGCAATATCTATACTAAATATATATGCACCAAGTGCAATAGCATCCAAATTTCCTAGGGGAGGAATTAAGAGAGATGCAAGAAGAAATAGATAGCCAAAATATACTAGTGGGGGATCTCAACCTTGCTCTCTCAGAATTAGATAAATCAAACCACAAAATAAACAAGAAAGAAACTAGGGAGATAAACCAATTGTTAGAAAAGTTAGGTATGATAGATCTATGGAGAAAATTGAATGGAGACAGTAGGGAGTTTACTTTTTTCTCAGCAGTCCATGGAACTTATACAAAAATTGACCATGTGTTAGGGCATAAAAACCTCAAAATCAAATGCAGAAAGGCAGAAATAGTAAATGCATCCTTTTCAGATCATGATGCAATAAAAATCACATGCAATATAACACCAGGAGAAAATAGACCAAAAGTTAATTGGAAATTAAATAATCTAATCCTGAAGAATGAATGAGTGAAAGAACAAATCCTAGACACAATCAATAATTTCATCTAGGAAAATGACAATAATGAGACAACATACCACAATTTGTGGGATACGGCCAAAGAAGTTATAAGGGGCAATTTTATATTTCTAGATGCTTACTTGCATAAAATAGAGAAAGAAAAGATCAACAAATTGGGCTTATTATTAAAAAAACTAGAAAAAGAACAAATTAAAAACCCTCAATTAAATACCAAATTGGAAATTCTAAAAATAAAAGGAGAAATTAATAAAATTGAAAATAAGAAAACTATTGAATTAATAAATAAAACTAAGAGTTGGTTCTATGAAAAAACCAACAAAATAGATAAGCCTTTAGTTAATTTGATAAGAAAAAGGAAAGAGGAAAATCAAATTGTTAGTCTCAAGAATGATAAGGGAGAACTTTCCTCCAATGAAGAGGAAATTAGAGCAATAATTAAGAGTTACTTTGCCCAACTTTATGCCAGTAAGTTTGATAATCTAAATGAAATGGAGGAATATCTACAAAAATATAGATTGCCCAGGTTAACAGATGAGGAAATAAATTATTTTAATAGTCCCATATTAGAAAAAGAAATAGAACAAGCTATTAACCAACTCCCTAAGAAAAAATCTCCAGGGCCAGATGGATTTACATGTAAATTCTACAAACATTCAAAGAACAATTAATTCTAATACTATATAAACTATTTGAGAAAATAGGGACAGAAGGTATACTGCCAAATTCCTTCTATGAGACCGATATGGTGCTGATAGCTAAACCAAGTAGGGTGAAAACAGAGAAAGAAAACTATAGACCAATTTCCCTAATGAATATTGATGCAAAAATTTTAAATCAGATATTAGCAATGAGATTACAGAAAGTCATCCCCAGGATAGTACACTATGACCAAGTA
>JAJPUD010000166.1:858146-880176 GCA_023553655.1 Myrmecobius fasciatus | reverse complement strand
TTTCAGAGAGGCCTGGAGGGACTTGCATGAACTGATGCTGAGTGAAACGAGCAGAACCAGGAGATCATCATACACAGCAACAACAGTATTACATGATGATCAATTCTGATGGACATGGCTCTCTGCAACAAAGAATTGTCTCAAACCAGTTCCAATTGTTCACTGAAGAATACCATATACACCCAGAGAGAAGGATATGAAATATGGACCACAACATAACATTTTCGTGCTCTCTGTTGAGGTTTGCTTGCATTGTGTTTCCTTTCTCTGATTTTTTTTTTCTTATACGTAGGATTTTTCTTGCACAACTTGTCACGTATTTCAACATTATTAACATGTAGTGGACTTCCTGCCATCTAGGGGAGGGGAGGGGACTGGGGGAAAAATTTGTAATGGAAAGCTCTGTAAAGATCAATGCTGGGGAACTACCCATACATATGTTATACAAATAAAAAGCTTTAATAAAAAAAAAACATGAGGGAAGCAATAAATTGGGAAATCATCTTTATATTTAAGGGTTCTGATAAAGGTCTCATCTCTAATATATATAGAGAATTGTCTCATATTTAAAAGAATTCAAACCATTCTCCAATTGATAAATGGTCAAAGGATATGAACAGACAATTTTCAGAGGATGAAATTAAAACTATTTCTGGTCACATGAAAAGGTGCTCCAAATCACTATTGATCAGAGAAATGCAAATTAAGACAACTCTGAGATACCACTACACACCTGTCAGATTGGCTAAAATGACAGGAAAAGATAATGATGAATGTTGGAGGGGATGTGGGAAGGCTGGGACACTGATGCATTGTTGGTGGAACTGTGAATGGATCCAGGCATTCTGGAGAGCAATTTGGATCTATGCTCAAAAAGTTATCAAACTGTGCATACCCTTTCACCCAGCAGCATTTCTATTGGGCTTATATCCCAAAGAAATCATAAAGGAAGGAAAGGGCCCCACATGTGCAAGAAGGTTTGTGGCAGCTCTTTTTATAGTGGCTAGAAACTGGAAACTGAATGGATGTCCATCAATTGGAGAATGGCTGAATAAATTATGGTATATGAATGTTATGGAATATTATTGCTCTGTAAGAAACGACCAGCAGGACGATTTCAGAGAGGCCTGGAGGGACTTGCATGAACTGATGCTGAGTGAAATGAGCAGAACCAGGAGATCATTATACACACCAACAACAATACTATATGATGATCAATTCTGATGGACGTGACTCTCTTCAACAATGAAATGTTTCAAACCAGTTCCAACTGTTCAGTTAAGAAACCCATATACAGCCAGAGCAAGGGATGTGAAATGTGGACCACAACATAACATTTTCATGCTCTCTATTGATTTTGCTTGCATTGTGTTTCCTTTTTCTGATTTTTCTTTTTTATAGATATGATTTTTCTTGCACAAAAATGATAAGTGTGGAAATATGTATACATTTATTCGATTTGTCAAATATTTTAATATAATTAACATGTAGTGGATATCCTGCCATCTAGGCAAGGTATGGGGAGTAGGGGGGAAAAATTGTAACAAAGCTTTGTAAGGGCTAATGTTCAAGAATTACCCATACATTTGTTTTGCAAATAAAAAGTTTTAATAATAAAAAAGAGAGAGAATTAATAGGTTAAATACCTTGCCAAAGATCAGGGCAGCAACTATATATGTATAAGAGAAAAGATTTGAATTCATCTCTTCCTATGTCCTAAACTACTTTTCTCCTCAAATGTAGATAAAATCTATAAAATAAAGAATTTAGATTACATGATCTCTAAGGTCCTTCTATCTCTAAACTACCAAAAAAACTATTTTTAGAAGAATAATTGAGTAGAGAGATACATGATATTCTTATTTTCTCTATTAATCATAATTGTGGACAGCATACCTATTTAAGTCCACTAGACCATAATCCAGTCACAACATTTCATTTAATATCTTTGTATCTGAATTGTCAACAAAGTAGCCTGAAAGAAAGACAACCTCCAGAGAACTAGGTTTGCAAAGCCAAATCTACAAAATGATAGGAAATCTCAGAGGGACAATAATTTTTGTCCCTTCCTCTTAGACCGGAATGCTGAGAAGATAAATGAGATATATGTAAACTCTTTAAACTCTTCAGAGAAAAGGTGCTATAAAAATCCAAGCTACCATGAATATTATTATTCAGCCCAAATTGAACCTTCAATGCCTTTGAGAATGTTTCATTGCTAATTTCACCGTCAGGACTTGATAAACTTGACATTTGGTTTTAATGACATCAGCTAATAAGCTGTCAGAAGGTTTCACAACCTTATCAAGTAATATATTGCATTACAAATATTAAAAATTACTGTTGAAATTAACATAATCTACTTTGGACAGTCTACTGAATTAATCTGATGGGATGTGCTATGTTTCTTTTTATATAACTCATGCCTGAGAGACCCTTTCTTTTATCTATTAGAACTATGTGATTGCAGTCTTTCATGTATTTGTTTGTGTGCCTAAGTATACATGCTTGATGCATATTTGTGTATGAATCTCCTTAAAATATTTAGTGGGACCAGGTGTAGGTAGTTGGCTAAATGATTTCCAAAGTTCAAACATTCTAAGAGTTTATGATGTGTCTATATTTCCCATCTCCCAGGTGCTATAACAGCATTGAGCAGAGAATACTTTAATGAATATAAAACTTGATTTGATCTGATTTGTAAGAGTGAGACTTCTCTACATCCATACAAATCCACATAACTCAATAGACAGAATCGATATAGGAAACTTTGTTTTTATATATTGCATTTCTATGGATTTCTATAAATCTAAACATTATAGTCTTTGATCAGTTATTCTGAACTTAACTTTCTTTTTTAATAACTTTTTTATTGCTTTGGCAATTTATTTTATTTTAATAGCCTTTTTATTTGTCCAAATACATGCAAAGATAGTTTTCAATATTCATTTTTTGCAAAACTTTGTGTTCCAAATTTTTCTCCTTCCCTCCCCTCTATTCCTCCTCCCCTAGATAGCAAATAATCCAATATAAGTTACACATGTGCAGTTCTTCTAAACATATTTCCAAAATTACCATAGTATGCAAGAAAAATCAGAATAAAAGAGAAAAAACACAAGAGAAAAGCATACAAACAAACAACAACAAAGATGAAAACACTATGCTTTGATCCATATTCAGCCTACATAATTCTTTCTCTGGATGTGGATACCTCTTTCCATCACAAGTCTATCACAAGCCTAAATCACCTCATTATTGAAAAGAGTCAAGTCTATCACAGTTGATCATCACATAATCTTGTGCGGCTGTGTACTATGTTCTCTTGGTTCTATTCACTTTGATTAGCATGAGTTTATGTAAGTCTTTCCAAGCTTTTCTGAAATCAGGCTGTTCATCATTTCTTATATAACAATAATATTCCATAACATTCATATGCCATAGCCTATTCAGCCATTCTCTAACTGATGGGCATCATTCATTTTCCAGTTCCTTGCCATTACTGAATAAACTTCTGCTTACATTTTTGCACATGTGAGTTCTTTTTCCTTTTTTTATGATCTCTTTGGGATATAGACCCAATAGTGACACCACTGGATCAAAGGGTATGCACAGTTTTATAGCCCTTTGGGCATATGAACTTTTCTTTCTTAAATTATAAAATGTGGATAAAACTATTATAACTACAGTTTTGCCAAAGAAGTACTTTGTAAATCTTACAGCACATTTTTTAAAAGGTGCTTATTTTATTAGCATCATTCCTCTTTAGTGAGTTATAACTTATATTTTGGATGTTTATTAATCTTTGCTTATCCTTACCATGAAAATATTATGCTAAGTAGAAAACTGTAAGTTCTTTGAGGGCAAGGTCTCTGTCCTATATGTTCACTGGAGTGAATTGAATTGAACTGAACTGGATAAGTTAGCTTAGCATAGAGAGTTTTGTCAAGTTCGTTTGCAATGAAACTTTTATGTATCTTTTCTGACTGCCGTAACTGGGAATAGGCACAGACAAGAAAGGAAATTTCCCACGGTGCAACATTAAGTAGGAGATGAGGACTAGGTGAGGATGGAGGAATTAACAACACTTTTAATATGACTTTTATTAGCATGCATATGTTTGATGCAAAAAAACTTTATTTCTTAAAAGTACATTACCATGCATTTTACACTTACTGTTTATACTGTTAGATTTTATATTGTTAGATGTACTATAAAGAAGATTCTAAATATTGATGGATAGAGTAACTAATCTCTTTTCCTTGCCCAGAACCCAAACACTTGTCTAAGCTTTCTTTGATTCACTTTTCTCTTGTTTGTATTTGGACCACTTTTAACAATTAATCTGTGACAAATTCCTTATACTTTAGGAAATGGAGTTAAAACAAATGGAGAGGTCAGAAAGCATGAGTCAGAGCTGGGCAGTACCTGTTATTTCTGAACCTAATTGATAGGAGCCCACCATCCATTGGAATGTTTCAAAGGGATGGTTCAAAGTTTCTTCCTTTCGAAGTCCTATCACAGAAGATAAATCTTGACTTACATGAAAGGATTTCAACTTATCAAAATAAGCTTTTGACTGCCCCTTTAACTAAATTCAAATGCCCTTGGGTCAAAGGTCACCCCAATGTCCAAGACATGCATGTCAGCAATAGATACAGGGATAAAAAAAAACAAAAACAAACAAACAAACAAAAAAACCAATTGAAGCTGAAAATTAGAGGTGACTTTCAAAGACTCTCCTCACAGATAAGGAGGAGGAAAAGATGTTTAAACTAGATTCACATTTCATTCAATGCTTACATACAATTCTTTAAAAATAATTTCAATCCATCTTTTGTTAAGGTTACAGGGAAGGGCATAGGACAATAAAGAGGTGAATAATCCAGTAAAGCTCTGGGAAGTTGGCAGAGTCTAGTTTTAAGTAATCCAGATTCTCTTCCTGAAGTCAATCAGGTGTTTATATGATGTGTCTGTGTTCCCCAGGTGTCTGTATGTGATCCAACAAGTACTGTCCTGCTCTTAACCCAGGCTACATAGTACAAACATTCAATAAGGGGTCTGTTTAAATATGATTTACAGAATTCAGTAGAAACATACTTGATCTTCCAAAACTGTATTCAGTCTTCTGTTATCTTGAAATGTTATCTAGCAATGGACATATTACATATTTACACTTCAGACCTCTAACTCCCAACACTACTTTTCAATTCCCTGCCCCCACCCTCACCCTTATTAGAATCTAGGTTATCAAGGACTGGGCTTTCCTTGTATTGGTATTCCCAGCATTTAGCAAAGTATCTGCAGATAGTGAACACATAATAAATGCTTGTTAAATTTATAGTATGAAAGAAGACAAAAGGTTCAGATCCAAATATTCTCTAGGGGCTCTACTCTTGATTCTTCAGACTTTTCCACCTAGATCCCAGAATCTTTCTCATTCTAGATCTACCTTCACTCCTCATACCCTTTCCCCCAACTAAGTTCCTTCTCAGAAGCATTTAAGGAAATACTCAAGTTATCCATGCTTACTGCTCTTAACTATTCAGATCAGACCCCATCCCCAGCTCTTTTTTATGTAGTGACCCCACCCCCAGCCAGTTGAAAGTAAGCTCCTTGAGAGTACAAATTTTTTCTCTTTCCTTTTTTTCAATATTCTCAGCAAAACACCTCGTATATCACAGGTGCTTAGTAAATGTTATATCTATCAATCTATCTACCTAATCTATCTTTTACTATCTTATCTTTCTGTCTCTACCTATCAGTCTTCCTGTTTGTCTGTTTTTATATCTAGGATGAGACTTACTTCAAACTCCCTCCCCTGGTAGGTTCTGATTGGTCTGACTAATTGGTTAGACTTATGTAGTCTTTGACTTCTTTGGCCTGGCCCATTGCTTGGTCTGACCTCCACCTAAATAAGCCAGACTTAGATACTTCTTTGACTTCAGATATCAGTCTAAAACCTCATATTTCCAGATTTCTGATCCAGAGTCTGTCTGAAGATCTTTGGGCTAAACAGGAAATGTAGCAAGGGAAGGGACATCATTTTAAGAATAAGTATTTTCCTCTAAAGTTTAAACTGTGTGTTAATTTCTGGGAATGGATTCCTCTTAGGAAGAACATTGTGATTATGCGCTTGTCACTATATTATTCAGCTCATGGAAAGAGGCATTCTTTCTATTTCCCTGCTCCACTGAAACAAATTATATATATATATATATATATATATATATATATATATATATATATATACACACACATACACATATATATAGTACTTGGGGGAAACAATTGTTCTTATTAATCAATAAATCCATTTCAAAGAATAAAGGAAATTAATAGTCTCAAAACTTTTCTTTATACATCTGTAACTAGCAAAGATTTTTCTTCATATTATCTAATTGGCAACTGCTAAATACTCATTTTACATATGATGTGTTTTTAACAGCAAGGCACTGGCCAATGGCTTTGATTAGCTAGTCTTCCTAATCAGTCAGCAACATAATTGTCCAACATCATATGTGTGTGCCTGTGTGTATGTGTACATCTCACAATTATATAACACAATTGCACAAAACAGTTTCAATTATATTATCTCACTGGATGAATAGTAGATATAGAACTTTTGAAGTCTGGGCTGGAACCAAGCTTTTCCAGCTCCTAGACAGATATTCTTTTTGTTTCATCTCCAGTTTTCTTTCGGTCTGATATTACTTTGTATTCCTTGTGGTTCAAAGCAATGTATCTTACATATAGTAGATGATCAATAAATTTTTACTCATTGATTGGTAAATCTAAGATCAAATGTGATGAGGAAAATAAATGAAGAAAAATAGAGTTTTATAATAAAAGAACTAAAGTAGTGACTAAAAACCTGAGATGGGCTTTCAACATTTGGCACTGGCAGCAAAATCACATTGAGGAGCATTTCACTTTGATTTAACACCTTTCAAAGAACTTTAGGTCTTTATTAAATCTTTTTTTTCAGAGACAGTAAATCTGACAATTAGAAAATTGTAATAAGCCCATTGAAGACATCATTTCAAGTGTAGTTTTTCTGTGTAAATTGGTTTTTACAATGGGTCCACTCTAGTCTTTCTTTTCCATACTTATTCATAGTTCCTTTATGTATAAGATTTATCTCATATCACAAGATTGGTGCACAGAGTAAATTTTCTAGATAACTAAAGGTAACAGTTTCATTTATCATATTTTTAACATTAACTATCTTCAAATGCAATTGAATAAAAAAGATATCAAAATACAAGCATAGGCAAATAGAAAAAAAGGATCTAGGATTGGATCAGGATAGAGAGCTTTCCATATGGGAATCTAATATAACATCCCAAACTAAATATAGTATTCTGGATGTGACCAAATTAAATTAGGAGTAGAATAATCATCTGCATTTTCATTGGCACTCTGGCTCTTTACATAGCCTAAGGGCATTACATTAGATTTTTAAATTTCATATCACAGCATTAATGCCATAGAACTCATGCTGAGTTTTCAATTTACTAAAATACACAGATTTCTTCCAAGGAAACATTTGTCTTGCCATACTTAACTTATCTTGTATTTATGAAGTTGATTTTATGAAGTCAAGTGCAGACAAATACATATATGTATATGTGTGTGTGCATATGTACACATACATATTTATATTGTGTGGAATGTATATAAATACATATGTGTGGAGATACACATATATATTATATATAAGTGTGTGTGTGTATAATGCATATTTGGTATTCTTCAATTTCATTTTATTAGATTTATTAGATTCTCTCACTTAGCAAGATTTTCTTGTTTCAACTTGATTCTTTCAACTTAATGTGCTAGCTCTACCAATAGGTCATATTTGTATAATTCTTCACAGTTTCAAAGCACAATAACCCTCTGAGTCAGGTGGATGTGTGATGTTTTACATATGGGAGAAACATTAGGTAACTTATGTATGATCTCATAACTAATAAATGAGAGAGCTGATATTCACTTTGAGAAAAACCCTAGAATGAAATTTAGTGTTCTTTCCTCTGTAACATAGTGCCTTTGACACAAATTTCCTGAACAAATTTTCTGACTGATAGAAAATTATCACCTTTACCTACATGAATCACCAAGAGTTTACATATATAATAAAAATATATGTAACACTACAACTAAAATATGCATAATTTCCCAAATGTATTATACTAATTGTTATATGGGTCATATCCCAATGCTAGAATGTAATCTTTATAAGGCAGAGGATTGTGTTTTATCAAATTTTTATGTGTATCCAATTATTTAATCCAGTGTTCTATATATAACAGAGAGATGGTGACCATTGAATATTTAATAAGCATTCTCTCTGACTCTGTCTCTGTTTCTGTGTGTGTGTGTGTGTCTCTGTCTCAATATATGTGTGTATGTATGCTATATGTATGTAAATGTATGTGTATATATGCACATATGTGTGTATGTTTATGTGTGTGTTCAGTACATGTGTCAACCCTTGTCTTTTTCACAAGTAATTTAGGTTACACATATAAGAAAAATACATTTCCAGACATCATAGCTAATATGTGGACCATGCAAATAGAAATAATAAGAATAGATTAGATTCATGTAGCTCTTGAAGTTTTGCAGAGTTTTGCATGTATCTAATCAAATTTCCAAGCATTTCTTAAGTTCCTACTATGCACCACATATTATGCAAAGAGCTAGGGATACAAAGAAGAGCAAAAACACATCCCTTAATTATAAAGAGCCCACATTCTAATGGGACAGAAAGTCTGTAAAGAACTAGACACAAATCAGATATATTCAGCATGAATCAAAAGTGGTCTCAGAGGAAGGGACTAGCATTGATGGGGAATTGAAAAGGTCTCCAGCAAAAAGTAGGATTTGAATTAGGACTTGAAGATAGCCAGAGAATCCAGGAGATGGAATTGAAAAGATAAAGCATTCTAGAAATAAAGGGACAGATAGGAGAAAAGTGGAGAGTAGGGAGATGGAGTGTCATGTGTGAGGATAAATATTATCTCATTTGAACCTCATTTTCTTTGATACAGGTACTAAGTCTTGTCCCAAAAGAACAGGGAACTCACCAGAGTGAACTTCTTAATTCCTTATGGGAGAAAGAAGAGGTTTCTTTATAATCAAGAACTCATCTATAAAAATGTTTGAGTCTGAAGTAAGCCTGGGGACGTGAAACCAGTTTTGTTAGAATGGATACTTGAACGGAAATAGTAAAATTGCAGAATGACAAAATTAGAAGAAACTTCATACCATCTAATCCTTTAATGTGAATTCTCTCTACAACATATCAAGTCATCCAGTCTTTGCTTGAGGACCTCTGGTAGGGGGAACCTATTACCTCCCATTTTATTTGTTGCTGTTGACTCATTTTTCAGTCATGTCCAACTCTTCATGACTTCATTTGAGTTTTTCTTGGCAAAAATACTTGACTATTTGTGATTTTCTTTTCTAGCTCATTTTATAAATGAAGTACTAATGTAAATAGGGTTAAGTGACTTGTCCAAGGTCACACAGCTAGTAAGTGTCTTGGGCCAGATTTGAACTCACAAAGACAAGTCTTCCTGATTCCAAGATGAGCATATTATCCACAGTAACACCAGTTGACCTATTAACTCCCATTACATATTAACTTTAGGTAGCTCTCAGTCTTTCCTTACATCAAGGTTTTGTTTTCTTTCAAACATCTATTATTCACAGTTTTGCTTTCTGGAGCCAAATAGAAAATCATCCTTTTCCAAGGGATAGTTTTGTTTTGTGTGTGTGTGTGTGTGTGTGTGTGTGTGTGTGTGTGTGTGTGCATGTGTGTGTGTGTTTTTTTAGGTTTTTTTTTTACATTCTTAAAAACAGCTGTCATATTCCTGAGTCATCTCTTTTGCTGGCTAACTAGTGCACATAATTTTAAGTAATCCTCATATGGAACAATCTTGATGTACATCATCTCCATTGCTCTCTACCCAATCAAATAGCCCTTCTCAAATTTGACACTCAAAATTAATGCAATACCTCAAGTGTTGTCTAACCAAAACAGAGTACCAAACCCTTAATAGTAATCCTAAACCTTCTATAAAACAACATAAAATTGCATTAACTTTATTGTTTACTATATTGTGTTGTTGACTCATATTGAGCAATCAGTACATTAGCATCCCCTGGCAGATATATCTAACCTTATTTTTTCCCATGTTATATTTTGGGAAGTGAAAAGAAAACAGCTACTAACACCATTGCTACCTCCAGTTTTCTCCAGGCCAGGGCAGGAGCCATAAAGATTTTGTGAGAAACTGCCCTCAAAAATGACTTAGGTATATCAGGTTGGGGTCCAAGGGCCCAGCTGGCATATGGTTAATGGTTCCACAAAGGGTATTGGTGCCCACAATATTGTTATAAAAAACTTTTGTATAAGGATGGAAATTCCTAATTCTAATCTTGGCTCAGCTCCTCATTCATTAAATGAACTGGACTCCCATAGACCCCATCTAATCATTCATGTTATGTATCTGTAAAATGTGAACAGTACTATTTCCTGACTCATAGGAATAAGTGAGTGAGCATATGGAAAGTACAAAATGCTATATAAATATTGAATCTTCTATTTCTAAATCTGGCACCCAGCTAGGCAAATAATTCTCTCTCTCTCTCTCTCTCTCTCTCTCTCTCTCTCTCTCTCTCTCTCTCTCTCTCTCTCTCACACACACACACACACACACACACTTAATATAGCTCCTGTTAATAGAGAGACTTAACAAAAATACTTTGAGGTTGAAATATCATTATTCTTTTTGTATGTGTTGAAGAAAATAAAATGTTCCTAGGCTTAATAGGAAGCTATTGGTTGAAATTCTCAGATAATATATCTTTGTTGAACATTCATGACATGCAGAATAATATACTAGATAATTACCTAGTTCTTCATATGGAGGATAAGGAGAAAAGGTAATAAAGCAGGAACTTAGAAGAGGAAGTTGTTATATTCCCATCCCATTCTATGACCACCCAAATTATGAACTTAAAAATTAAAATTAGACATAAATTTTCAGACATGGCCAGTTTGGGAATTTATCAAATGATGCAAATAAATATTGGATGATTTGGGTTTTTTTGTTGTTTTTTTGGTTTGGTTTGATTTTTTTTAACTTTCTCAAGAAGGATAAGGGAATTCTGAGGGGCATAGTTCTCTTCAACAATGAGGTGATTCAAACCAGTTCCTATTGTTCAGCAATGAAAAAAGTCATATACAGCCAGAGAGAGGCCTGTGGGAACTGAGTGTGGACCACAATAGTATTTTAATGCTTTCTGTGAATGTTTGCTTGCATTTTGTTTTCCTTCTTGGGTTGTTTCTTTTTTATCTTTCTAGATCTGATTTTTCTTGTGTAGCAAGAAAACTGTATAGATATGTATACATATATTGGATTTATCATATATTTTAACATATTTAACATGTATCAGACTACCTGACATCTATGGGAAGGGGTGGGGGTTAGGATGGAAAAATTTGGAACAGAAAATTTTGCAAAGGTTGATGTAGAAAAATTACTCATATGTTCTGTAAAAAAAAAGCTTTAATAAAAAAAGAGAGAGGGATAAGGGAAGGAGGAGAGAAAGATTTTTTTAAAGGGAAGAAAAAATGTAAAAGCCAAAAGAAAGAGAAAACAAATTGTTCACATAGCAAGAGTAAAGTATAAATGCTAAATAGGTTGTGTACCCACTTGAATTTCAGGAAGAGACAAGGATAGCTCTCAATCTTGAATTTATGTAAAAATGATGCCCAAGATGAACAGGAACAATCTGGTTATGATCAGTTCTGTTAGAAGGAACATTTATATTAAAGAGATCCCAAATCTAAGTACTTAAATATGGACAAAGGAACTAGAGAGTAAGATATAAAGGCAAAATAAAAAATAATCCCTCCTTTCAAAAATCTTGCATCCTACTGCTAATATTAGCTGAAATTCATGTATCTTTTAAGTTTTACAAAATAGCCATATGCATATGTATATATATATACACTTAAATGTACACACATATGCATTTAGATAAATACACAAATGCACCTATATATGTATACATACACATATGTATATAAAATCTTAAATAACCTTCACCATAACCCAGGGAAGATTTTTGAAATTATCTTTCCTCTCTTTGCATTTTGTAAAGATTGAGTGCCCAGAGTCACAAAATTAAAGGGTACACTAGATTAATAATTAGTATACTTGAGTTCTGGTCTTGGTTCTACCACTAAATAGTTGTATGTTCAGATTAATCATTTCACATCTCTGGGCATTATTTTCCTAATGCAATAAAATTAGATGATCTCTGAAATCCTTTTCATGTCCAAAATTCCTGATTCTATGATGACTACTCATATGACCATATTTCACTGAATCCTACTTCACAGAGAAGATGGTCACCCAGCAAGAATACCCTCCCTTCCTTTTTGTGTTCCTAAAAAATTTTCAGCAACATTGTCCATATCACTCAGTCTTCCATCTTTCTTCTGGTCACACAAGAGGCGCTATCCCTCTCCCACAGCAAATCTGGTTCCTCTTCCATTTCCTCAGATCTTGCCCAGATCCTTTTTGTCTTCTCTCTCATACTTCTTCCATTGCTCTCTCAGCACTGTCTTTTTGCCATATACCCACAAATGAATTTAGATCTGTTTAATCTTTTTAAAAAAATACTTTCTTTTGATCCTTCTCCTGACTTTCACTAATAAATCTGTTGAAAAAGTTAATCATACTTGATGCTTTAAATTCCTTAGTATCTCAACTTCCCATAATCTGGTCCTACTACTCTACTAAACCTCTCTAAGGTTACTTTTCACCTTTTAATGATTAAATCCATGGGATTTCTTTCAAGTCTCTTTTTTTTGTCAGACTACTCGACAGCATTTGACACTATTAACTACCCATTGTTTGCATGACCTGGGACAATATTTCATTTTTTGAGACCACAATGACAATCTAGAAAATAGAATTCAACACTTGAACTAGATCTAAGATATCTTCCAATTCTTTGTTTTATACTCCTAATGTTCCTATTGCACTCTGACTAGCTTTAAAAGCCTCAATAAAACAGAAGATGATATGACTAGAAAGCTATTTATCTGAAAAAGGCTTGTGGATTTTAAGGGAATATGAGTGTAGTATTACTTAACAATGTGACATTATAGAATCACTTAATATAGCCTAAGATTACATGACTTTTTAGCTGTTGTACCATACTGTTAGATTGGTAGCATTGTATAAAGGATTCATAATCAATCTTAAAACCAGGAAGAACTAGGTTCAAGTCTTGTAAAATATTTCCAGAAATCAAAGTCATGATCAGTAGCCTCTATATATCAGATGTCATTCTTCTCTCTCTTTTTAAAAAAAAAAATCAGATATTTGTCCTATTTAGCAGCACTTTTCTCATCCTCCACAAACTGAAAGTAATGGACTCTCCCTTCACTGAAGATCTTTAAAGACTAGATTGCCATTTGATAGAAGGAATACTTCAAGTATAGGTTTGACTAGATAAGTCCTAAGGTTTTACATAACTCTGGAATCCTGTGATTCTACTCACTAACAAGAACTCAATGATCCAAGCAATCTAAGATATAGTTCTTATAAACATGGTGATTTGAATTCACCATGTGCAGCAAAGTGGATTTTTGTTGTTATTGTTCGGTTGGTTTCTGTTTTTTTGCTGAGGCAATTGGAGTTAAGTGACTTGCCCAGGGTGACACAGCTAGGAAGTATTAAGTGTCTTAAACCAGATTTGAACTCAGATGCTCCTGACTTCAGAGCTGGTGCTCTATCTACTGTCCCTTGGGTTTTACATGTATTATTCCTCTTTATGGGTTTTTTTTTCTTCCTTTTTACTTCAAATATTTTTGTCTTTGGTGGGGAAAATATTCTGCCACTGTTCCCTTTATTTTTTTTTGAAAAATTGTTTCTTTACAAAGTCATAATCCACACATAGACTCAGTTCCACTAAGAAAAAAAAGAAGCAAAAAAAAATACAAAAGATAAGCCCTTTTCTCAAGGAGCTCTAAGTCTCATAGGAGAAACAACATGGGAACAAGAATGTGCAAACAAACTATAGACAGGATAAACTGTAAATATTCAAGAGAGAAGATACTCATTAAATTCTTAAGTTACTTTGCTTCCTTCCTATATATTATCCATTAGTGTATAAATATTTTATAAATGAAATTTTTACAAACCATTTAACAAATAATTCATATTGTATATATGTGTGTTTAAATATATGCATACATATATTTGAAACAAATAAAATTATTTTATAAATATCATTTATCATTAGAACACACTGTTTCATTTCTTTTTTTTACATTTTATTTGCTAAGCCTAACACAGTAGCCAGAATATGATAGGCACTTAATAGATATTTGCTAAGAGCAAAAGAATTACCTCATCAGAAACTATAGAGCTTGTGCTATTTTGTATATCTAAGCACTTCAACCTATCCCGTAATATCATAATTGTTTTAAAAAGAGATAACAGTATTAAAATATGTTGTTCCACAGTACAGAAATTTTTTTGCCTTGTTACTTATATTTATTACAAAGGTTTTGTTTTTATTAGGGATTGAAGGAGTAAAAGAAGATAAAATAAATTTTTATTAGTTCAAAACTTTAAATTCAAAAAATAGTACTTACAGTTAACACTTAAAAAATAATAAAGTACAGCACCAAGGTGGTAAAGGTATGGATTCACCAGCACGTTCCCAAATTCCCTCTCCAAACAACTTTAAAATAATGTCACAAAATGAATTCTGGAGTGGCAGAATTAACAAAAAGATGAGGTTAAATAATTTTCCATTCCAAGACAATTTAGAAGTTTGACAGAACTCTATCTCCCTAGGATTAAAGTGAAACACTAGTTCAGGCCACTTCCCAACAAGTCAATAAGAGACCTTAAAGCTGCCTAATTGGCAGCAGCAGCTTCCAAAACTTTCATCTCACAGAGTATAAGAAGGCTGAAAACTGGAGGAGATTATAGGGGATTTTTTGTTGACATTGAGTCCATAATTCTGTGGCATTGATCATACTTGGTTCTCAGTCCCAGTGTCAGAGAAAGAAGAGGAACTAGCATACTAGAGTATGCAGACACAGTAGAGTAGGGACCATGGTCACAATTCCAGGATAGAAAAGATTGTTTCTGGTCATTCATAGACTAGAGCATAAGCCAGGAGGGCAATGACCACTTTTCTTAGACGATAGTACATTGGAAAAACTTATAGAATCCCAGAACTAGCTCTGAGCACACCAATACACACACACACACACACACACACACACACACACACACACAACCCTAAAGCTTGGGCCAGTATTGCTTTCACATCAGAAACAGAGTCAACTTTTAAATTAAAAGTCAAAAAATAGCAAATAATAAAAATAAGCAAACCGCAACAAAAGAACCTAATGAAAGTTTTTATAGCGACAGGGAAGGTTAAAACACAAACTTAGAATAAAACAGCTACATCCAAAAGATCAAAGAAAATGTGAATTGGTCTAAACCTAAAAAGAATTCCTGGAAGAGCTCAAAAATGATTTTTAAAACAAAACAAGAGGGGTAAAGAAAAATAGGGGGAAAGGATAGTGTGCAAGAAAATTATGGGAAAAAATCAGCAACTTGTAAAGGAAACACAAAAATATTAAAGAAAATAACACCTTAAAAAAACAGTATAAGCCAAATGGTAAAAAAAAAAAGGCATGAAAATCCATTGATGAGCATATTTTTTTAAATAATAGAATTGGCCAAGTGGAAAAATGTATATAAAATTTCAGTGAAGAACTCCTTAAAAAATAGAATTGGCCATATGGAAAATGTAATGCAAAAGTTCACTGAATAAAATAATTCCTTAAAAATTATAATTGGACAAGTGCAACTAATGATTCCATGAGATATCTAGAACAAATGAAACAAGGTCAATATAATGAAAAAATGGAATAAAGCATGGATATCTCATCAGAAAATTAGCTGACCTAAAAAACATATTAAGGAGAGAAAGCCTAGACATCATCTTTCAACAAATTTTCAAGGAAAACTGCTCTAATGGTCTAATGGCCAGGAATCACAGGATAAAATAAAAAAATGGAAAAAAAAATTCATTGATCCAAAGATCCCAGGTCAAAAAGAAAATATTGCAAACATCCAGAAAGGAACAATTCAAATACTGTAGAGTCACATCAGGATAACTAATGTTTGTCAGCTTCTACATTGAAGTATCAAGAGGCCTAGAATATAATACTCCAGAAGTCAAAGGAGGTAGAAGAGCAATCAAGAATAAAAGCTTTTCTATCAAAATTGAGTATAATCGTTTAGAAAGGGAAAAAATGATGCTTAATGGAATAGAGGACTTTCAAGTATTCCTAATGAAGAAACCAGAGCCAAACTGAACATTTGATTTTCAAATGCAGGACTCAAGAAAAGCATAAAAAGGTCAGCAAGAAAACAAAAACATAAGATATTCAATAAAATTTAACTGTTTAAATTCCTATATTGGAACATTATACTTAACTCCTAAGAATTTTTTTTCACTTTTAGAGCATTTAGAAGGAGTATCATATATATATGTATATATATATATATACATATATATATACAGAAAGCATAGATGTTAGTTGACTATGATTAGATGATATCTTTTAAAAAAAATTAAGGGCTCAGAAAGAAAGATACAGTGGGAGAAAGAGAAAGAAAGAAGTAGAATAGGGGAAATTATTTCACATAAAATGCAATAGAGGGAGAAATGGGGAATAGCAGGTCATGATTAAGCTTTACTCTCATTGGAATTGGCTCAAAAAGGGAATAACATAAACCCTCATTTAGGTAAATATATATATATATCTTTCCTTAAACAGAAATAGGAGAGGAAGGAAATAAGATAAGGCAGATGAGAGAAGGCAATGTTTAGGAGAAAAACATTTTTGAGGAGGAACAAAGTGAAAGAAAAGAAAGAGAAGGATAAGCAGGAAGAAAAAAATTAGAGCAAAATACACGGAAACCATAGCTGTGAAAAAAAATTACAGCAGAAAAAAAAACTGTGATAAAGGCTTCCTTCCTCAAATATATAGGGAACCAAGTCAAATTTATAAAAATATGTTATTCCCCAATTGATAAATGGTAAAGGAATACCAAGAAAACCCAATTTTTAGAAGAAATCAAGGCTATCTATAATCAAATAAAAATATTCTAAACAAGGATTGATTTAAAAATGCCCATTAAAACAACTCTGAGAAACCACTTTAGAACAATCAGATTGGCTATTATTGTGACAGAACAGGAAAATAACAAGTGTTAGAGGGGATGTGAGAAAACTGAGACA
This sequence comes from Myrmecobius fasciatus, assembly GCA_023553655.1. NCBI lineage: Eukaryota > Metazoa > Chordata > Mammalia > Dasyuromorphia > Myrmecobiidae > Myrmecobius > Myrmecobius fasciatus. Next base: position 862,815 of record JAJPUD010000166.1, on the reverse strand, counting down.
TTAAAATACTATTGGTAGACTTGTGAACTTATTTAACCATTCTGAAGAACAATTTGAAATTATGCCCAAAGGGCTATAAAACTGAGTACATCCTTTGGCCTTGCAATCCCACTACAAGGTTTATATTCCAAAGTGATTTCCAAAAAAAATTAAAAAGAAGAAGGATCTATATGTTAAATATATGTGTGTGTGTGTATGTGTGTGTGTGTGTGTATACTTATAGTTTCTCTTTTTGTGGTTGCATAAAGTGAAAATTGAGGTGGTGTCCATCAATTGGAATTTGACTGAACAAGTATAAAATTGTGATAGAATATCATTGTACTATAAGAAATGAATGAGCAGAATGGTTTCAGAAAAAAATCTGGAAAGATTTACATGAACTGATACAATGTTATATGAGCAGAACCAGAAGAGTATACATGATAATAGCAATATTATACAAAGATCAACTGTAGATGATTAAGTTATTCTCAGTAATATAATAATCCAATATAATTTCAAAGGACTCATGATAAAAATCAAAATTAAATAGAACACCTCCAGAGAAAGAACTGATGGAATCTGAATAAAGATGAAAGCATACTTTTTTGAACTTTATTTTTCCTTTGATGACAGGTTGGAGGAAAGCATGTTTTCTTTTACAACATGCTAATATGGAAATATGTTTTGCATGACTGCACATGTATTATTTATATCAAATTGCTTGCCTTCTCAATAAGGGGTGAGAGAAGGAAGGTGGAAGAATCTGGAACCCAAAATTCTAAAACAAAAATAAGAATATAAAAATTGATTTTATATGTAATTGGAAAAAATAAAATATTAAAAATAAGGATAATACTGGCAATACTAATAGCAATTAACCTAAATGAAAAAAAGGTTCATGGGGAGGAAACCTTTTTTGTAATGCTTTTTAAATGCAAAGGGAATTAACTGTACAGAGATTGTATTTCTTAGTCTGCTATCCAAGCCCAAGCCTTTCACCTGATTTGTGTGTGATCTATCCATTAGGCTCATAGTTATGTCCAAGAGAGAAAAGTATTTTTTTAATCGACTATCCTTCATAAGACCAACCTATCTAGAAGAAGAGGATGGGGCAGGAATGTATCTGAACTCCAGCCTTATCTTCCATAAGACCAGACATTCAAGTAATGAATGTAATTTTTCAGTTTTCCTCCAGATGTTTAGAGCTGTGCAGTCACAGCCATCTATTCTGTGGCCCTGACAGTAGAATCAGGAGCTGGAACTGGACAAGTATCACTGAGCTGTGCCAAAGGTTGACTTTTTGAACTTCCAGTGGTTCACCAAGATGATACAGAGCCGCCCAATTGTAGCCTGGTCCTCCCAGCCCTGTAATCGTGCCCTTTGATTACTACTGCATGAAGTGATTCTAACCAGACTCCCTTTCCTTTGGTAATGTAAGCCATGTTTTTCTTCCATTCCTATTTCCCACCCCAGTAAAATTACTCCCTTGTATCTTTAAGGAGAAGGAGATTCAATCCTGAAAAAGAAAATATTTATTTCTAGTATGGCCATTAATTTCCCTAGGAAGAGGTGGAGGGAGATGGGAGGAATTCCCAGGGAAAGAAGACTGAAATTTGTGGAGAAAGGCTATCTAAACAAAAGTATGCTCACAGACCCTGAATTCATATGTCCAAATGTATTATTTTCCCTGAGAAGGAAGCCAGGTCTTCAGGGTGAGATAAGGACTGGAGGTAATTACTCCTTCTGTTGTAAATAACTATCTTATAACAGCTGATGATAAGAGGACAGAGAGAGAGAGAGAGAGAGAAAGAGAGAGAGAGAGAGAGAGAGAGAGAGAGAGAGAGAGAGAGAGAGAAGGGAAGGGAAGGAGGTAGGGAGGGAGTTAGGTAGGGAGGAAGGAAGGAAGGGAGGAAGGAAGGGAGGGAGGAAGGAAGGAAGGAAGAAAGAAAGAAAGGAAGAAAGGAAGAAAGGAAGGAAGGAAGGAAGGAAGGAAGGAAGGAAGGAAGGAAGGAAGGAAGGAAGGAAGGAAGGAAGGAAGGAAGGAAGGAAGGAAGGAAGGAAAGGGAAGGAAAGAAAGGAAAGGAAAGGAAAGGAAAGGAAAGGAAAGGAAAGGAAAGGAAAGGAAAGGAAAGGAAAGGAAAGGAAAGGAAAGGAAAGGAAAGGAAAGGAAAGGAAAGGAAAGGAAAGGAAGGAAGGGAGGAAGGAAGGAAGGAAGGGAGGAAAGGAAAGAAAGGAAGGGAGGAAGGGAGGAAGGGAGGAAGGAAGGAAAGGAAAGGGAGGAAGGGAGGAAGGGAGGAAGGAAGGAAAGGAAAGGGAGGAAGGGAGGAAGGGAGGGAGGAAGGAAGGAAGGAAAGGGAAGGAAGGAAAGGGAAGGAAGGAAAGGGAAGGAAGGAAGAACAGAAAGAGGAATAGAAAGAGGGAGGAAGGAAGGGAGGGAGAAGGAAGGAAAGAAGGGAGGGAGGGAAGGAAGGAAAGAAGGAGGGAGGGAGGAAAAAGGGAAGGAAAAAGTAAAAAAGAACATGAGCATAACTCTGCGTTCCATTTATCATTCCCATTTACTTCTAAGGATGTATCAAGGCAAAAATTCCATTTCTTCTAGCTGATTCTTGACTTTCAAGGTACACCATGTTTCATAATTTTCTCCATTTAATTTACCAAGAATTTATTAAGTGTCTATTGCTTAGTCAAAAGATCATTTGGAGCAACAAGAATTTAATTAATTATTGTTAAATATTAAATGTTTAAATATTATTAATTATTCTATTAATTATTAATTAACTTAATAAAGTTCTTACTCTGTATCAGGCAAAAGCATTTCTTGAATCCAGAAAACTTGTATTCTTGTAAGGGAGACACACTACAAATAAATAGGTATATTCTTGTAACATATTAAGTAGATAAAAGAATGAAGACCCTCACATGGGAGGAGATTGAGAAAGACAAAACTAAACTCTAAAAATAAAAAGGCAAAAGAACAAACAAATTCTGCCCTCAAGGAATTTTTATTCTGCTATGCTATTTTCCTTTGAAAACTCAACCAATTTCATGATTTTTGGAATAAACTAATATTTCTATGTAAGTCATGGGATAAATAGTCCTTTTATTAAGACATTCATATAAGATAATTCAAGTAAGTGGTATTGTTACTATTACTATTATTTATGGCAGTTTTACAGAAGAGGAATCTGATGTTCTTAGCAGTAAAATAATTTAACTATAATCATACAGCTATTTGGTGATGAAATCTAAATACAAATCAAAGAGTCCTGACTCTAAGTGTGTTTGCTACCTATACTGACTCTCTGAAGTTGCTAGGAGGCATAGTGGAAAAAGGTCTATATTTGAAATCAGAAACACTCATCTTCCTTAGATCAAATCTGGCCTCTGACACTTACTAGCTGTGTAATCCAGGGCAAGGGACTTAAACTGATTTGCCTCAGTTTCCTCATCAATAAAATAGACTGGTCTAGATCTCCCATAAAAATATCTAAGAAACAGTTCTAACTCTTATTTCTTGCTGTTTCTCAAACATGATATTCCATTTCCTGACTCCAGGTGTTTTCACCAGTGGTCCCTAATGCTTGGAAGGCTCTTCCCTTTGTCTCCATTTCTATCTCTTTCTCCACAGAAGCCATGGCTTTCTTGAATTCTTAGTTAAAGTCTTACCTTCTGCAAGAATAAGGATTTCCTCAGTCTTCATTAATCTTGGTGCCTCCTATATGACACTACCCTAAATTTTTTCTGCTTATATGTTTCCACATAGTTGTTTTCACATTATCTCCCCCATTTGCTAATCACTGAATGGATTCAGCCTCTGTCAGACTGAGACTGTTGAAGAAGACCTTTGCTGACAAAGACTGAGGTCTCCCATTTCATCTGGGGGCATCTCCAGTTGTCCTGAATTATGTCTGTCAATTGGACCCAAATGGCTCTGGAGGGGAAAGTGATGCAGGTGACCTTGCACAGCCTTCCCTCACTTAAATCCAATTCACATGACTGTCATGGCTTCACCTTCTTGATATCATGGTTCTCTTCTACGAAGGACACACCACAGCTTTGTATCCTCAAGGTGTAAGATAGTGCCTGTCACATAATAGGTGCTTAAATGCTAGATGATTTCAATGAACTCAAATCTAGAATTGACTCTATATCAGTCATCCAAGTTTAAAATCTCAATCATCTTTGCCTCATCTTTTTCTTTTGATTCACTATTCACTCTAACATGAGGTTGGAGAAATTAATCTTCCTGCATAATGACCTTCATATACATTTCTTTTTTTCAGTTGCTAACACTGCCAAATTCATTCTTGAATTGATCTGTGATTTAATCAATGGGCATTGACTTCATTGCTTCTCATAGTATGCAATTCTTGTCCATATCTTTTTGAAAATCTTCCAAAGAAAAGATTTCTAACACTTTTAGTATTAGGCCTAAACTCCTAGCATGGTATCCATCTGTACTCATCATTATTTCTCATACATTGTAGACCTTTCTAGTGATTATCTCCCCAAAATATACACACACATATGCATATACGTACACATATGTATATATACACATATGCATATGCATATGTGTGTATCTCTGTATATGTAGCTGTCTATGTGTATTTTATAATTCCTCTCATCTGAAATCATTGTACCCCTCTAATTATTGAAATTCTCTTCAACTTCCAAGAACTGCTAG
>JAJPUD010000166.1:844329-858136 GCA_023553655.1 Myrmecobius fasciatus | reverse complement strand
GATCAACTCCAGCATCTTTGTCAAGTAAAACCCAAATACAGTCATTAAGAGTCAGACATTTCTGAAAAAAAAATAACTAACAACAAATTCATCCTTTAGGATCCAGCTGATATTCTACACCTGAATAATCACCAAACCCTGAAGTCCTTAGTTTCTTCATTTGTAAAATTCGTGGGGCTAGATGAACAATAACATTAATATTCCATGTTCTCTATCCAAATATTCCAATTGAATTTGGAACATTCTGTTCTAAGACACATTTCAGTTTCTTTTAAATTGGATATTATAGTGATGCCTATTCCCCATTTCTGCTCCTCAGATTATTGTGAGGAAAATACTTTGTAAATACTAAGGTAACCCAAGAATGAGAGTGATTTTCTTTGCCTATGAAACTAATAATAATGTATATGAAATTCATTATGCAGGAAGATTAATTTCTCCAGTCTGGTGTTAAGAGTGAATAGTGAATCAAAAGAAAAAGATGAAGCAAAGATGATTGAGATTTTAAACTTGGATGACTGATATAGAGTCAGTCAATTCTAGATTTGAGTTCATTGAAATCATCTAGCATTTATTAAGCACCTATTATGTGACAGGCACTGTCTTACACCTTGAGGATACAAAGCTGTTATGTGTCCTTCACAGAAAAGAACCATGATATCAAGAAGGTGAAGCCATGCAGTAAGTGATAACAGTAAAAAGAATAATTAATAATAACAGCCAGAACATAGAACTTTGAAGTTTGTAAAATACTTCATATATGTTATTTCATTTTAGCATCAGAACAATGCTATGAGGTAGATATTATTGCTATCCCTATTTTCCAGATGATAAGCTGAGGGAAACAGAAATTGAATTACAATGTCACTTTAAAAGAATGTGTTTGAATCTGGTTTTCAGTCGGACCTTCTTGACTCAAGGTCTACTCATCTATCCACTGTAATAGCAGCTACTTCAAGATGGCAGATCCATGACAATAAAATCTCTGAATGTCTCTACCACTGTCTTATGTAGTACATATCACATAGAAGATAATAAATGTTTGTAGAATAAACTAATGAACTTATTGTATTAATGAAGCTTATTTGATCCCCAACTTCTCTGTGGCATAAATGGTATAAGTATTACTATAAAATAGTAATTTAAAGAGCATTAATACTTTCTCAATTCTTGAACATTTCATCACAGGCTAGAACCATTTTTGGCTATGTGAGATACTAAAGAATAATCTTAGACTTTGAAAAAAACTAACTCCATAAAGCCACATCTCATTTCTTGTACTGTGTACAAATTGTAGGATCATGGATTTGGAGCTAAAAAAGGACTTAGGAGGTCAAGTCCAAACTCCTTATTTTTCAGGTGACATTTGCAGAGTGATTAAATTACAAGCCCACAGACCCACATATAGTATGTCAAAACTAGGATTTGAACTCCCTGAAAATACAGATTCAGTGCCCCTTGTACTATACCAGGCCCTCAGTTTCATCCTCTATAAAATGGGAATGTTAATACTTTCATTACACAGCTCAAAATGTTGTTAACGTCAAAAGCCTTTACAAAATATTATACAAATTTTTACTCCATCATTTTTAGGATAAAAAATCTTTGAGAATTTAAAAAAAAAAAACTTAAGAAGTTAAGACTGTATGACAGGACCTGAGAAGAAGACCAAATTTTAAGATCTATACACTAACAATTACATGACATCCTAAAGAAGATTTCTTTCTCTCTTTGTAACAAAATGCTTCCACTCATCAGTGCAATTTTAAATATTCTACTCTGACCTTTTTGTCTGTGAGGAGAGTTTAATTGCCTGCCCAGTTTACATAAATTATTTTGCCTGTTTGTCTAAAATTGAATCCTGGACAGAGATCAATATGGCCATGAAAGAGCCAGGGAAAACAGCTTCTCACAAATGCCATCAAAGGTCACCAAAACCTTTTCTGCAAAGAGAGGGACATATTTTGTTCATCAGCCTTGTGCACCTCCCTTGAGTGTTGCCTGCTGTCTTGGAGCATCAGCCATGGGGGATGATTGATCATCGGCTAGAGGGCATTGGGTACCAACTCCTCTGGGATTTGGCTGTGTGAAATTAATTGAATACTGTGATAGGTCTGATTCATCATTCTCCAAAAAGGGGGGGGGGGGAATGGTAGAGAACAAACCAAGCACTTGATACATGATGCCTGGCTCAGATAAACTGATTTTTATACTATAGCTCAGTACTAACCAAGTATGTGATCTTGTATCCTTCATCAGAGCTATTTGAAAGTGTCTGTGAAGGGGCATCTCTGTAGCCTTACATTCATTCCTTATTTGGTGAATTAGTTGATCAACTTATTGATAATAACTCTTATTGAATAGCTATTCTATGAAAATGCTGTACTTGACATCAGGGGAAACACAATGAAAAATAAAGAATAATTCCCAGCCCTTTAGGAGTTTATATTCTAGAAAAAGATGTCATGAGAAAATGGATGGAAAGCATTTCATAAAAGTTCAAGTGTTATTTAATGTATGTTATCAATGCTACTTTTTTGTTGGGATTATTGTTGCTCTTATATTAGGCTACATTAAGAAAAACAATTTCTAGGGATCAGAGATAGTCCAATATAGCAGGTATAGCAAAGGTAGTCATCCTACTATATATTTTTTTCTTGCTTAGATTATATTTAGAGAATTGTGTCTAATTTGGAGCACCATATCTGAGAAAGAATACTGTCAAACTGAATTATATCCAGAAAAGAGCAAACAAGATGATGAAGGTTTTTGAGTTCATGCTATATGAGAAGTGGTTAAAGGCAATAATGTTCTGTAGCCTGGAGAATATGAGACTTAGTAAAGACATAGTAATTATTTTAAGTATTGGAGGGATATACAACAGAACATAGATTATATTTGGATGATGAGCTCAGAAGGATCTACCACTAGTCAGGCACAAATAATCCATATGAACATTTAAGAAAGAAATGTCTCTTATATTTTTGCATCTTACATTTCTTTTGAGCTACTACATTTCTACTTTGCTCATAGAACACATACTGCCATACTGAGCAATCCTTTTCAGTTTTTCCCATGTCTCAAAATCTGTCCTAAAATTCTTCAGAGGGACTTGAGAATGTTGTTGTATCATTTCTTCGGACCTCCAATTAAGGAATTCTCAATCTTGAGTTATTCAGGAACAGAAGTTGCATTCTACCTATACAACTTTGCAGGGGTTGCCACAAATGATGCTCCAGAGAGGATCCCAGGCCACTTACACTCAAAGTCCTTCTGAAATTATGTAATTCTATGTCACAAAAAAAGTATAAAATGAAATTAACTGTACAAAAACCATAAGAGAAGCAGTAATACTAGGTCAGCTCTGCTGATCTGTTAGCAATAAAATGGTAGTGTCTAATCCTTAGGGCTATCAACCATTCCCATCAAACTTCTATGGAAGAAAAGAAGGGAATTAGTGGAAGACTAATTGCAACAAAACAATATCTGATGTTTCACATTTCTAATACAAGGTAAATAGTTTTAGAAAGCAAAAGTGAAGGAGAAAGAGAGGAGTCAGTTCCATCTGGAATTACCAAGGACGGCTTTTGAAGACTGAGTCAATTTTTGGAACAATTAGAGATCACTATGTGAGAGTTGTTCAGGATGAAGAAAAAGGTATGAGTATACACAAAGGTAAACAAAAGGGAAACAGAGTTTAGGGGACAGTGAATTAATGTCAGAGCCAAACTCTTGTTTCTTACTAACTGTGATTACCTTTGTTAAGCTTCTTGGTTTTATTTTCTTAACATGTAAAATGAAGGTATTGGATTCTAAAGCCTCTTCCAGCTTTGTATCTGTGATGGCATGATTTGGAAAAGGTTGATGGCCAAAAGAAATTTGAAGACCTCTTCAGGGATGTGATACCATGACAGTGGATTAGATTTAAGTGAGCAAGAGCTGTGCAAAGTCACCTACCTCACTTTCTCCTCAGGAGCTATCTGGGTCCAGTGGCAAGATATAGGTCAAAATGACTGGAGATGGCCTGGATGAAATGGGAGGAAAAAGACAAAAATAAATCAGTCAACAAGCATTTATTAAGCACCTATTGGTTTGTTTAGTTGTTTCAATCATGTTCAACTCTTTGTGACACCAATCAGGGTTCTCTCAGCAAGGAAGCTGGAGTAGTTTGCCTTTTTTTTTTTCCCAATTCACATACAAATGAGGAAACTGAGGCAAACAAGATTGAGTGACTTGCCCAGAGTTACACAAGTAATAAGTACCTGAGACCAGATTTGAATTTAGGAAGTTTTTTTTTTTTCTGACTCTAGGATTAGCACTAATAACTGAGCCATATAGACACCACTGCACCTAGCATGTGTCTAATATATTGCTAGGTAGTAAGAGGAAAGAGAAACAGAAACAGACAGACAGATGGAGAGACAGAGAGACAGACACAGAGATAAAGATACAGAAAATGATAGAGACAAAGAGACCAAAAGGCAGAGACAAAGAGACAGAGATAGAGAGACACAAAGTCAGAGAGAAACAGGGACAGAGAGACTAAGAGACAGAGATAGAAAAACAGAGAAAAAGAGGGAAAGAGAAAATTTCTGCCCTCAAGGAACTTAAATTACATCAGAAATCTGTCCAAAAAAAAAAAAAAGGTAGCAATCGTAAAAGAAAAAAAACTAGATAGAACTTGATGGCATATTGTACTGGGGTATTAAAATAGGGACTTTCACCCTTGTAGAGAAGTTTCCTCTACCAAGGAAAGGTCTGTACATTTTATAATCTAAAAGAGTTATTTGGATCACAAAGAAGTTAAATGACTTAGTAAAAAAACAAACAAACAAACAAACAAAAATATCTATTATGTGCCAGAGGTAAGAACTGAAGTCAGTTCTACCTGGTTCTGAAGTTAGTTCTATCCATTTCACCATGCTGAAAAGAAAAATTCAAAGATAATTCCAAAGTTTCATAACTAAGTTACCAGGAGAATGGTAATTTATACTAAAAATGGGAAATTTAGAGGAAGAGTAACTTTTTAAATATTTTAAGTGTGAGCCTCAATTCTTTCATCAACAAAATATTAAAAAGCTCCAATATTCAAGGTCATTCCAGGGCTCTGAAATTGGAGGGAGAGGACATCTGACTGAATCATGGTTTAGCCATTTACAAATCACTTAATCGCCTCAAGTCTGTTTCTCAGAATCACAGAATACAAAAACTATAAGATACTTTCTTAACCATCTATTCCAACTTAGACATGAAGAAAACCATTATAACAACTTCTAACAGTGGTCATCTAGCCTCTCCACAATTTCTTTCTGTGTAAACTGAGGTAGAGGGGAAAGGAAGGAATGCATTAGAAAACCTCTAAAGTTCATTTCAGCTTTAGATCTATACTTCCATGTTCCTAAAATACAGGGGAAATATCAGTAAAAGTAATTTTATGATTCTTGTGATGCAAACAACACTATCCTATTTGGCCTAGTCACCAGAATGAGAGTTGCAATTTATTGAGTGGCTCAGCACTGATTAATCTACAGAGCAGGAAAGGTTTCTCTTCATTCATTTTAGACAAGGACTCCAAAGGACAAAAGCAAATGTTTAAGTTCATTCTGGGAGAGATTCAGACTTCTTTTGGTTCCACCGGCTATCTTTCTACAAAGAGTCTAGTCACATATTAGGGGTCTGGGATCATGGGACCATTCATTACATTCCTCCAAGCAGAGAGTACTCTCAGCATACTTTCTGGGGAACGTACAAGTCCATAATCAATTATTAAACAAGGTCAATATTTGTGGCGCAGGGAAGCATTTTAGCATATATTATTTATGCAAAGGGTTGTAATGGGCACGTCATGCTTGGATAGGGATTGTATGTAGTTGAATAACATTAACATGAAAACAGCTTGGCACAGGAAATGGATGTCTTTTCCTGGAAAATGTTTAGTCTCTCCCTTCATTTTTCAGTTCTTTCTAGTTAGCATTGCTCTGTGTGTGTATGTGTGTGTGTGTGTGTGTGTATCTCTGTCTCTATCTCTGTCTCTGTCTCTGTATGTATGTCTCTTTCTTGTCTGTCACTCCTTTATGTGTGTGTGTCTCTGTGTGTATCTCTCTGTCTCTGTCTCAGTTTCTGTCTCTGTCTCTCTGTCTCTGCCTCTGTGTGTCTCTCTGTCTCTCTCTTTGTCTGTGTGTCATGTTTTTTTAAACATGTTATAGCAGCTTTCTTTTTTTTTAATTTTATTTTATTTGCAAAACATATGTATGGGTAATTTTTCAACATTAACCTTTACATAGCTTTCTGTTACAGAATTTCCCCCCAACTCCCCACCCCTCCCCTAGATGGCAGGATACCCACTACGTGTTAATTATGTTAAAATATTTGGCAAATCGAATATATGTATACATATTTCCAAACTTATCATTGTTGTGCAAGAAAAATCGTATCTACACCAAAGATATATCAGATAAAGGAATGTGTGTCATGTTTTTATCTCTCTGTATTTGTCCCTTTCTCATACATCTACACATACTCCTATATTTGTGGCCATGAAAAAAATTATTGGTTTCTTCATTTATAAAATAAGTATAGTAATAACACATACTTGCTGGGCTGTTGTAAGAGTGGGATGAGATTATTTCTATAACATGCCTTACAAACATTTAAGTACACATATATGTATTTATACACATACACATATGTCAAAATTATTATTGTTAATAATAATGATAATGATGATGGTGGTGATGGGGATGATGATGATGATGATGATGATGATAACAATAATAAATTGTTGGCATATGTGTTGAGGTACTGAGATGTGGACTAAAGAAATCAAGCAAAAAATAAGATATTCCCTGCCCCCAAGGATCTTGTATTTTACTGGCTTTTTCTCTCTCTCTTATTCTAGCTTTTCTTTTCTTTTCTCATATCAAAAAAACAGCAATAAATGGGATCTCAGAGGTAATCTAATTATTAACTCATACTCAAATGGAAATTACTTCTTAAATTCTCCACAAATTGTCTCTAGAATTGAATAGAAGATTTTTAAGGCCTAGTTCACTACATCTTGAGCAAGTTTATTTCACTTTTGCAAAACTTTTAGGAAGTTTTGAATTTTTTTCTAATGCTGAGCTGAAATATCATCATTGAATAGATCTGCTCTAGTCTCCCCTTATCCTCTCTAAGGTTGCTCTCCATCATTACATGTATTTTATTTGCACATTTATGTTTACATGTTGTGTGTCCAATAAGAATGAAAAATTCTTAAAGATAAGGATAGTTTTTACCTCTCTTTGTGGAGCACTCCTTTAAGAATTCTTCCCCATCTTCCATTAGCCCTAGCAGGGTCCTTAGAGGTCAGCTGACTATATCTCCCCAAAGGATATAGGGACATTTTTAGGGGTTAGGTTTTTAGTATTGCTGACATGCCCCATTCAGTATGCTCCCCATTGATCATTAGACAGACTTCATTAGCTTTTAGAAAATGGTATTTATTAAGATACTAATGTAATATTAAGAAAAAAAAAGCTGGGGGCATACTTTCCCACAATTATATGTAAGACCTCCAGGGAAAATGAGTCTAATCTTAGAGAGTACATGTAGCAATGAGGTAGCTCACAATTCTTGGGTAATGGAAATTATTTTCTCCTTTCATGGAAGCCTCATGAGATTCCCCTTAGAGATAGCTCTCTACTATAAAAACTGATGCTTCTGTAGAATATTGAAGCTGCTTGTCCACAATCTGAAGTGTGTCTTTTTAGCTCCAAATACAGACTCTGCCAATAATACTACTATTCTGAGGATACTGCTATCAATGCTTATAAGAAGTCCAAATGGTCAGATATTTTGAAGTACACAAAGTAATCTTTTGCTCAAGGCACGAGGGGAGAGAAATTTGGTCTCCCCCCTCCATCACCACCAGAGAAAACAGCAATTACATCAACTACTGCTGGATACTGTAAAATCCTACTCAAATGTCCTTGTTGTGATCTCTAATTCCAAACTAGTTTGCTCTGATATAAATGGACTCAGAGCCATGTCTCATTCCTCCACTTTCCATGCTTTTACATATGGACTAATCTGAGTTTTTCCTGGTGACCAAATTAATTCATTCCTCCCAAATTGGTTAAAATATTATTCACCTAGAGATTATTCTTTTGATCAACTGAAAAGCCTGGGTCTTCTGTATTTAATTGAGATGTGGTCACCTCCAACCCTGACATTCCTGCTTGGCACAATCCCTGATACACACTTCACTATTTCTGTAGTTACTCGTTCAACTGCTATACAGAAGCAATCAATAATGGTGAACCCAAGCCCCTTGGAAGAAAGGCTGATACAATTTGGTCTCATCACATCCTGTGGAGGAGAACCTTCAAGTAAGCAGCATTTTTATTTGTGTTTATTTGTTTAGCTTGTTCTATTGGGTTCTCTACAAAGGTCTGTAACGAGAAAACCAAACTATATTGGAGAGTGTCAATTTATTGGTGGTGTTTGGGACCAAAGTTGCTCCCTAAGTATAAAGCTTCTAGGAAGAAAATGGCAAATGCAATCAACCTATGTACTCCAAGTACTTTATTGGAAAACATTTTGAATAATTATTATTAATACTAACAATAATTTTCCATTAATAATGATAGGAGATAAAATGTGTCAGCACTTTTTCGTTCCTCCTTTATTCAAGTATATAGGAACCCAGTAAAGAAGAAATTAAATGTTCATGAGCAGCTTTCTCATCTTCCTTACCAAGCAGCCACTTGCATTTCATAAAACCAGACTGTTATTAAAAGGTTTTTGGTGGAGAGGGGCAGTGCAGATTGGTGTTTTCATTAACTTGAGGAACTGTTCACAAACTCCTTTCACTAATGTTGATTAGCTAAAAGTCTTTGAGACTTGTTATAATAATGTAGAACTTAAGTGACTTGCCCAGGATCTTATAACCAGTATTGAAGGAAGAATTTGAACTTCCTGAGGCAAAGGTCAAAGTTTGATAAAAAAGGTCCTTCCATCACCCCACATCTGTGAGGACAGAAGGCTTGAACTTCCCAATTGAGACAATCAACCAGCAGTATAAAGTAGCTGTGAATAAGGATCAGACATTTCTATCCAATTAATCCATCAATCATAGGCATTAAATGAAGTTTATGCAAGAGCAACTTAATTAATCAAGTGGAAACTTGGTCATGTCCTATGAGGCATGCACAAAAATAAAAAGACAAGCTAATTTGGATTTAGGAAATCAAGTGACTGTCAGGGTTGAGGAGAGAGCAAGCCAATCTCCTTAGAGAGAAACATTTGGGAGAGAAGGAGAGAAAGCTCCTGTCTCTTTCCACTCACCTTGACCAGAGAATGACTTGTGGACCTCAGAGAATTGATGGATTGGGGCTTCTCAACTGCATCCTAACAGCATTCTTGAGATGGCAACAGCTATTGATAGTAAATGTATAGGGAACCAAGGAACATCTAGCCAACAGAAAAGGCAGACTCTTTTAGAGATTCTGAAAAAATCTCCATCATGCATAAGAAAAAGTTCATGATTGATGCACAAAAGTAAGAAAAAAGTTTCCAGTGAACAGGAATTGTGAGTTATCATTTTGCTACCTGTGTTCTTCAAACTCGAGTCCATTAACGCCTGAATTTTGTATATACTAGAAGGAAAGTGTGTCATAAACTCTAAGGAGAATGTAATATAATGAATAACCTTTTCTAAAATTAAATAGTACTGCCAACTAATTGACATCAATAGCTGCTCCAATAAAGAAACCACACCAATGTGTAGTTTGTGAGCTATAGTACTAGAAAAACCATTACCTCAGGAATAAACCCTAGGACTCTGAAGGGAAGTTGTAGCAGTCACTTTTTGGGATGGCAATGCAGACAGAGATTGGGAAGCTAGTTCCAGAATATGTTCTATAATTCTGTTACCAAGTCACATTATTTCTTCCGATGTATGGATTATACAATATTCTATATTGTAATTAAATACAGTAGTATCTTACCATCTTATCTGTCTATAAGATTGTAAGCATCCTGAAAGCTTTTGCAAATATTTTATCTCTCCAGTGCCTAAAAGTGTTTTATGTTCTGGAAACAGAAAGTACTTAATAAACATTTACTGTATTAGTATTTGTTGCATGAAAATTGAAGAATATATGGTATAAACATTAAATAGAGGCATTGAAGGGCTCCTCCATATTAACTTTCTATTCACAGAATAATAATTAATTATGTAATATAATGCACTTGGTTAGCACTAAGTTCAGGGTTATATTTGATGGAAATCCTAAGATTCTGCATAAACAAAGAAAAAACTCACTTAAATTTGTATAGCAGATGAAGCACCTAACTCCAAGCTTGCAAGATCGATAGTGCAAATGTTATCAACCCCATTTCAGAAAAGAATAAATAGAGACATAGAACAACAAAGTGACAACATTAGCAACTCTCAGAATTAAGACTTCAGCCCCTATCTCCTTATTTCAAATCTACTATTTTATATTATACCATGGCATAGATATGTGTGAGTATGAATATATACCTACATATATATGTATAGACACATTATATATGCATGCACATATATATATACGTCCACTACAGACATGTGTATATGCACATATGTTCTTGTAAGTGTTCATACATATACATGTGTGCATGTCCATCATAACACTACTAAGAAAAGGTTTTTTAAAAGGAAAAGGATCTATATGTACAAATTATATTATATACTTAGTTTTTCTAGTGGTCAACACAGAGAAATAAAGGGGATGTCCTCCCATTAGGAAAAATCTAATGAGACCACTAAGTGCCTCAGTGAATAGAGTGTCAGATCTTGAGTCAGGAAAGCTCATCTTCCTGAGTTCAAATCTAGTCTCAGACACTTATAGCTAAGTGACCCTGGGCAAGTTACTTAATGCTGTTTGTTTCAGTTTTGTCATCTGTAAAATGTTCTGGAGAAGGACATGGCAAACCACTTCAATAGCTTTGCCAAGAAAACCCCAAAGGGGTCATGAAGAGTTGGACATAACAGAAAAATTACTGAACAATAACAAAAACAAATTATGGTACATAAGCCTTGAGAAATGATAAGATGGAAAGTTTCAGAGGAAATTGAGAAGACTTTATGAATTGATTCAGAGTGAATTGAGCAAAACCAGAAGAAAGTTTATACAATGACAACAATATAGAGGAAAATTACTGAAAAACTTCATGATAAATCATGATTCCAGAGGGTTGAAGTTGAAACATGTCACCTACCTCCAGACAGAAATGTAATAGGCTTAAAATGCAAATTGAAACACATATTTTCAAAGAGGTGGATCAAAGATGATAGAAAAGCAGTCAAACATACAACAAATATGGGGCAATAAATGAAAAAGAAACGGTGAATCATTTTCTATCCCAGGTTGGCATAGAGAGACAGAAAGATCTAGGGGATAGGCTCTGCTAGAAGCAGAAGAGTTTCTAAGCCCAAGGCAGTGAAGATCACCATTACTTGCATCAGGGTACAGGAACAAATACCAACTAATAGCCACTATGTAGTTCTGGTAAACTGAAGAGAGTTCCCAATGTTGGCATTGTGGAATTAGCAATAGTTGCAAGCTCTACTTAGTGTACTAAAAGGGAGCAAATTAAGAAGTAAGCAGCAATTATATGAATGTCTAAACTTCAAGAAAGAAAAGGGATCTCACTTCTAATTTTGAGACTAGTCTGAAGCTTACAGAATAATAATCAGTGCAGAAATCCTAGATCAAATGGTAGTCTGCAATTCTGTAAACCAATTGTTAGAAAAGATAGGTATGATAGATCTTTGGAGAAAATTGAATGGAGACAGTAGGGAGCCTACTTTTTTCTCAGCAGTCCATTGAACTTATACAAAAATTGACCATGTATTAGGGCATAAAAACTTCAAAATCAAATGCATAAAGGCAGAAATAGTAAATGCAACTTTTTCAGATCATGATGCAATAAAAATCACATGCAATATAAGGCCAGGAGAAAATAGACCAAAAATTAATTTGAAATTAAATAACCTAATCCTGAAGAATGAATGGGTGAAAGAGCAAATCATAGACACAATCAATAATTTCATCCAGGAGAATGACAATAAGGAGACAACATACCAAAATTTGTGGGATATGGCTAAAGCGGTTATAAGGGGCAATTTTATATCTCTTGATGCTTACTTGCATAAAATAGAGAAAGAAAAGATCAACGAATTGGGCTTATTATTAAAAAAAAACTAGAAAAAGAACAAATTAAAAACCCTCAATTAAATACCAAATTGGAAATTCTAAAAGTAAAAGGAGAAATTAATAAAATTGAAAATAAGAAAACTATTGAATTATTAAATAAAACTAAGAGTTGGTTCTATGAAAAAACTAACAAAATAGATAAGCCTTTAGTTAATTTGATAAGAAAAAGGAAAGAGGAAAATCAAATTGTTAGTCTCAAGAATGATAAGGGAGAACTTTCCTCCAATGAAGAGGAAATTAGAGCAATAATTAGGAGTTACTTTGCCCAACTTTATGCCAGTAAGTTTGATAATCTAAATGAAATGGAGGAATATCTACAAAAATATAGATGGCCCAGGTTAACAGATGAGGAAATAAATTATTTAAATAGTCCCATATTAGAAAAAGAAATAGAACAAGTTATTAACCACTCCCTAAGAAAAAATCTCCAGGGCCAGATGGATTTACATGTGAATTCTACTAAACATTCAAAGAACAATTAATTCCAATACTACTCAAACTATTTGAGAAAATAGGGACAGAAGGTATACTGCCAGAATCCTTCTATGAGACCGATATGGTGCTGATAGCTAAACCAGGCAGGGTGAAAACAGAGAAAGAAAACTATAGACCAATTTCCCTAATGAATATTGATGCAAAAATTTTAAATAAGATATTAGCAATGAGATTACAGAAAGTCATCCCCAGGATAGTACACTATGACCAAGTAGGATTTATACCAGGGATGCAGAGCTGGTTCAATATTAGGAAAACTATCAGCATAATTAATTATATTAATAACCAAATTAACAAAAACCATATGATTATCTCAATAGATGCAGAAAAAGCCTTTGATAAAATCCAACACCCTTTCCTATTAAAAATACTAGAGAGTATAGGAATAAATGGGCTTTTCCTTAAAATGATCAGTAGCATCTGTTTAAAACTATCAGCAAGCATCATATGTAATGGAGACAAACTAAAACCATTCCCAATAAGATCAGGAGTGAAACAAGGCTGCCCACTGTCACCATTACTATTTAATATTGTATTAGAAATGTTAGCTTTAGCAATAAGAGAAGAAAAAGAGATAAAAGGAATCAGAGTAGGTAGTGAAGAAACCAAATGATCACTCTTTGCAGATGACATGATGGTATACTTAGACAACCCTAGAGACTCAACTAAAAAACTACTAGAAACAATTCACAACTTTAGCAAAGTGGCAGGATTCAAAATTAATCCACATAAATCATCAGCATTTTTATATATTACCAACAAAGTTCACCAGCAAGAGATACAAAAAGAAATTCCATTCCAAATAGCAGATGATAGGAAAAAATATTTGGGAATCTATCTGCCAAGGAAAAGTCATAAACTATACGAACTAAATTACAAAGCACTTTCCACACAAATAAAATCAGACCTAATCAATTGGAAAAATATTAAGGGCTCATGGGTAGGCAGAGCGAACATAATAAAAATGACAATACTACCCAAACTAATCTACTTATTTAGTGCCATACCAATCAAACTCCCAAGAAATTATTTTACAGATCTAGAAAAAATAGTAGCAAAGTTCATTT
>JAJPUD010000166.1:795808-832985 GCA_023553655.1 Myrmecobius fasciatus | reverse complement strand
AGGAAGGAAGGAAGGAAGGAAGGAAGGAAGGAAGGAAGGAAGGAAGGGAGGGAGGGAGGGAGGGAGGGAGGGAGGGAGGGAGAGGAAGGAAGGAAGGAAGGAAAGAAAGAAAGAAAGAAGATGGAGGCTAGGAGATAAGGAAAGAAATATCATTTCTGACTATGCATATCAAGGAAGGTTTAATGGAAGAGAAAGCATTAAAGTTAGCCTATGAGGGATAGGCAAGATTTCATTGAGACAAGAACAATCTAGAGTAGAGCATGAGCATGAGCAAAAGCACAGAAGAAGAATCGTACGAAATGTTTGTCAAAGATAGAAAATAGTCCAGTTTGGCTGGAATCATGTGGTAGGGGATAGGATGAGATGTCAATAAAATTAGGATGTGCTATTATAAAGGAACATCAATGGAAGGTTAAGAAAACTGAACTTAGTTCAGCGAGTAAGAAAGAATTATTGAAGACTGGAGAAAATGCTGCGTCCAGATCTTCACATAAGGAGGATTCATCATGAAAGTTCTTCACACTAAATTGTTTTTTCACAGCAATTAATACCCTCTTTCACACCATAAATATTTCCCTTGAGATTTCAAAATGGTTTGTGTTCCTTCTCTCCAATCACTATAATTGATTACAGAGGAAAGTATGACATGATCATAGGGAAAATATCTAAAAGAAATAATAGACTTCAAAGTGGTCAAAGAAGAACAATAAAAAATCATCTAGTTATTAAGAGCAAGATTTGAGATCAATTTCATAACTAGATTTATGCCTCTGGATCTACCATTGTTTTGCTTCTTTAAAATAGTCTATTAGTTTCAGCATTAAGACCCCAAAGAATAAAGAGAACAACTTATTAAAACATGGAGCATAGTAGACCAAATATAGACTATGTGATGAGGTACATGTGGTAGAAGGGCCATGCCCCCACAAGTGTCACAATGGTGCCTTCATGAGGCTTGAAAGGAGGCAGAAAAGATATCTCTAACCTCTCTACTCCCTTACCCTTTTCCAAAGATTATACTCTTTGCCGGAAGGAAAGGAAGAAGGGCATAGAGTCTGTCACTTTGCTTGGTACCAGACAAGAATTTTATTTATCTATCCCTTAAGGATTATTAGTCTAGGAGATGTATCCAGTTTCATGCTGATTTCTGCTTTCTCTTTCACTATTAGAGGGAGAAGAACTTCACACTCTATTTTCAAGGTTTGAGTCTTTTCCCACTTAATACCAATTCTACAATAAATACATGAATAGCAGTTAGCCAAGAATTCATTTTTCCAAATTGGGAGCAAAATGGAAATCAGAGAAAGTATACATGTGAGAACATATATTGTTTTCCCTTTGTGTTTAAAGAGAATCAAAATAACATCACAGGTAACACTTTTTGACTCACTGGATTTAAGTGAAACAAAGTTGCATAACATCATCAGCTTTCATTCTCTCTTCAAGGGTCATTGGAGTCTAGTGGCAAGGCAAAATTCAAGATAACTGGTTTTTGCTTAGCATCTTTGGTGTCTGACCAAACTCTAAGTACTCCACAGTGACTGCTTCAGCTGTCTCTATGGACTGTTGAAATAAAATATATGCATTTACCTATTCCACTAAAGGAGTCTTCACATACTTGGGGTGGACACCCCACTAACTCACTAATGAGTTTGAAGTCTGTTGGTTACCTTTAACCTGGTTTATTCTGTCTGCCAAGAAGATTTATTGGAGTGTGATTGCTACACATGCTATAGTTTCTTGGAGTCACAGGTGAAAATTGGGTGAAGATGTACACCAAAAATGTATGAACAGCTCAGAAATGGAATCAGCAGCTCTCCTGCCTATTAGGCCCCCTGAACATCCCATATACCCTAATATATATAATATATACATATATGTATATATATACTTCCATCTTCTTTCTTGAAATTGGAAGCCAGAAATACCCAAAATCTGAAGAGATTTTAAATGACTTGAAGATTATTGAAGAAACTGAAACTCTCTCCCTTCTCTCACCAGCTTTGTGCTACCATTTACATGAGCAGGAGGCATTGAGCTCTATCAATAGGGAGACCTTTAGTAGTAGGGTTATAAGAGCAAGAGAAGTTTCTCAGTGACAGGCCAGGAGTGCTGAATGTTTGCATTTCTGCTGGGATCCAATACCACTTGTGTTTATAAAAAGTAAAAGTTGGTCTGCATCTCAAGAAGAGGAAATAGGATACATGCTTTCATTAATATAAAAGCTTCTAACTAGGAAAAACCCACTAGCATGCAAGTCGACATGTTCTTTTTAATTTATAGTCCTAAACTAGAGCAGCACTTCTTAAACTTTTTCCACTTGTGACCATTTTGGCCCTAGAAATTTTTATGTGATCTTGAGCATATAGGCACACAAAATAGCTATACAGATCAAACATTTCCTGAAAATACATCATAATTTCATGATTCTCAGATTTAGTTCCATGACCCCATATAGGATTGGGATCCAGAGTTTAAAAAGCTTTTTACTAGAGAGCAATCTAGAGGATTGAGAGATTAAATAATTTTTCCGTTGCTATCTAGTGGTTTACCCAAAATGTATAACATCCAAGATTTGAACCTTAGTTTCCTAGTTTGCAGGCTAGTTCCCTTTCTACAACATGATGGTACAATTTAGAGGTAAGGGCAAAACTGTTGAATAAATACATCTCTACTTTCCAAGTTATCAAGCAGAATGAAGTATTTGTAGCCCTCCCCCATCACCAAAAAAAAAAACTAGACAAAGAACTTTAAATAACTAGGTGATTTTGACTATTATAAATACCCAAATTAATTATAAAGGATATATGTAGGAAGACACTACCTACATCCAGAGAAAGAAGTGATAGATGTATAGAATGGTCTTATACACATATACATACATACACACATATATATACATATATATAATGTAAATAAATATAAACACATATTTGTGTCTAATGGTAGCTATCTATAGAGTAGGATGAGAGAGAAGAGAAGAAAAAAGTTATATGACTTTAATATAGCAAGGAATAGCAAATTGTATGTAATAATTTGCAATTTCATGCACAATCATCTTTTTTTCTGTTCTATTATGCTTAGAAAATTCTTGATTTATTTCTTAAATTCATAATTAAATAATATTTTTTAAAAAAAGAAGAAGAAAGTGAAGAGGTAGAATGTGATCCTGACATGGGTCAGGAGATTAGAAAGTGAAAGATAAGCTAATCAATAGACATGAAGCTCTTCTTTTTCTGGTGGAAGAGGAAGCTGAACAGTTATGACAAAAATTCTAAAATAAGGGGTCTGTATATAATATTTGAAGGTATAAGTTTTGAACTTATCCATACACTTGAGTGCAGGAGGAATACTCTCCTTGTGCTCCAAGATATGAAGATAAGATTTCACAGGTGTCATTAGTGACAGGTCATCCTCTAATGATTAAGGGGGAAAAAAATAAACACTGTGATGGTAAAACCCTATTGAGGACTATAGAGTCTTGGTTATACTGCAGTGTAGAACCAAATAGAAGTATCTACATTTGCATGTCAGCACCCAAAAGTTAAATTCCAAAGATTTACCAGAGAGAAAGTTTTAGATTACTTCTAAATCAAAAATTCAGGATGGCCTGGGGGTTCATATCCCATCTCTGACACATGCTGAGTGACTCTGGGAGAATCACTTTGCCTCATAATTCCCCCAAGACAATTTGTTAAGACCATAGTTGACTGAGCCAATAGTTTTTTTGCTTTGGAAAAGGGAGTTCTACTCTAGGAACTCTCAATACCCATGAAATCGAAGAGTAAGAGACCAGCAGTAGTGCTCCTAGCTAACTGCCATTTTCTTATTCCACAAAAACTCAAAGACTTGATATGTGTGAGATACCATGATAAGCAAAGGGAATACAAAAGAAGTAGGAAGGCAGAGGGAATTTTGTCTTGAAGGAGCTTATATTCTCCTTGGGTAATATGATATACATCAAGCATAAGAAAAAAATAAAAAGGGAAAGACCTCCAAAAATTTGGGGGTATCAAGAAGGATTTCTATATAAGAGCCCTCAAAACTATGACCCAATTTCTCAGGCTTAGGGATAACTTCATCAGATAGAAGGGAGGATTTGTAACACATTCTTCTTCTTTTTTTTGCTTTTTATTTTCAAAATATACTCAAAGATTGTTTTCAACATTCATCCTTGCAAAACCTTGTGTTACAAATTTTTTCTCCCTCCTTTCCACCTATTCCCTTCCTTAGAAGCAATAATCCAATATGTATTGAATTTGAATCCAATATGTACAATTCTTCTACACATATTCCACAATTATGCTACACAAGAAAAAATCAGATCAAAAATGAAAAAAGGGAAATAAAACAAAAAGCAAACAACAAAAAAAAAGTGGTGAAAAATACTATGTTGTGATCCATATAAGGTCCCCACAGTCCTCTTTCTAAATACAGATGCCTCTCTTTGTCACAGGTCTATTGAAATTAACTTGGATCACCTCATTGTTCAAAAGAGGCACATCCATCAGAATTGATCATCACATGATCTTGTTGCTATATATAATGTTCTCTTGTCTCTACTCACATCAGTTAACATCAGTTCATGTAAGTCTCTTCAGGCTTTTCTGAAATCATCCTGCTTATTACTTCTTAGAGAACAATAATATTCTATATCACTCACATATGAAAACTTATTCAGTCATTCTCCAACTAATGGGCATCCACTCAATTTCCAGTTCCTTACCACTACAAAAGGGCTGCTACAAACATTTTTACACATGTGCGTCCGTTTCCCTTTTTTGTGATATCTTTGGGATACAGGTCTAGTAAAGGCACTGCTGAATCAAAAGGTATGCACGGTTTGATAGCCCTTTGGGAATAGTTCCATATTGCTCTCCAGAATAGTTGGATCAGTTCACAACTCCACCAACAATGTATGTGTCCCAGTTTTCCCACATCCCCTTCAACATTTATCATCATCTTTTCTTGTCATCTTAGCCAAACTGAGAGATGTATAGAGGTACCTCAGACTTGTCTTAATTTGTATTTCTCTGATCAAAATTGATTTAGAGCATTTTTCATATGACTAGAACTGGTTTAAATTTCTTCATCTGAAAATTGTCTACTCATATCTTTGACCATTTATCAATTGGAACATGGCTTGTATTCTTATAAATTTGAGTCAATTCTCTTTGTATTTTACAAATGAAGTCTTCATCAGAACCCTTGGATGTAAAATATTTTCCCCAGTTTTTTTTTGCTTCCTTTTAATCTTGTCTGCATTAGATTTGTTTTTTGTACAAAAACTTTTTAACTTAATATAATCAAAATTATCCATTTTGCATTTCACAATATACTCTAGCTCTATTTGGCCACAAATTCCTTCCTTCTCCCCAGATCTGAGAGGTAGAATATCCTTTGTTCTTCTAATTTACTTATAATATCACTCTTTATATCCAAATCATGAACCCATTTCAACCTTATCTTGATATAGGATGTTAGGTGTTGATTAATGCCTAATTTTTGTCATATTGTTTTCCAATTTTCCCAGAATTTTTTTTCAAATATTGAGTTCTTATCCCAGAATCTGAGGTCTTTGCATTTATCAAACACTAGATTACTATTGTCATTGACTATTGTATCTTGTGAACCTAACCTATTCCATTGATCAATTACTCTATTTCTTAGCCAGCTCCAAATAATTTTGATGACCATTGCTTTACAATATAGTTTTAGGTCTGGCACAGCTAGGCCACCTACACTAGCATTTTTTTTTTCATTAATTCCATTAAAATTCTTGATCTTTTGTTCTTCCAGATAAATTTTGTTTTTGTTTTTGTTTTTGTTTTTTTAGCTTTGTAAAGTAATTTCTTGGCAGTTTGTTTGGAATGGCAATGAATAAGTAGATTAATTTTGGTAGAATTATCATTTTTATTATATTAGCTCAACCTACCCATGAGCATTTCATATTCTTCCAGTTGTTTAGATCTGACTTTGTTCTTTGGAAAGTGTTTTATAGTTGTGTTCATATAGTTCCTGACTTTGTCTTGGTAGGTAGACTTCCAAATATTTTATATTATCTACAGTTATCTTAGTGAAATTTCTAGTTGTATCTCTTGCTGCTGGATTTTGTTGGTAGCATATAGAAATGCTGATGGTTTCTGTAGATTTTTTTGTATTCTGCAACTTTTGCTAATTGTTAATTGTTTCTAATAGATTTTTAGCTGATTCTCTAGGGTTCTCTAAGTATATCATCATATCAACTTCAAAGAGTAATAATTTGGTTTCCTCATTATCAAGTCTAATTCCTTTAATCTTTTTTTTCTTCTTTTATTGCTAAATCTGACATTTATAATGCAATATTGAATACTAATGGTGATAGTGGGCAATCTTGTTTTACCCCTGATGTTATTGGGAATGGTTCTCGTTTATCCCCATTACATATGATCCTTGCTGATAGTTTTAAATAGATGCTACTAATCATTTTAAGGAAACCTTCATTTATTCCTATGTTTTCTAATGTTTTTAATAGGAATGGGTGTTGAATTTTGTCAAATGCTTTTTCTGCATCTATTGAAATAATCATGATTTCTGTTATTTTGGTTATTGATATAATCAATTATTTTAATAGTTTTCCTAACATTAAACCAGCCCTGCATTTCTGGTATAAATCCTATTTGGTCATGTTGTATTATGCTGGAGATTACTTGCTGTAATCTTTTTGCTAATATTTTATTAAATATTTTTGCCTCAATATTCATTAAGGAGATTGGTCTATAAATTTCTTTCACTGTTTTGGTTATTAGCACCTGATTTAGTTATCAGCACCATATCTGTGTCATAAAAGGAATTTGGTAGGACCCCTTCTTTCCTTATTTTTCCAAATAGTTTGCATAATATTATAATTAATTGTGCTTGAAATATTTGGTAGAATTCACTTGTAAGTCAATCTGGCCCCGGAGATTTTGTTTTAGGGAGATGATTAGTAGCTTATTTAATTTCTTTTTTTCTAAAATGGGACTGGTTAAGTAATTTATTTGCCCCTCTGTTAATCTAGGCATCTATAATTTTGCAAGTATTCATCCATTTCACTAAGATTATACAGTGCGGTAAAATAGTTCCTAACTATTGCTCTAATTTCCTTCTCATTGGTGGAAAGTACACCCTTTTCATTTTTGATGCTAGTAATTTAATTTTCTTCTTTCTTTTTTTTAATCAAACTAACTAAAGGTTTATCTATTTTGTTGGGTTTTTTCCACAAAACCAACTCAGTTTTGTTTATTAGTTCAATATTTTTTTACTTTCAATTTTATTAATCTTTTTATTTTCAGAATTTCAAATTTGGTATTTAATTGGGGGGGTTAAGTTGCCCTTTTTCTATCTTTTTTAATTGCATGACCAATTTATTGATCTTCTCTTTCTATATTTTATTCAAATAAGCATCTAAAGATATAAAATTTTCAGTAAGAACTGCTTTGGCCACATGCCATAAATTTTGATATGTTATCTCATTGTCATTCTTTTGGATGAAATTATCAACTGTATTTATGATTTGTTGTTTCACCCACTTATTCTTCAATATTAAATTATTTAGTTTCCAATTAATTTTTGGCCTATTTTTTTCTGGCCCTTTATTACATGTAATTTTATTGCCTCATGATCTGAAAAAGATGCATTTACTATTTACTATTTCTATCTTTCTGTGTTTGATTTTGAGGGGTTTATGCCCTAATAAATAGTTTTTGTGTAAGTTCCATGCATCGCCAAGAAAAAAAATTGCTTTCTGTTTTCATTCAAATTTCTCCAAAGGTCTATGATACCTAACTAGGTCCTGAATTGTTTCTTTCTGGCTGCTTGAAGTATTTCCCTTGATCTGATAATTCTGAAATTTAGCTATGATATTTCTTGATGTTTTCATTTGGGGGTCTCTTTCAGGAGGTGATCAGTTGATTTTTTCAATAACTATTTTACCCTCTGGTTCTAGGACATTAGGGCAGTTTCTTTGATTATTTCTTGAAAGATGTTATCTAAACTCTTTTTTCCAATGTGGTTTTTAAGTAGTCCTAGATTGTTTCTGCTGGATATATTTTCCAGGCCAGTTGTTTTTTTTCCAATGAGGTATTTTACATTCTCTTCTATTTTTTTTTCATTATGTTTGACTGATTTCTGATGTCTCATTGAGTCATTCAGTTCTATTACTTTTATTTTAATTTTTAGTGAATTATTTCTTTCAGTTGACATTTTTATCTCCTCTTGCATTTGGGCAATTTAAATTTCAAATGAGTTATTTTGTTCATTGCTTTTTTTTTTCCATTTCACCAATTCTCTCTTTTTTTTAGGCAATTGTTTTTTTTTTCCATTTTACCAATTCTGTTTTCCAAGGAGGTTTTCTCTTTTTCCATTTCACCAAATATATTTTTAAAGGAGTTGCATTCTTTTTTCCATTTTGCCAAATCTATTTTTAAGGACTTTTCAACAGATAGTTTCTGTGTTTCCTTTTCCAAGCTTGTCTGCAAAGCTCTCGTTTCCTTTCCCCATTTTTCTTCTAAATCTCTTTTTTAATCATTTTTTAAATTCTTCCAAGAGAGTCTTTTGAGTTGAAGATTAACTAATATCATTCTTTGAGTCTTCATCTAGAGATGTTTTGCCTTTAGTGTCCTTAGGGTTTGAGGTTTGTTCTTCCCTGTCTCCATAATAATTATTTATGATCAGAGCTCTTTTTGCTTATTTTTAAAGGTGGAGGACTGCTCTTAGGGCAAAGGGGAGATTGTCCCAACCTTCCTCTACAGCAGCTTCATGCTGCCCTGGACCTGTTGATGCCGGCTCTCTTCTCATGCTAGGTGGACAATGCCAAGTTTCACTTATGCTGGGTTTCAGGGGCTCTCTATTTGCCTTCGGATATTATGTTGGAGGTCTCACACCAGTCTGATGATCCACTGGCTTCTGAGCCAGGACAAAGAGACAATGTTGTTGTATTTTGGCTAAGAGCCTCCCAGTAGATTGCCCTGGCTCACAGAGACCTCTCTGCCCTGGGCCTCCCTGTGCTGTTCCTGCATTGGGTTGCCTCCCCCCTCTGCCCAGTTGAGATAAACCTTTCTTGAAGTTCTTCCAAAATATCTTCTGCTGGAAATTTGTTATACTCCAAATATTTATGGGTTCTCTCACTCCAAAATCCATTCAGAGGCTTGATCTGATGTTGATGAGGGAACACAGAAAGAGCTCAAAGACCTATCTATTCTCCACCATCTTGACTTTGCCTTCCCTGTAGCACATTCTTATGGGAGGAAAGGGTTTTAGAGATTATATAATTCAATCTCCCAAAGAATTCAAGAATGTCTTCTACAATATCATAGGCAAGTAGGCTTTTAGCCTCAACCTAATCATTTTCAGTGACAGTGAGCTTTAGTCTGTTCCATTTTTTAATGATTTGAAAGCTTTTCTTATACTGATCTAAAATCTGCTTTCTTATCATGTCTATTTCTTCTGCCAACAGGAGCCATCCAAAATAAGTCTAATCCTTGTTTCTCATTCCTGCCTCATAGCTTGACATTAATCATGTTTTGCATTTCTCTCTCTTCTTCTCTTTTCCAAACTGAGCATGCACGGTTCCTTCAGGTAAGCAGCCAATTTAGAAAATGCTGAGCCTAGAGTTGAAAGACTGAACTTCAGAAAGACTTGAATTCAAATCCCACCTCTAACATCTATTATCTGTGTGACCTTGGACATGTCACTTAACAACTAAGTGCTTCAGTTTTTTCCCCTATGAAATGGGAATAATAATATAACTTACTTTATAGACCTCTTGGGGAGGATCAAGATAAGATGACATTTATAAATACAATGCTTGGTATACAGTAGGCCTTTAAATTCTTGATCCCTTCTCTTCAATTATTATTTATATAATATGATCCTAAAACCCCCATTATATTATTCACCTTTCTTAAAATACTCATTTTTCACTTTTCTCTGTCATTACAAACTCTCTTGCTAATTTTTTAAAAAAATCAATGAATTTTAAGTTGAAGCATTTTTTTTTCTATATTCTAGCTTAGTTCTTATTATCTGTGTGACCTTGGGAAACAGCAACAACAAAAATAACCACAACAGTATCAATAACAACAGTAATAGTAATAATATTATTTATGCAAATCTATGATTTACAAAGTGCTTTTTTATATGTTATTTCACAACTTTGTGAGGTAGGCTAGTCAAAATTAGAACTTGGGTGTTCTAATTCCATGTGTCCTGGTATCAATTTTTTTCAAATGAGAAAACTGAGTCTTAGAGATCATAAGTGACTTATGGGTCATAAAATAGCTGATTAAAGTGAGATTTAAACTCAAGCATGCCTAACTTGA
This sequence comes from Myrmecobius fasciatus, assembly GCA_023553655.1. Taxonomy (NCBI): domain Eukaryota; kingdom Metazoa; phylum Chordata; class Mammalia; order Dasyuromorphia; family Myrmecobiidae; genus Myrmecobius; species Myrmecobius fasciatus. Next base: position 822,645 of record JAJPUD010000166.1, on the reverse strand, counting down.
ATTCAATGTTTTATATACTATATTACCTAATCACCAAATCTCTTTGATTCTCTAGGTCTCACCTTTTTCATTTGTAAAATCAAGATATATTAGGTGGGTTCTACTCTTTTAACTCTAAATCTATTATCCAATTTATCCATAATCATTTCTCTTTTGATTGCTGGAAATAATTTGTTGTCTTTCTTCAATGTCCAGTATAATATTCCCTAGAATTGCATAGATATAAGCTGATTTCTCTGACACTTGACTTTTATGCAACCATCATGTGACAAGAATGCTTTTATGAGATGGCACCTAAAATAGAATTAGTCAGTATGAAAAGCCCAATTAGCATTTGCGCACAGCAATTTAAACATGGGCATGCATCCACACATATGCACACAAATGTTCACACATGCAAACATAAATATACATACACATCTCCCCTTAGAACTCCTACAGGTCTTTGTTTCTCTTTGACAACCTCAAGAAAACCCATCTGTTTCTTAGTTGCTTCTATTGATGGTTAAGTTCTTATGTTGAGAAAAGCTGTCCATGTTTACCCACATAAAGTTAGGAGAGGGGAGGTCTACACTTTGTGACCCTCTCTTACCTAAGAATCATCCTGACTCCAGGGGTGGGAATTTGACTATATTTATATAAAATCAGCCCAATCCTATGTTCCTCTCTTTTTCTGACTTTGACTTTAATCAGAGCTCTTCAATTATTGTTCTATGAAAGAGTGACGAAGTTTGGCTATTTACTTGCCTGTTTGTTTTTATTATCATTGACTTGAATAGTCTATAAATAGATGGATCAAAAAGTCAAAACCAATGTTTACCAAAAATAATTAACTCTAAATAATACTCACTCTTGAGCACATAATCCCTGGCTCTAAAAAAGACTCCTATGTGATTCTAAGGAATTTCAGTATATATAAGATTGGCAGTAATATACACATCTGTCAGAGCTGAGAACATCACCACCTGGTGACTGTCTCTGAAGTTCATGGAAATGAATAATACCTAGAATTCACATTATGTTCCTTTCAAACAGATATCAATGTGATGATGGACAATCAAAATTTCATGGAATGTATGAAAGATGCTATTCTTCATTCCTGGAGTTGCTATTTTCCAAGAACTTTGTACTTCTCACTTGGAATTAATAACATTCTATTGAAGTCTAATCATATAAGCCTTCATGGCTTTAATGTGTAAAGTCATTTTTTCTATCTTTCTCCGTGATCCACTTCCTCAAATTCCATGGTGTCAGAGGTTACAAATATCTTGTTTCCTGCCCACATTCTCCAGCTAATAATAATAGTTCATATTAATATTACATAGGATTTTACAGAGAATTTTTTCCATCAAAATCATGAAATGCTGCAAATAATACTGTATCCATTTGACAGGTGAGGAACTAAGTTTCAGAGGGTTGATGGGGTGTCTCCAAGGTCAAATAGCTAATAAGTGTCATAACTGGATCTAAGATCCAAGTATTCCAGTTCCATTTGTCCAGGTATCCAGTATTCTTTTTTATGTTATGCTATGATGTTTTCCAAAAACAAAAATATATCAGATCTGAAATCTCATGGGATTCACTTATTTTTAGCTTTGTTTGCTTTCCTATTTGGAAAACACATAGTCTAGAGGCTAAGTGACTCAGTGGACAATCACTCACCAAACTCTGAGTAAGAATAAAAATTCAAAAGCTTTTATTCTCAGTTCTATACTTTGTCCACCAAAATAAAAACATCTTGGATTGAGGAGAGAATGGGCAAACACCACCAAAAGGTAGAAATTGGATTTGAAAACAAAAGACCAGATCTGGTTCTAAATCTGTCATTGGGGAATGGTGTAATCTTAGGCAAGTCACATGAACCCTCATGGACTCAATTCCTAATATATAAAATGAGGTAAATGGACTGACTAATCTCTATCTTCCCTTCTTGTTCTCTACCTATAACCTTTGATCTTGAGCTTCAAAATGGAAGATAAAAATGTTAATATTCTCTGTCTCCCAAGGTTTGTTGCGATTAGATAAGCTTATTTACATAAAGTGAATTGAAATTTTAAAGCATGATATAATCATAGGCTTTTATCATTTTAGTAAAAGATATCAATTCTCCCTGCATTTCTTCCATACACTTTAAATGAATCTATGATCTCACTAGCAGAAGGAATGCTTCCTCTAATTCAAATAACAATCAATGTCTCATCTTCTCATCTTGTGGGACTCCTTTATGACTATTATTCCTACAGTAATGATCCAGGCAAGGCACAGATGCCTTTCATTTGGTTTTTTAAATATTCTTAATATACCATAGCAATACACAAACTACCCATCTATTATGGCTATTTTTGTTACATTATCATTCTACTTTTTATTCTAGTAATTATATGTACTAGTAAATCAATTAATCAATCAATAATCATTTTTAATATGGAATAGGTATTGTGGGAAAGTAGATATGAGGAAAGAGGTTCAATCATGCTACATATTCAGTACAAAGGTGGATTCAGAAGATAGGGTGTCTTGTGTGATGAAAAGCAAAGAGCATAGTGTCATTGGATTGTAAAACATCTTGGGGAAAAGACTCAAAAAGCAGGAGAGAACCAGATTATGAAGAGCTTTGAATGCCAAAGATAGGATTTCATATTAGATAGTGGAAGTGATAGTCACCGGAGTGTATTGGATATGATTTTGACATGACCAGACATTTACTTTAGGAAGACAAATGGTTTAAGAATGAATTTATAAGAAGCTTCAGCTTCATAAACATAATGAGAGAAGAGAAGAGTGCATCCATGAAAGATTTTATAAAGGCAAAATTTGGAGGTTTGGGTGAAAGCAAGAAATATAGGAGAGAGAGTGGGGATTTTAAGATAACAGGTAGGTTATGAGGCTAGGAAACTGGGAGGATGGTGATGCTGTTCAGAGTAATAGAAAAGCTAAAGGAAAGAGTGACTTCTGGGGAAAAGATAAGCTCAGCTTTGCCCATTATACATTTAATATATCTATGGGACATCCAGTTTGAAATAACCAATAATGCATTGGAAAGCCTAGTCAGGAGATTGAAAAGCTAGATTTACATAAGTAGACCTGAGAATCATCAACAGAGAAAATAACATTGAATCCACTGGAGCTGACAAGATTACCAAGTGAAATAGAATTGAAAGAGTAGAAAAGGTCCTGGACAGAGACCTAAGGGACACACATCACTAATAGGTATGACCTCGATGAATATCCAGCAAAGGAGACTGGGGAATGGTTAGGCATATAGTAGAACTAGAATAGAGTAGTGTCACAGAAACAGAAAACAAGATGAACAACAATGTTAACAACTACTGAGTATTCAAGAAGAAAAACTGATAAAAGGCCAGTAGATAATTTGGAGATCATTAATAACTTTGGAAAAAGTATTTCTGTTGAATGATGAGGTCAGAAATCAGAGAGTAGAGAGTTGTAAAGAGAATGAGAGGAAAAAAAGTGGAAGCAATGATTATAGTCAGCAGTCTTAAAAAGTTTAGCCACAAAGATGACAGGAAAAGATAATGATAAACATTGGAAGGGTTGTGGGAAAATTAGGATACTAATGTATTGTTGGTGGAGTTGTGAAATGATCCAACCATTCTGGAGAGTAATATGGAACTATCCCCAAAGGGCCATCAAACTATGCATACCCTTTGATTCAGCAGTGTTTCTAATGGGCCTGTGTCCCAAAGAGATCATAAAAAAAAGGAAAACTACCTACATGTGCAAAAATGTTTGTAGCAGTCCTTTTTGTAGTGGTAAGAAAGTAGAAACTGAGTGGATGCCCATAGTTGGAGAATGGCTGAATAAGTTATGTATATGGATGTTATGGAATATTATTGTTCTGTAAGAAATGATCAGCAGGATCATTTCAGAAAAGCCTGGAGAGACTTAAATGAACTGATGTTGGGTGAAGTGAGCAGAACCAGGAAAACTTTATACACAGCAACAACAAAATTATGTGACAATCAATTCTGATAGACGTGGCTCTTTTCAACAAGGAGTGATTCAGGCCAATTCCAATAGTTTTGTGACAGAGAGAGAGCCATCTGCATCCAAAGAGAGTACTGTGGGGACTGAATGTGGATCATAACATAGAATTTTCATCTTTTTTGTTGTTGTTTGCTTTCATTTTGTTTTCTTTCTCAGTTTTTTTTTTCCTTTTTCATATGATTTTGCTTGTGCAGCATGATAATTGTGGAAATATGTATAGAAGAATTGCATGTGTTTAATATATATTGAATTACTTTCTGTCTAGGGGAGGGGATGAGGGAAAAGAGGAAGAAAAAAATGGAATATAAGATTTTGCAAGGGTGAATATTGAAAACCATCTTTGCATATATTTTGACAGTAAAAAGCTATTATTTTAAAAAAAAATAGTTTAGACACAAAAGAGAAGATTGATGTGGGTCAATAAAAGACACCTAGGTAATACACTGAATAGAGAATGATATTTGGATTCTAGGTTCCATGATCTTAAATCTTGGCCTCAGACACAAACTAGGTGAGCCTAAGCAAGTCACAATCTTTTTTAAAAGGAATGATAACACATTTCAAAGGGTTGTTGTGAGGAATAATTGAGTTAACATATATAAAATATTTGCAAACAATAAAGTGCTATATAAATGCTAGCTGGTTCTGGATTAAGTCAGAGTTTTTTGCTTTGTTTTGTTGTTCTGAGGGTGGGGGAGATATGAGCAGGTTTGTAAGCAGTAGAGAAGAAGCCAGTAGAGTAGACTGATTGAAGCTAAATGAAAGCGAAGATAATAGAGAACGGAAATCTTCTGGATAAGACAGGATGGAATGGGATCAGTTCCTCAAATAGAGGGTTAGTCTTGCAAGGAGAAGGTTCATCTCTTTATGTGAATCAGGGGTGAAAGAGGATAAAGTTGAAGAAAATGTCTGAGTAACATATCCTACAAAATGTATGTTGCATAATTTCTCACATATGAATATTCAACAGCCTGTTTATATTTACTATCTATCACCCCATCACTGATCAGTTCAATTATTATTGTGGCTCCTTTCTAATCCTAATGTTCTATATTTTCCAGTAAGGCATTACAGGCATCATTACCTATTAAAGACAAGACTTTGTTTGTTGAATTCCACCTTCTCCTCCAGAGCCATTAAGAGCAGTTCTCCTTCAAAAAAATTAGAGGTATATAATTCTCTCTCTAATTCCTTCCCAATTAGTAGTTTGAGTTCTTCCAAATAGTGGTTAATGAGACACTTGTTGATGTGAGGCTCACTTTATAAATAGTTATTTTCTTTCCTTGGGTAGGGGAAGAAAATATTTTAATGACTAATAGTAAATATATAGACTTGGGAGTAATTTCTGACTGAGTACAAACATAAAAACCTACCAAAATGACTTCTATAAATTGAAAATATAATTCATAGTATTAACCCTAAAGGTACAAGATACTCATGCAATATTATAAATAGAATTTAATTAGATGACATTTCTTAGGCCCAAAGATGGACATATAGATATGTGGAAGGGAGGTATGCATACATACAAAGATGGATGTAGATCTATATGTATATACACACATATAAATATTCACATATCTATGTGTATATGAAGATAAGGAAGAGACAAAAGTAGAGAGTGACCATGATTCCATATTCATGAAGTTTACTGTCAGGGAAGTCTACTACAGTTTACTACTCTCTACCAGGAAGAAAATATGTAAATACATCCAGTAGCTAGAGAACAACGTAGATTATGCCTAAAAAGCAGCATGACCTATGAATAGAATGTTGAAATTGGAGTTATGCAGACCTATATTTGAATCTTGCCTTTTCCAGCTGTGTGTCTTTGGCCAAGTTATTTAATCTCTCCAAGCCTAATTTTTTCTCTGTAAAGTAAAAGGTTGGACTTCTTGTCCCCCAAAGTCCCTTTGAGTTATAATTCTATCATGATCTTATAATCAGGATCAAAATTGAGAGTATGGATCATAAGTGTGTCAGGAGCTGAGAAAAGTGACAATTTACATGGCCTCAGTTTTCACATTTGTAAGATAAAGGGGCAGGACTAAAAGATTCAATGGTTGGGGTTGGTCAGGGAAGGTTAAAGAGATGAGTTTCAAAAACAATTATGCTATATGACTTTCTGCTTCCTAGTTGTTTATTTTTTTCTTTAGCATGTTCAGCAGAGAAAGAGCAGGAGAAAGAAAGATAAATAGAACCAAAGTTATACAATTTGACTACATAGCTACTCTAGTGAATGAGTAAATAAATGAATAATGAAAATTTATTAAATGCTTACCAGGTGCCAAACACTGTGTCAAGAATACAGAAGCAAAAAAAATTTATATTCTAAGGGGGGAATATGTATGTGTATGTGTATGTTGTGTGTATACACGTATACACACACATGTGTGTATATGTACACATTTGTGTGTATACATATATGAGTGTAAGCATGTATGTTGGGTGTATGCATGCATGCATACACGAGTGTGGTAGCCTGGGAAGAGCACTTTAATTTAGAAAGTTGCAGGTATTAAAATACAACTGATAGTAAAACTGACCGTAAAAAAATTCCAGTAGCACTGGTAGAATGGCAATGTTGATCTGCTTATGGCTTGAAACCTAGAAAGGATTAGGAAGACAGGGGAGGGAGTATAAGTGCAAAAGGCAGCTGGTGAGAAGATGAGGAAAGTGACTGTGAAAAAAAGGGAAGAATACCTGGAGCAGCTGGCCTACTTAGGGCACACTCAAGGCACTCACCAGTCAGGGCCTCAGAAGTTCTGAGGCAGGAGAGAATTTAATAAACACTTAGTATGTACCAAGTACTGTGTTGAGGACTTTACATTAGAAAGATACTCCCTGCCTTCAAAGAGTTTGCATTCTCCTTCTGGAAAAATACAATACATTTTAAAGGGAAACTTGAAATGGGGACATGAAAGCACTGCAACATAGTTTAGAACTATTAGCAAAGAAGTTGAAAATGGAGGTCTCAATTTTTAAAAAATATTTTATCTGTTTTAATCAACCAAAATCCACCTTTTCAGCTTTCCATCCTACCCTCCCATACTAAATGACAACACAAGAAAAACAAGAATCATTAAAATATTCATAATCAATAAATACAAATTTCCACAATGACAATGTTCAAAAGAAAAATTTGCCTCATTCTTCATGATAAGTCCTTTATCTCTCTATCAGAATGTTTCATCATTAGTCCTCTAGAATCATCACTGGTCATTGTACTAATAAGTACAGTATTTTTACATTTAAAGCATAACTTACTAACCCATTTCCTAATTTATGGGTACCCTCTTCAAATTCCCATTCTTTGTCACCTCAAAAAGCTACACATATATAAGTTTGTTTTGTTAGGAATAATTGCCCTTAACTGTCCTCCTTCTACACAAATTACCCTATTCCCCTCCCCACATTCTCTCTTTTCCCTCCTATTTTCCTTTTGGGTAAAATGTATTTCAGAACCCAGTTATCTCCCTGATGTGTTCTTTCTTCTTTTTGATGAGAGTAAGTTTCAACCTAAACTAATCTATCTATTTAGTGCTATACCAATCAAACTCCCAAGAGATTATTTAACTGACCTAGAAAAAATAACAACAAAATTCATCTGGAAAAACAAAAGGTCAAGAATTTCAAGGGAATTAATGAAAAAAATGCAAATGAGGGTGGCCTAGCTGCACCAGATCTAAAACTTTATTATAAAGCAGTGGTCACCAAAACCATTTGGTACTGGATAAGAAATAGAGTAGTGGATCAGTGGAATAGGTTAGGTTCACAGGACAAAATACTCAATGATAATTGTAATCTAGTGTTTGATAAACCGAAAGACCCCAGTTTTTGGGATAAAAACTCACTATTTGACAAAAACTGCTGGGATAATTGGAAATTAGTCTGGAAGAAATTAGACATTGACCCACACCTAACACCATATACCAAGATAAGGTCAAAATGGATTCATGATCTAGGCATAAAGAATGATATTATAAACAAATTAGAGCAATGTAGGATGGTTTACCTTTCAGACCTGTGGAGGGGGAAGGAATTTGTGACCAAAGAAGAACTAGAGGTCATCATTAATCACAAAATAGATAAGTTTGACTATATCAAGTTAAAAAGTTTTTGAACAAACTGAATGCAGACAAGATTAGAAGGGTAGCAGTAAACTGGGAAGATATTTTTACATCCAAAGGTTCTGATAAAGGCCTCATTTCTAAAATATATAGAGAATTGACTCAAACAAAATGAATGCAGACAAGATTAGAAGGGTAGCAGTAAACTGGGAAAATATTTTTACATCCAAAGGTTCTGATAAAGGCCTCATTTCTAAAATATATAGAGAATTGACTCAAATATATAAGAATTCAAGCCATTCTCCATTGGATAAATGGTCAAAAGATATGAACAGACAATTTGAATGCAGACAAGATTAGAAGGGTAGCAGTAAACTGGGAAAATATTTTTACATCCAAAGGTTCTGATAAAGGCCTAATTTCTAAAATATATAGAGAATTGACTCAAATATATAAGAATTCAAGCCATTCTCCATTGGATAAATGGTCAAAAGATATGAACAGACAATTTTCAGAAGAAGAAATTGAAACTATTTCCGGTCACATGAAAAGGTGCTCCAAGTCACTATTGATCAGAGAAATGCAAATTAAGACAACTCTGAGATACCACTACACACCTGTCAGATTGGCTAAAATGACAGGAAATGATAATGATAACTGTTGGAGGGGATGTGGGAAAACTGGGACACTGATACATTGTTGGTGGAACTGTGAATGGATCCAACCATTCTGGAGAGCAATTTGGAGCTATGCTCAAAAAGTTATCAAACAGTGCATACCCTTTGACCCAGCAGTGTTTCTACTGGGCCTATATCCCAAAGAGATTTTAAAGGAGGGAAAGGGACCCACATGTGCAAAAATGTTTGTGGCAGCCCTTTTTGTAGTGGCAAGAAACTGGAAATTGAAAAGATGCCCATCAATTGGAGAATGGCTGAATAAATTATGGTATATGAATGTTATGGAATATTATTGTTCTGTAAGAAATGACCAACAGGAGGATTTCAGAAAGGATTGGAGAGACTTGCATGAACTGATGCTGAGTGAAATCATCAGGACCAGGAGAACATTATACACAGCAACAAGACTATATGATGATCAATTTTGATGGACATGATTCTCTTCAACAATGATGTGATTCAAACCAGTTGTACTGCGATGAAGATAGTCATATACATCCAGAGAGAGGCCTGTGGGAACTGAGTGTGAACCACAACACAGCATTTTAACGCTTTCTGTGAATATTTCCATGCATTTTGTTTTCCTTCTTAGGTTGTTTTTTTTCTTCTTCTCTTTCTAGATCTGATGTTTCTTGTGCAGTAAGATAACTGTATAGATATGTATACATGTACTGTATTTGTCATATAATTTATCCTATCTAGCATGTATTAGATTACCTGTCATCTAGGGGTAGGGGGTGGGGGGTGGGGGGAAGGAAAGGAAAAGCTTGGGAAAAAAAAAAGGATTTTTGCAAAGGTCAATGTTGAAAGGTCACTCATATGTTTTGTAAATAAAAAGCTTTATTAAAAAAAAAAGAGAGTAAGTTTCAAGTGTCAGCTACTCCCTACTCCCAATCCCATTTTCCTTATTTGTATAAATATCTATTTGTACACTCAAATTATGTGGGATAACTTTTTTCTTTGACCTTCCTTTTTCTTCCCCCAAATATTAGTATATATCTCTTTGCCTGTCTTTCCACTATTCTCTTAATATCATCAGGTTATAACAGAATCATTCCCAAGTTTTGTCTAATTGGGCTCCCTGCATGACCATTGGTGATGGCATGGTTCCAAGATTTTTATTTCATCCTGGGTCTGTGACTCAGAATTGATTAATGAGAAAAAAAGGTGCCAGCTGTCCTATATCCCCACTAAGGTGCCCCTGTGCAGATATGGTGGAACTCTGGTACCAATTTGAGACCTCCTCTTGCCCTGGTACACAGTATCTCCCTGGGTGCTGAAGTATTATTAAGGGTGTGCTCCTAGACTAACCTTTTTTCTTCTGTCTGTCTTTATGCAGAACTGGGCTGGAGAAATGGCTCATAGTGCCTTTAAAAAAATTCTCTAATAGGATTGTTTCTAGATTTGCTTAGAAGAATTTTAAGGAAGAGAGATCAACCAAACTGAGCCCTGCTACTCTGCCATCTTCACTCCATCTCCGAGGCCTCCATTTCTTTACCTGTTAAATTAAAATATTAAATTTATTGGCTTCTGGAGTACCTTTAAACTAAAAAACTGTCTTGTCATTTTTATATCTATGTCTATGTCTCTTAACTTTCTATTCTTGAATACATGGAGGTCATTAAATTGTTGAACCTTTATATCACTGTACTCTAATGGAGTAATCTCCAAAGTGAAAACAGTAGCCTGACTCCAGTGAGCTCAAGAACTGACCCCAGATATGTATAATTAACCAATTATTATATGATGGGGAAATGAGATCCAAACTACCCTCCTCAAATTACTGATTTATGAAGTTTTTGTCCAACTCAATCACAATTAACCTTGTCCCTTTCATCCCTAAATGCTTACTATGTGTTTTCTTCTGTACTGGTTTCCTGTTGTTTTATATATCCACATTTTGCATCATAACTAAATTGTAAGTTGCTTTTAAGCAGAGGCCTTCTCTCACAATTCTTTTGTCTTCCCACAAAATCTAAGGTAATGCTAGCCAGCTAACAGTTACTTACTAGAAACAGTACTTCCTTCAAGTTCCAGCTAAAATCCCACCCTCTACAGAAAGCCTTTCCTAATCCTTCTTGATTCTGGTGCTTTCCCTTCATTGGTTATTTACTATTTACTCTATATATAACTTCTTTGTACATAACTGTTTGTGCGTTATCTCCTTCATTAGATTGGGAGCTCCTTGAGAGCAGGGACTGATTTTTTTTGTTTCTTTTATTCAGTATCACTTAACACAGTACCTGGAACATAACAGATGCTAAACAAATTCTTGTTGACTGACTGGTATAGCAAATAGAGGTAAGATGGTGCTATAAAGAAGTAGCCTTGGCTAAAATAACAGGAAATGATAATGATAAATGTTGGAGGGGATGTGGGAAGGCTGGGACACTGATACATTGTTGGTGAAACTGTGAACAGATCCAACCATTCTGGAGAGCAATTTGGAGCTACGCTCAAAAAGTTATCAAATTGTGCATACCCTTTGACCCAGCAGTGTTTCTACTGGGCCTATATCCCAAAGAGATTTTAAAGGAGGGAAAGGGACCCACATGTGCAAAAATGTTTGTGGCAGCCCTTTTTATAGTGGCAAGAAACTGGAAATTGAAAGGATGCCCATCAATTGGAGAATGGCTGAATAAACTATGGCATATGAATGTCATGGAATATTATTGTTCTGTAAGAAACGACCAGCAGGATGATTTCAGAGAGGCCTGGAGGGACTTGCATGAACTGATGCTGAGTGAAATCAGCAGAACCAGGAGAACATTATACACAGCAGCAAGACTATACAATGATCAATTCTGATGGACATGGCTCTCTTCAACAATGATGTGATTCAAACCAGTTCCTACTGTTCAGCAATGAAGATAGTCATATACACCCAGAGATAGGCCTGAGGGAACTGAGTGTGGACCACAACACAGCATTTTAATGCTTTCTGTGAATATTTCCATGCATTTTGTTTTCCTTCTTAGGTTGTTTTTTTCTTCTCTCTTTCTAGATCTGCTGTTTCTTGTGCAGTAAGATAACTGTATAGATATGTATACATATATTGGATTTGTCATATAATTTACCATAATTAGCATGTATTAGGTTACCTGTCATCTAGGGATGGGGGTGGGGGGAAGAAGGGGAAAAGCTTGGAACAAAAAAAAAGTTTTTGCAAAGGTCAATGTAGAAAAATCACTCATATGTTTTGTAAATAAAAAGCATTTAATAAAAAAGAAAAAAAGAAGTAGCCTTAGATCCAAGAGTTTAAGTCTCATTATTGTCACCTATTTTCTGTGTGACTCTGAATTACTTAATCCCTCAGTGTTCTGGGAAACACTGAAAAAATGATAAGTTACTGCGAATGTGTGGTCCTTTTTTGGTATAAGGTACCAGCATGTACCAATGAAATCATAGGTCCAGTTTCTTTCCATATAAAAAATGGATATCTGAGATGAATCTAGCTCTGCTACATACCACTAATGTGACCTTTGAAAAGTCTAATTTCCATGTCTGTGCCTCAGTTCCCTCATCTGTAAAATTTGGATAAAGTGATGTCCAAGGTCTTTTCCAACTAATCTAGGCAATCGATGATTTCCATGTAATTTCTATTAGCTAATTCAACAGGCTGGGCCCCAATCAGGGAAACTCCTATTTCTTTCAACTACTGTGTTCAGAATTGCCATGGCCTTAAGGATCTGAGAGGAAACCACAGTCACACTCCCACTTACTGACCTTCTCCATCCAAATATGACCTTAGACGATGCAGCAAGCACCAATCTGAACCGGACTGGGTAAGTTAACAAATTTAGGCCTAGTGCCCAGCCCTGCTAGAGAATCCAAGCCTGATTTGGAGCCGTGCCTCCCTAGATTTTCTGCCAAAGCCTTTTGTCCAAAGGCCTTGCCCTCCCCTAATAGCTGCCTTTTCTAACTCACTCTCCCTTGTTGGCCCTGCTGCTGACATTGAGACACATATGATGTGCTATACTTTGGCCCAGATAAAGGAAAGTACCATTTGCACACAGGACTATCCCTTGCTGCTTTCAGCCTGTCCTTGGGGCACTGCTTGATAGACTCGTGTTTTTGACCCTCTGGGTTGTCCTAATGCTACACGCCTCTCTCCTTTCTCATTACAGTGGAGTTGCAATAGATGAGGAGTCATCAGGGTGACATCCTTGTTGGCAGAAGGGCACTAGCTCTGTCAATGTGAAGACAGGAATGGGAGGGACTGCCAATCAGTATTTACAAAGGCTAAGCTGTTGCTGGAGATGACTCAGCTCTAGCACTCCCAGGCAACGGCTACTTTAAAAGAGCCAAGCTTTTACGAGCCCCCAAATCTATTTTGCTGAAACCCTCCCTGCCTAACAAGCTGGTTGGCAGACAATGATAGCTCTTTAATGAGCAAAATGACAGTGAGATTACATAGGGTGGGAGGCTCAGGCCCACTGCTCCAACCTGCTCTTATTTTTGCCCAGCCTGTCCAGGATAGCTTTTTGCCTGCAGCATCCACAAAAGGTGGACAGGGAAACAGAGGGGAAAGTCTGAATCACTAGGCTTAGCATCAAACATCAGAGGCAGAAAGATCTCCCAATTAAGAGAAAGAAAAAGCCAAGGCTTAGGAAAACAGTAGTGCTATCCCTCTTCACTTCCAGTGTTGAGAATATTCAACCTAAGTAATCTCATTGGCTGGAAGAAATTTATTGGAGGAAGAGGTATTGGTCAGTCACGTCTGCCCCAAACATTCAGAAACCCCCTTGTGCCAAACATTGCATACAGCTGCACCAACCATGGAGTGGGTATTTTCCAGGAGATTACAACTTAGGACTAATTCAACGTCAAGTGTGTGTGTGTGTGTGTGTGTGTGTGTGTGTGTGTGTGTGTATACCTAGCTCTCTGTTTTGACACTTCGGTTCTTTATATTCTTTAATCTTGTTCTTTTCACCTCCCCTTCACATTTTATTCTCTCCATCCCTCCCCTGCTGTGAACTTTCTGTCTGTCACTGTCTTTCTTTGTTTCTCTTCCCATCCTTGATCAGAACAGCCTTGAGACCAAGGAAACAAATGATTTCTATTTCCAAATTACTTTAAGGTTTAAGAAATATCTTTATCCCTTTATAATAACCCTAAGGGACAACTAAAAGAAGGAATTTTACATCTATTTTGCATAAGAGGAAATTGAGTCCCAAATATAGTCACAGTCACCCAGATAGTAAATATTAGAGCTAGGATTTGAACTCGAATCTCCTACCCACTTGGCCACTTGCATATTTCCTGTGGAATTTGGACAACTCATTCTACTACATTGAACATTTTAAATTAAGGGAGTTACTTCTAAGATCCTTTCCAGCTCTAGATCTCTTTTCTTCTTTCTCTTCCTCTTCTTCCTTTTCTCCTTCTTCCTCTTCCTCTTCTTTCTTTTCTTCCTTTTCTTCTTATTCCTCTTCTTGTTCTTTCTCTTCCTCTTCTTTCTTTTCTTCTTCCTTCTCCTTCTCCTCTTCTTCCTCCTCCTCTTATTCCTTGTCCTTTCTCTTCTTCTTCTTCTTCTTCTTGTTCTTCTTCTGCTGCTTCTGCTTCTTCTGCTTTTTCTGCTTTTTCTCCATCTCCTTCTGAAGCAAATGCCATTTGTCATATAATGAAATTTTAACTATGAAAGTTATGTTAAAATTTATAAACTATATGTACATGTATTCATGTATATAAGATACTATTTCCTTTCAAATCAAAGCTGCCATAGAGCATATGACTGTAAGCTCTATATCTTTATCTTCATATTTCCCTTGCTCATTCTATCTTCTGTACCTCTATCTGTATCCTCTCTATATCTTTCTTCTTTTTCAATTTCTTTTCATTTTACTTTTAATTTATAGAACAGAACAAGCATTTCTATAACATACTACAATTAAAAAATGATTGAATATGAAACTTCAAACCTACTATACACAACTTATTATTCCTTTCAAATATACAACAAAATTATCATATACATTTCTTTTTTATTTTTCTGTACATCTCTTTTCAATGATCCTTTAGTCTTATATTTTCTGGCATCTTTGGTACCTGTTTCTCAAGTAGACTTTTTACCTATGTGGTATAATCTGAGGGGTACTGAAAAATCATCTCTCTACTTACCCTCAATGTCTTTGCTACCAAATTACTATACCTAAAATCTCCTCCACTAAAAATTAAGTGCTTTGAGATAAACTGCTGTGCCACCAATAATCTCCTGTAAATATACAAATAGTCATAAGATGTTTAGAAATAGAAGGAACGAGGGTCACCTAATCTAATTTCTTTATTTCACTGATAAGAACAATTAGGCCTACAAAGGTAAAAACCATCAAGTCACAAAGCTAGTAAGTGGAAGAGCTGAGACCAGAGAATAGATTTTGAGACACCTAGTACCATGTTCTCAATCCTTAGCTTTCTTCTCTATTTATCACTGGCTCACTGCAGTGCCAATTCAGAAATATTTATAAAAGGACACTGTGCATATGCTTCATATCCATAGGCACAAATTTCACGCTTGGGGCATTAGGAAATGGCCAGATTATTCTAGTGGAATTCTATTATGTTTGACATTATTGGGGAAAGTAAAAAAGGGATGATAGGAAAGAACTTTTCTTTATTCCATTGAGGGGGATAGTCAATAGCTTCTGGCAAAATATACATGTGAAAAGAAGAAGAAAGGAGGGAAGGAGAGAAGGGGAAAAAAGGAAGGAAGGAAGGAAATATTCAATAACATTCAGAAAGCTGAAACATCATTTCAGGAACCTGGAAGCAAGCCATGATGATTTTTTTTTTTTTGGCCTTCATTTTAAACCTGTGAAACCACAGACTCAGCACAATAGCCAGCTGGCTGGAATTATTGGTCCATTTAGCTACCATAAGGGTTCCTCCCATTCCCAAGACTCTCCTCTCCCCCAAGTAAGTGATGGAGCTAAAGCTATGGGTAACTCATTTTCCAAGGAATTTAGTGAGAACAGGATCCTTCAGTTTAAATACCCAAGGAGCTCCCACAAGAGAATAATGGGGAATGACACTTCCCCCTGCCAACAGGAATCAGCTGTTACTAGAGAAAAAGGATTTGCTAGCAGATGCTAACACTTGCAGGGAAAAGAGAAGCTCTAGGAAATGGAGGCACCAAATATTTCACATGGATGTGATTCAAAGAAAACAGCTCTCTAGTATCCCTGGATCCCTGGAAAGGCGTATGCAAAAGGAAATAGAAGTTATTCTAAATTATGAAACTGAATCATAAAATTTTCTATCCATAAAGAACTTTCACACACATTTAGCCCAACCTCTAATGATGGCACTAAAGTTGAAAAAAGATTACTGAATCTTTTTGGGAAGGGAAACAGGATATAGTGGAAAGAACACAGATTTTGAATTCGGGAGATTTTAGTTTAAGAGCTACAATGGACACTTTTTAGCTATGTGACTCTTGTTAATGCACTTATCTCAGTCTTAGTTTTATCAATTGCAAAATGGAAATAATGATACTTGCACTGCTTAACTCATGGGGTTGGGAAGAAAGTTCTTTGTGACCTTTAAAGTGCTAGGTACTTGTGACCTGTCAATATTCAATTTGCCAAATCACAAAATTAATAGCAGAATTAGGACTATGACCCATGTCAAGGTCTCATTTATTCAATTATGTAACCAACCAAAGCAGCATGTATAAAAACAATATCACAAAATAGTATGAAATGAAACAATCCTCCACCTGGGTTCAAATCTCAACTCTACTATTTATATATGATCTTGGACAAGTTATTTTATCTTTCTTTACTCATCTGTAAAATGAGACTTGAACTAGATGTGGCCTACAAAATCATATCCAAATTTAAATTTTATAATCTTATATTTTAACACATGTATACACACACACACACACACACACACACACACACACACACACACACACACACACACACCATTCTACCATTTACAAGGGTAAGCATAGCCAGGAATATCAAGTGCAAAATTAAAGATCTTTTTCCAAAAGATCATGAGCAAGCATCTGTTCTCAATTACTAACTGAGGACAATAGTTTAAAAAAAGAAAAGAAAAGAAAAGAAAAGTAAAAGTAAAAGCTTAAGATAAGAATGAGAACAGCATTTCCAGTTATTAAAGTTGTTAAACAATAGAACAGATTATGGCATTGTCAACAGTGACAGGTTAGGGACCTGAGTTTTAGGGTCTTCTTTGTCCAATGCAGATTCTTAAAAAAATTCTTTCTTGTGTAATAGGGAGGTGGGGGAAGAAAAAATAGGTGAACTATGACTCTTTGTTGGACAACCTGGACCATTTTTGGTATTCTGGCTCAGGACTGAAGTGTTTGGTACTTTAAAATGAAACAAAAAATTCTGGATTCCCACTCCTTCATAATATAAAGAGCTGGGGTAGAAGCAATATAGCTTCAATTTAAAATGACAGAAAGTGCTCTGTGTGTCTCTTTGTTTCTGTCTGCTTTTTTCTCTTTCTATCTCTCTGTCTCTGTCTCTGTCTCTCTTTCTCCATACTCTCTTTGACTTTGCCTGTCTCCCGTTCTGTCCCACTTCCCACACATTCACTCCCATTTACCCATCATACTCAAAACATCTAAGTTAGGATTTCAAGGCCCTACCTTACTCTTCACTTTGGATTTCTTTGCCTGTGAACATTTCCAGCCTTGGTGGAAAGTTTGTAGATTCAAGAGGTCAGAAAGTTCCAGGGTCCTCTGGTTGTAACACAAGAAGTGTCCCTCTCCAACCACCCCAGTACTTCTTGGCGAAGACCTCCAATGGCAAGATGATAAGCAAAATCTCTGATCTGATAAGTCAAAAGAAAAGGTTTTGAGGGAGATTTTCAGACAATGAAGAGCCAAAATGAAGGTGAAATACTTAGCCAACATTTCTACTAACTGCTTCATGTTTAAATATTTTAAATGTAAAACTCCTAGAAGAATACAAATTAATGCTTTGTATTTGGGTCTTTGTCATTGCATACTTACTAGCTTTTTTGTATTTTAAGCATTTCTTTTTTTTAGAAAAAAAATGGTTTTTCTGTACTTTCCTGCATCCCTTTTGGGGATACCCTAGTTATGAGCTAAACCTAAGTTTTAATGATTCTCCCTGGGATTCCCAAAAGGGATTGTCATGAAATGAAGAGCTGGAGAAAGCCTGACTCCTCTTGCTGGGACCATGATCCTCCAAGACTGAAATCTTGTACATGCCCATGAATGAAGAGCTATTTTATAGCATAGGGAATCATAACCTGAGGATCCATGAATAGATTTTGGAAGCCTTCATATCTGGATGGGGAAAAGTTACATCTTTATTTCAATATTATTGGTTTCCTTTGTAACCCTATGTATTTTGTCTTATATATTAAAAAACTTTCTCAGAAAGGTTTTATAGGCTTCACCAGTCTGCCCAAGGGGTCCAGAACAAAAAAGAAATAAATATTATTATCAATAATAATGTCCAAGACATAAAAATGAATATTATTATTAATCAATAATAAAAACAGAAAAGTAAGAACCTGTATTAGAAAACTCTAATTCCCAGGGCCAGCAGCAGTCCTATGTACTGTTATACTGATATAGAAGATTGTGAAATATCCTTCTTTGTAGGTCTTTGAAAACAGGGCAGATTTTTATCTTCCAAGATGATGTAGGTATAGTTTTTCCAAGAACAGAAGTAGGACCAGTCTTAGGAGTAGGCCAAGTATCATAGAATCAAAGAATGTCAGAGTTGGAAGACAGCTCAGAGGTCAACTAGTGCAATTCCCACCTGAAACAGGAATCATAGCTACAAGCTGCCACTTGAAGTTCTTTAATGAAGAATTCACTGTCTTCTATACTGCAGTCCCTTCCATTGCTGGAAATATAAAAAAGCCTTTTTATTATCTTGATTCAAATATCTAACTTTCAAACACTAATAGTGCAAATCTTTCAGTTCAAACAGAATAAATGTGATTTTTCTTCTATAATAAACTTCCCTGCTGGTTGAAAACAGTGCTCATATTCCCCTAAATCTTCTCTCTGACCCAAACATCTCTAGTTCCTTTAGCTAATTCACAGAATTTTGAGTCCCCTGATGCAGGGGAAACTCTAGCTTTTCTTTTCTTTTTTTTCTAGGTAGTATTTTAGTTTTATATTATGATACATAATACAATATATATTGTAATATGTTATATTGTTATATTATACATATATAAAGATAGCTTTCAATATCTATTTTTGTAAGATTTTGTGTTCCAAATTTTTCTCCCTCCCTTTACCTCTGTCAAGAGGTAAATAATCAAATATAGATTATACATATACAGTGCTTTTAAGAGTTTTTTTTATTTTTTATTTTTTTTATTTTTTTTCATATACAGTGCTTTTAAACAAGCCATTAGATATAGATTATACATATACAATCCTTTTGAAGAAATTTCCATATTTGTCATGTTGTACAAGAAAAACCAGACCAAAAGGGGGAAAATCACAAAAAAAAAAAAAAGCAAACAACACACACCCAAAAAAAGGATAAAAATAGTATGCTTCAAAACACATTCAATGCACAATTCAATACACATTAGTTCTCTCTATGGATATAAATGGCATTTTCCATCCCAAGTCTATTGAAATTGCCTTGAATCATTGTGTTGTTGAGAAGAGCCAAGTCCACCGTAGTTGATCAGCATAAAATCTTCTTGTTACTCTGTACAATGTTCTCTTGGTTTTGCTTGCTTCATTCAGCATTAGTTCATGTAAATCTTATGTACATATTTTCTGAAATCAGCCTGCTCATCATTTCTTACAGAATAATAATATTCCATTATATTTACATACCATAACTTATTCAGCCATCCCCTAATTGATGGGCAACCACTCAATTTTCAGTTCCTTGCCACT
Source organism: Myrmecobius fasciatus (assembly GCA_023553655.1). Taxonomy (NCBI): domain Eukaryota; kingdom Metazoa; phylum Chordata; class Mammalia; order Dasyuromorphia; family Myrmecobiidae; genus Myrmecobius; species Myrmecobius fasciatus. The sequence continues at coordinate 803,014 of JAJPUD010000166.1, read as the reverse complement.
ATAAAAGGACTATTACAAACATTTTTGCACATGGGTCTTTTTCCCTCTTTTATGATGTCTTTGGGATACAAACTCAGTAGTAACACTGCTAGGTCAAAGGGTATGCAGAGAAAACTCTAGACTTTTAATGTCTTTCCTTTAACATGCTCACCAGAAGGAGGGTTAATACACAAGGTTGGCAGCTGGCTTGTTTTCAATGAATATTAGACAATGAATTCCTCTCCAGATATATCTAACCCAAGGCCTTTCATTCTATCATTGTAATGCCACCATTTAAGGTTTGGGAATCTTTAAAAGTCATATTCAAAAATGCAAGCTGCATAATTGAAAAAAGAGAGGAAAAGTCTGCTTCTTAGCATATAGTTTAATAATTACTTGTGACATGATATAGTGGCTAGTGTTCTGGATTTGGAGTCAACAAGGCCAGGATTCAAATTCTACTCTTAGATATTTCCTGTGTGACCTGAACAAATCAGCATCTGTTTTTGTTGTTTCAATTGTTTTATCCATAAAATTACAGAATTAAAACAGTTTGTATACAAGGTCCCTTCTAGCTTTAAATCTATGTTACTATGGCACTCACAAAAAATGTTAGGAAGTCACAATCTGAAAAAGAACTAATATATACCAGGCATTCTGCCTTCATTTTAAATATCTCCTAAAAGATTCATAGGCTTAGGATTGAAATGGACCTTAGAGGTCATCTCATTAATTCCCTCATGTTACAAATGAGGCAAGAGAGGCCATAAGAGATGGTGAAGTGATTTGCCCAATGTCACCCAGTCAGTTCATGTCAGAACTGAGACTGAAACCCAGATCTTTTGTTTTCAAGCCATGTAAATACTCGGACTTCTTTAGCCCTGAAAAAAGTGAGAGGAATAAAATATCTACAACTGAACTTCAGCAACATACCACTGATCTCATCATCACTCTAAACTATATTACTTCCACAATCTTGAACTGAAAAATTGCTGTCTGAAAATAATCTGTCTGCAGATCTCACCTCCCCTAATTTCTTTCTTGGTCACTTTGTTTCTGTCTTTTTCTCTATTTCTGTCTCTGTGTGTCTCTCTGAGTCTCTCACTGAGTCTCTCTCTCTCTCTCTCACTCACTCACTCACTCACTCACTCTCTCTCTTTCTCTCTTTCACTCACACATACACACACACACAATGTACATGTGCCTTCATTATTTCCCTATTTTCTCCTTCTACCCTAACTCCAAGTTGTCATCCTGCATCATTTCCTTCTCTTGCCAAAAAATTCCCCCAAAGTCATTTATATTTGATTCTTTCACTTCTTCATTGCCCATTGACCTTCCACTTCTGAGTCTACTATTCTTGCAAAAATATTCTAAAGGAGTATTTAGATCATTTATTACCCCGAAATTTTATGTGTTGGGGAATATATGTATGTATGTGTGTATGTAGGCATATATGTATATATGAATATATGTCTGTATAAAATATATGCATATAAATAATTATGTAATAGAGACACCATATACATATATATGTATGTGTGTGCATGTATATCTGTATTGAGAAATGGGATATAATGGAGTTGAATGAAAAGAGCACTGAATTTAAAGCAAGGAGAGATTATCCTCCCTAGCTATCTGACCATGAGCAAATCACTGATTCTCAGTTTTCTCATTTATCAAATGAAAAGAATCATATATGTAATGCATATCTAATAGTGCTGATGTAAGAATCAAATGTAATAATCTATATGTAAAGTGATTCTTAAACTTTATATCCTTAAATATCAATGGTTATTAATGAGATCTAATGGAAAAAATATTATAAATATAATATGTTCCTTTGTCATGACCTCCACCCCCACCCCTTACTTCCAAGTCCTAGCTATAGCATTTACTTTATATGACTACTAGCAAATCATTCCTCTTCTTTCAGACTCAGTTTTCTTACCTGTAAAGTTGGGTAAATAATGCTTTCCTAACCCACCTCCAAAGGTTGTGGTGAAGATCAAATGAAGTCATGTATAGTAAAACATTATGTGGATGTCAGCTATTACCATGACTTATGTAAACCTTTACTATTCTACAGCTATACTTGTTTTTATTCCTCTGCCCCAGGCTGTGTACACAGAACCAACCCACATCTGCCCCCAAGCTTAACCTTGGCAGCTCTTCAGGGAAAGTGTTAATTATCTCCTAAATTTTTCTTATTGGCAGGATCTGCCCACCTGAAGCTGCTTCTCCTCTAGGCCCTACATCATCTGGGTATTTACAAGTACCTAGCCTGACCTGTCCATGGTTCAATTGGCTCTTGCCCCCACAGAAATCATATAAAAGCCCTTAGCCTGTAGGAGAAAAACTCCTTTAGTCATTATTCATCAGTATTATAGAATTACTGAATTAGAGTAGGAACAGATTTTAGAAACCATCTAGTCCAAACCATACAGGAAAGGAATTATCACTATAACTGCCAGACAAGTAACAATCCAGCCCCTTCTAAAGGACTCACAAGGAGGAGAAACTTACCATTTATTAAAGCAGTTTATTCCATTTTTAAACAGCTCTCATTATTGCAAGTTTTTGGTTTTTGTTTTTGTTTTGTTTTGTTTTGTTTTGTTTTTTTACATCAAGTCTACTTTGGCCTTTTTATAACTTCCACCTATTACTGTCTATACTCTGAGTTCCAAATAGAACGAACTAAATCCTTTTCCAAATAATCATAGATAATGTTTACAAACCACTTACTATGTGCCAGGCATTAGGTTAAGAGCTTTAAAATTATTTCATTTGATCTTCACTATAACCTTGAGAAGTCAGTGCTATTATCATCATCCCTGCTTTACAGGTGAGGAAACTGAGGCAAACAATGGCATGCTCAAGTTCACACAGTAAGAATGTGAAGCAGGATTTAAAATGAATCTTCTGGATTCCATGCACAAACTTCTATCTACTGGGCTACCAAGTAGCCTTCAGATAGTAGTCCTTCAAACACTTGAAGCCAGCTTATATGATGTCAGTGAGTCTTCTCATTCCTGATTTCTTCAACTAATCATTATATAACAAAGGCTTTCATCATTCTACTTGCTCTTTTCTTTATACTTTCCAGTTTACCAATGTCCTTCTTAAACTATGGTGCCTGCAACTGAACATAACACTCCAAATGAGGTCTGAAATCTGGGGTCTGTTGTTTTCCTTGCTTTGTCTTAGTCTTTTTAGATGTTACAGAATGTCAAACCACTTAATTGGACTTTTGACTTCCTATCTTGCTTTGTTCTTCTTTGTTCTGGGTATGTGTGTGAAGTAAATAAATATATACCAAAGAGGACCATGATGTCAGAGAGTTAATGCCATGACATAAAAGTGAATTGAATTTAAGTGAAGAGCTGAGATAGATTATATGTGTTTACACATATAGACACCTTTATATGTCTATGTATATGTGTATAGATGTATGTGTATGTGGGCACATATACATATAACACATTATATATTACCTCATCTTATATTTGTATACATAACATTTTATATTATGATAGATATGTATTTTTTTCTTTCTACCTAGTTTTTGTCAAATGTTCTATCTTCTATTCTCACCATTCCAAACCAGAAAACTAGGCACTATATCCTGTTATTAAGATCTGAGAGCAAATGCCTTGGACAGCTCCTAGATGTGTAACCCTAGGTGACTCATTTAGATTTCTCTGGGCTTCAGTTTCCTTCTCTGTTAAGTTGGAGGCTTATACTTCATGGTCTCTAGAATTCCTCCCAGCTTTAAATTTAATCCTATGTGGCCTACTCTTTGTATATGCCTTCATTTTATGTTCCTTATCTTGTCTCCTCACATCCTTTAGAAGGAAAGGAGAACTGTGCTTCTGCTCTAGCAGTCCTAAATAATTTTGGACTGCTAATCTGACCTTGGTCTTTTCTACTTTTAATCACTTGTTTCTGTGCCCAGTTTCAGGTCTGTTGTATTCCTACATAGCATTAATTGGAGAAGAACTTTAAAAAAAAATTCTCTGTTGTTCCTTTTTCATTCTTGAAAAGAACCAATGATGTCAAGAGAGTGATGTCTTGACTTGAAAGTGAATTGGATTTAAGTGAAGCAATCATCAGTCTCACTCTCTCCTACAGAGTCTTCAAGGTTCAGTGGTAAGACATAGGTCAAGGCCTATGGCCCTGAATGCATTGGGAGACGTTAGCATCTTAAGCTAAGGATTTTCCCAATTCTCAATTTCTGTGAGGTAATGCCCATTTGATAATTAAAGGCTTCATCTTTAAAGACTCTTTAGTATCTGGATCATGAAATTATCAATTTGGATAGAAGGATCCTTAAAGACCAACCAGTACAACCTCTTCATTATATGGATTAGATAACAACTAAAACCATCCAATCTTTTCCCATGCCTATCACTTACCCTTCTTTCCCAGTTTTTTCCATCCTGATTATCTGCCCTAACTGACAATTTCTTGACTTGCCTCCATCTCTAGCACTAAAATCTATTCTTCTTTGAATGTATATTTCCCTAGATGTTTTTCCTGCTGAGGAACAACCTTAGATTTCTTTGTCCTTGTCCTTGTCCAGCTAGAAAGAGCTCTAGTCTCTCACATGTTTCCTATCTGCTTTATAGCTTTATTATGGTCTTTCTCACAATGGAGTCACATTAAGTATTCTGTCTCTGAAGCAAATCCTCTATATCCCTACATCTGTCTCTTGTGTTTGACACTTTCTACCTTTTCTTTGCAACTTGAATTATTCAATAAATATGTTTAGTAGCTTTTTGAAATTTGTTAAAGCCTTAAGAAGAATCTCATATTCATATAAGATTTATTATTTATATATACAATACATTACAGTTTTCAAAACAATTTCATGTGCATTTTTCTCCTTCATAGGATCACAGTTCTACAGCAGAAAAAGGACCTCAAAGATCATATAGACTAAATTTTTTATCCTAATTATTTACATATGTCTTATTCTCCTCTCTTCCCCCATTAGAAGGTAAGTTCTTTAAGGGAAGGGTCTGCCCTAATCTAATTTCATTTTTGTATAGTGTCTACCACAACCCAAGTGACTGTAGATTTTGATTAGGTCAGGCTTTTACTCCCAAAGGAGAAAGATATGGCTGGAAGAAAATGTTCCTCCACTTCCACCCCCACCCAAGGAATAGACTTTAAAACATTTGTTTCGGATCAATTTGGGGCCTCTCAGTCCTCTCTCAGAATATTATATATTAAAAGGTTGTTTCAAACTATACTGTGAATCTAGAATTATTGCTAGTTATGCTTATAAAGGAAGACAGCACTGACATTGAAAAGTGGTGTCCCTGCTGAATAAGGGATTAGCAAGTCCCAGTGATAATTCTTCTGAGAAGGTTTAGCAGTATTTGCAGTTTATTAAGAACAATGAATGAGATTTTTCAAACCCTTCCTCTAACAAGAGCAGACCCTTGGCTACTGAGGATGACATCCTTTTGGTGCAAGCTGGATGATGGATGGAGTGGTGTTTGTATAAAATGCAAATGTATATTTTGTTGAAACTGGAAGTCCACTCATCTACATCATTTCTGTTATAGCCTGTGACGGCTTTCAAAACTTGCCAGGGTTGTTTTTTTGTTTTTTGTTTTGTTTTTTTTTTTAATTTGATCTTTCCACATTATTGGAGGTCACATAAAGAGGATTATATGAAGTCTTTCATTGTCAATTAGTGTAATTCTAAATCAACATTCTGGTAGCAAACAGAGAGCATGTGTAGGGTTTGGGTGTTTTGTTTTGTTTTTTCTTATAAAGTGTCACACCATCTACCCCAGGCATTTGACTCAAGGCAAGAATTATAGTGCTATGAAATCTCTCTTAAGATATTTCAGGAAATTAATCCATTCCTTGTTTTCATCTTCAGGAATGAAAACTCAGAGTTATTAGAAGGTTAGAAACAAAAAACACACTTTCTGTAAAACTTGTCTGACTAAATAGCATTCCAATTTTATAATATAAAATGTGTCTGCTCTTAAACTTGATGTGGCTATGCCTTGCTTTTAGGCAATAAAGCCAGTGTGGGGCACTAAATTTTTTAACAGTAATGGAAAATAGAAATCATATTTCAAAATTTCATAGAAAATGGGCAAATTTGTTGACATGCATTTGCCTCTGAGGATTTGAAAGAATGCTTTCTACAAGTACTTCTATTGGATGCTCATGGAGGTACTTTTGTTCAGGATGGTCAAAGGATTTTTCTAGTGTTAAAATTCTACATCTTTAAGAACACTACAGGGGCAGCTAAGTGGTGCAGTGGATAGAGTACCAGCCATGAAGTCAGGAGGACCTGAGTTCACATCTGACCTCAGACACTTAGCACTTCCTAGCTGTGTAACCCTGGGCAAGTCACTTAACCCCACTTACCTCAGGGGGGAAAAAAGAACACTACAAAAATGTTCCAAAGTTAAATTATCACTCCAGGCATATTATCTGTACATTAGCAAAATATTGTCAATCATGCCTATAAGAATCATTAAAGATAAAAGAGTTAATATCAACTTTTTTAAGGGGTAATTTTATTTTATTTTTTTTAATATATAAAGCTTTTTATTTACAAAACATGAGTGATTTTTCAACATTGACCTTTGCAAAAACTTTTTTTTCCCAAGCTTTTCCCCTCCTTCCCCCCATCCCCCACCACTAGATGACAGGTAATCTAATACATGCTAAATAGGATAAATTATATGACAAATACGATACATGTATACATATCTATACAGTTATCTTACTGCACAAGAAACATCAGATCTAGAAAGAGAAGAAGAAAAAAAACAACCTAAGAAGGAAAACAAAATGCATGGAAATATTCACAGAAAGCGTTAAAATTCTGTGCTGTGGTTCACACTCAGTTCCCACAGGCCTCTCTCTGGATGTATATGACTATCTTCATCGCTGAACAATAGGAACTGGTTTGAATCACATCGCTGTTGAAGAGAACCATCAGAATTGATCATCGTATAGTCTTGTTGCTGTGTATAATGTTCTCCTGGTTCTGCTGATTTCACTCAGCATCAGTTCATGCAAGTCTCTCCAGGCCTCTCTGAAATCCTCCTGTTGGTTATTTCTTACAGAACAATAATATTCCATAACATTCATATACCATAATTTATTCAGCCATTCTCCAATTGATGGGCATCTGTTCAATTTGCAGTTTCTTGCCACTACAAAAAGGGCTGCCACAAACATTTTTGCACA
>JAJPUD010000166.1:740170-780808 GCA_023553655.1 Myrmecobius fasciatus | reverse complement strand
AAGCCGAGAAAACTGCAACAATTTATATTTGCCCTGGGGCAGTTTGCTGAGTTGACTTCGGGTCTGAGGCTGGTCGGGCTAGATTCGCACCAGGACCACGTTTTCAGCTGTTCTCGATCTACCCCCTTCCAAAGGCAGATCTGCCAAAGCACCTGCCCGCAAGCAGAGCAAAGTGGCCCAGGAGTCTCCCAGGGGCTTCCTGGGTGCCCAAAATCCGCCCCTCTATCGCAGCCCTGACTTCCGCCCCGGCTGGAGTCTGATTGGGACCAGAGGCCGATTTCCCCTGAGGCTAACCTTCTCCGGAGTTCTTTCAAGGTAGATCTTTTATAGAAGTGCGTTGTAGTCCAAATGCTTGGTGAGGACCTCACTCAGAAACCAGTTTTAAGGCTTACTTTGTCTGGGTTTGAGGGAATGTGGGAGGGAGTTCACAGAGAAAGCTGTCCGCAGTTCACCATCTTGGCTCCGCCCCCCGGGATTTTCTTTTTAAAAATTAATCATATTACTTTATGACCAAGTCTCATACTTATGGTCTACCCACATAGAGTTTTATCCAGAAACCAGGCCATTTATTTTTGTCAGATATGTGTAAGACACAAAGATTTTTTAAAAAGAGCTATATGAAGATATTCTGAGAGTTAAAGATACTAAACTGGGGGACATCTGTTAGCTATTAAATTGTTTGATGTATCTATAGATCATTTATTTGGTATTATCTCCAATTATGAGAATCTCAATCTATCTATGCACTTTCATGCTTTTAGGTTCTCATTAAGTTCTTCCAAAAAATTCAACATGGGGGTCTCTCCTAACATTCTGGAGCAGAGGTTGAAGCAGTTCTTAAAATTATCCTGACATTCTAAGAATATCAACAGAGTGTGTGGACTGGCTTTTGCTTATCTCTTGCTCTCCTCTCATAACCAACACATTTTTTTTTTTCAATCACATATTTCTCTGATAACTTCTTTTGTGCAAATTCTTCTTCCTAATTCCTTATTTGAAATTTGTTGAAGCTGATGTGTGTCCACCATATACTCTGCTATTGCTTTCTGAATGGTGCTCAAGTTCAGGCAACAACTCAGTCAACAAGCATTTATTAAGTCTTTACTATATGTTAGACACCATATTAAGTGCTAGGGATACAAAGAAAGATAAAAAATAGTCCCTGATCTCATGGAGCTCATAATCTATGTCCCTGGATCCCCAGCCATACAACATCACTATAAGAATAGTGGTATAAATAAGTGGGAGAAATTGGAGATCATCAAAAGTATTTCACAACTTGCCAAAATCAAGCTAGTCTGCCTCTTCCTTCTATTTAGTTCTGATTTCTTCTCACTGTTGACTTGTAGTATCTGTCCAAAGTATTGATAGAGATATATCTAGATTTATTTATATGTATATACATGTGTATGTACTCACGTGTATATTCATATAAGCTTATATATACATACATATATGAATATAGCTATAGGCTATCCTTATAGCTACATATAAGGGTGAGAATAATAGGCTAAGAATCAATGCCTATTAATATAATTATGCTTTAAAAAAAAAAAAGACAAAAGCCCAAGAGAGAAGAACAGTGTAAAACTAAACAAGGCCTCAGCCAATGCAAATACAGCATGCCTTTGAGGACAGGAAGGCACTAACCCAGTCTGGAAGCTGTCTAAGAAAAGATATTTCTTGGAAGACAAATGACACTGAGATAAAGAGGAGCCAGACATCCTGAAGATGAAAGTAGCTATTAAAGTTAAAGCAAAAGTTTTTGGTGTTTCTTGGTCAATAGGGGGAGTCCCTCTAGGCTGACATTCCCTGGAGAAAAAAGGAAAATGTTTCCAGAGAAGCTAGGATTCAGAGATAGATTAGAGAAGTCAGTTTTCCAAAAGACACATTGTTTGAGTGGGATAGAAGGATGGAGAAACAGAGAGTGAGAAACAAAAACAGAAAGAGAGATGGAGACAGAAAGAGAGAGAAGGAAGAAAGCATTTATTAAGTGCTAATTATATGCCAGGTATTATACCTAGTCCTAGGGAAACAAATACATTCAAGCAAAACAGTCCCAATCTTGGAAAGCTTTTATTCTAATGGAGAAAAAAATATTTAAAGGAAACTAGAAAATGCAAGGGATGGAGGCAGTATGGAGGATAGATGCCTGAGAACTGTTAAGGATATTTGATTCTGGGAAGATAAAACTCATTTAGCAGAATTCAGAATTCCAGGAGATGAGGGTTCCAGTGGGGAAATATGGGGATGACTGTAGGTGTGGAGGTAACATGAAATGAGGAGAGTGTCCTAGAAGTAATATAGAAACCTGGCTTTACCCAAGATAGGGCAACAACTCATTTTTTGGAACCTAAATCACAGTATTTTAGAGTAAGAAAGAATCTTGAAAATATTTCTACTCCAATTTTCTCATTTTACAGAAGAGTGCACTGAAATTCAGAAACTTTCCTAAAACCCAGTGTCAGAGTTGGGACTAGAATCTAGACCTAAAGCACCTTCTACTACACTTGATAACATCTGCTTTTGCTCTAGAAAATTAAAGTAATAGCAGGTCAGTCTTCATTGGTAAAGAAACCCTCAACCCAGTGTACTCTTAATAGGAAAGTAATGTGATGACTGGATTTGAAGTTAAAGAACTTGGGTATAATTCTAAACTCTGCCACTAACTACCTCTATAAACATTAGTTGTCTCATTTTTAAGATAAAGACATTGGATCATATAAACCCCAAAGTTATCCAAATACATAATTCTATGATATTAACAAGCCAAATTCATATAAAGAAGTATCATCCCATCACTCTGCTGGGATACCCACTCCCTAATACAAGAGAAATGTAAATGCATTAAAAATGTGTAAGGGGGCAGCTAGGTGTCACAGTGGATAGAGCACCAGCCCTGAAGTCAGGAGGACCTGAATTCAAATCTGGTATCAGACACTTAACATGCCCTAACTGTGTGACCCTGGGCAAGTCACTTAACCCCAATTGCCTCAGCAAAAAAGCAAAAAAAAAAAAAAAAGTGTAAGCATCTAGTTCTTTGTTATTTAAATTATAAAGATATGCTAATAAGGTGGGGATGGGAGGAGAATGAAGTGCCTCAATATATCCTTGGAGGGGAAAGGTGTTTTCTCTCCATGATAATTGTTAACTCCCAGTTCTTCAGAATTATTCCATAGATCCTTCCAGTTATCTTCCATGCTGTCTCTCTTTAAATTACTTGATGTAGAATGTATTAATGAACTTGGGTACATGGTATATACCTCCAACAAAATATAAAGTGCTTAAGAGCAGGATCTGTTTTAATTTCCTTAATAGCTAGCACATATTTGTTGAAAATAATTGAATTTAGTGGAATAAATCAATAGAATTGGGGTGATCTTATAGATCATGTGGTCCAATAATAATTCCTTTCGCTCTACCCCGTTATTCAGGTTAAGAAACTGAGCCATGAGGCAGCTAGGTGGCGCAGTGTATAGAGCATCCGTCCTGAAGTCAGGAGAACCTGAATTCAAATTTGGTTTCAGACCCTTAACACTGCCTAGCAGTGTGACCCTGGGCAAGTCACTTAACCCCAGTTACCTCAACAAAAATAAGAAAGAAAGAAAGAAAGAAAAAGAAAGAAAGAAAGAAAGAAAGAAAGAAAGAAAGAAAGAAAGAAGAACAAGAAGGAGAAGAAGAAGAAGAAGAAGAAGAAGAAGAAGAAGAAGAAGAAGAAGAAGAAGAAGAAGAAGAAGAAGAAGAAGGAAGAAAGAAGAAAGAAAGAAAGAAAAGAGACTGAGGCATGTTTAGTTAATGGCAGAGTGAAAACTATTGCTAATTTGGCACCATTGAGTGACATGTACTAACATAAAGAAACTTTAGTTGTGTAAAAGTAAGACTTAATTGTTTATATAAGTATTCAAAGCAAAGAACTAAGATAGAGTTCCCCACATTGTTGACAGTAGGGGAGTGAAGTAAATGTTTTTCTTTCAAGTAAATGACAAAGGCTCTGGATTCCAACATTCACCATCTGTGGGAAAACAAGTATGGAATTATCATGCATCTAAAGCTTTAAACTATAAAACTTGGAAAGACTGTGAGGTATAGTGTATAGAAAGCTAACTTCAAAGTCAAAAATACATGGGTTCAAATCTCATTTCTGATATATACTGGCAGAGTGATCCTGGGCAAGTAATTAACTTTTCTTTGATCTCAGGAAACTCTCTAAGACTATTAACTTTAATATAATTGCAGTACTAGTAGATGGAACTTCCTAATACCAACGAAAACATAGGTCTGGTCTATTCTTTGTTCTCAATAATATTCTACTTTTCTAATTACATGTAAAGATATTTTTCAACATTAATTTTTGTAAATTTTGAGTTCCAAATTTTGTCTACCTCCCTCTTATCTCTCCTCTCTCCAAGACATCAAGAAATCTGGCATAGGTAGTATATAGACAATCATTTAAAAATATTTCCATATTTGTTATGTTATAAAAGAAAAATCATAACAAAATGGAAAAATGAGAAAGAAAAAGTGAACTCCCAAAAAATATGGAAATAATCTTCTTTGATTAACATTCAGTCTTCATGGTTCTTTCTCTGGATGCAGATGACATTATCCATCCCAGGTCTCTTGGAATTATCTTGAATCAGTGGGTCTGGTCTTTTAAAAAAATGAATAAATAAACAAAAAGTTTTGTTGTAGGACTTTATAAGAGATAATTTGGAAACCAATGTAAAACTTGAGAATTGAGAATTCACTCTAATTAAACTGATATAACCATCACTTTAAATCCATGGATTTTAAGAACACTCACATATAATACACAGTGTCATGGGAATTAGAAGTCAATTTTATACATTAAATATACTCTGATATTGCTTGGAAAATGTCTCACACTAAGACCAAAATCATAAGATGTGAGAGAACTTGTCCTCAGACATGTCCTAAAATTGTTATTTAATTCAAATTGTATTTCCCTAAACATATTCCCTATATATCTACTATGTTCAAGATAATTTTTTAGGTGTTGAAAATACAAATACAATTTTTTAAATCCTTGACAGGTGTTTATTTTATTGATTGATCAGTCAAAAAGCATGTATTAAAGGTTTACTATGTGTCAGGAACTATGTTAGTTATAGCTATAAATGTAAGAAGGTAGCATACACACCAACCCCAATTAATGTAACTAACAAGATGCTCATCATCCTAATACTTTATAAGATAAGAACAACTCTTTAACTTAGTTATAGAATCAATAAATTAAAGACAAAAAACTAGGTACAAAAAACCCTTACTCTAATTGGAATAAAATATTTTGAGTCATTGGATGAAAAGAGACAATGCTACAAAATATTGTTTAAATAGAATCAGTTATATCTTAGGAAGTTTGAATAAAATAGCAGACCAGTTCAGAATCTAGCATTCTAATAGCACATCAGCCTAATGATAGCTGTTCTAGCCATAGTCTTGTGCCCTTGACAGGGAATCTCTTGGGGGATCAGAGTGAGGAGGGGGAAAGACATAACTTTTGTGTGCCTTTTTCACCTTAACCAATGGGAACACCTTCTAAACTTCAAATGACTGGTTGAGGAATTTGGACTTTCCCTTGGTCATAGTGAATGTCACCAGAAAATCAGTGAATTACAAGTTGAGGAAAGACAAGAAAACAAAAACAACACTCAACTTTTAAAATTTATATCTAGAATCTTGAAGGCCTTCCTTAACCATCATATGGACACCCAACATATCAATGTTTGTGGAAATTGGGATAGCAATCTCAGAAAATAAAGTAGAGAAAAAAATGATAAAAACTTCCACTTTCCTCAAGCAAGTCATTCTCTTTTTTTCTTTATATTTAATTATGTTTCTTTGATTTTTTTTTCCTTTCTATTATTTTATTTTTCCAAATACATGCAAATATAGCTTTCAACATTCAACTTTATAAAACCTTGTGTTCCAAACTTTTTTCCCTCCCTTCCTCCCTCCCCTTCCTCAAGACATCAAGCAATACACTATAGGTTAAACATGTACAATTCTTCTAAACATGTTTTCATATTCATCATTGTGCACAAGAAAAATCAATAAAAAAAAACAGGCAAATAGCACCAACAACAAAAGGTGAAAATAAGATTTGATCAACATTCAGTCTCTATAGTTCTCTCTCTAGATGCAGATGACACTTTCCATCCCAAGTGTATTGGAATTGCTTTGAATCATCACATTATTGAAAAGAGTTATCATACACACACACACACACACACACACACATACACACACACACACACATACACACACACACAAACAAGCATTAAGTGATTTGAGAAGGGAAAGAGAATTATAAACTAAGAGGATCAGGAAAGGCTTCATGAAGAAAATGGTATCTTAGTGGAGCCTTGAAAAAAAGATAAGGATTCCAAGAGATCATTATAAGAAAGGAGTGCCTTCCAGGAATTTTTCTCATCTACAAAATGGACATAAAAATATGCATAATCTATTTCTCAGAGTTATTTTTGAGAAAACATACTTTGCAAACTCTAGGATGCTGTGGCATATAGAAAGGCTTCTTAAACTTTTTCCATTCACAACCCCTCTTTGCCCTAGAAATTTTTGTATGACCCAGGTATATAGGTACATAAAATAAATATGTAAATCAAACATTTACTGATGATAAATCATAGTTTTGTAACTTCCACGTTCAGTAATGTGACCTCATGTGACAACCCACAATTTAAAAAACTTTACCTATAGTAACTGCCTAAACCATTTTAAGTTTTATAAAATGCCTTACAAATATCTTATTTAATCCTCACAACAAACTTGGAGAATAGTTGGTTTTATTATCCCTATTTTCTTGATTAAGAAATTGAGAAACAAAGAGGTTAAGTGACTTTCCAAGAATTACACAGCTATTAAGTGTCTGAGGCTGGATGGTGATGGATAATGATGATGATGATGATGATGATGATGATGATGATGATGATGATGATGATGATATACCTTACATTTATATCATACTACTTTGTACCAGCACTGTGCCTAGCACTTTATAATTTATTATTTCATTAGATCCTCCTAACAACCTGGGAAATAGGTGCTATTATTTTCACTATTTTACAGATAAAGAAACTGAGACTGAGAGAAGTTAAATGACTTGCTCAGGGTTATATAGTTAGTAAGTCTATGAGGCAGGATTTGAACTCAGGTCTTTCTGATTCTAAATCTAACACTCTATCTACAATACCATCTAGCACCATAGTAGGCACTAATGTGTTTTTATTACATGGAATTAAATTTAATTTTTGTGAATAGCTGCTTGTTAGACTAATCGCTAAGTTCAGTTAGTTTATTCACGCAGTTAAATAATGTCACGAAGTAAAAAATAACAGATTTTCTGATTATAGCCACTGCTTAATTGTCTAAAAATTAACAGTGAATCCAAAATTTGAGGTTTCTCTCTTTCTGTCTTTCTCTGTCTTTCTGTCTTTCTGTCTCTCTGTGTGTCTGTTTGTCTCTATCTAATCTCTCTCCTCTTTCTCTCTCTCTCTCTCTCTCTCTCTCTCCTTCTCTCTCTCTCTCATACATACACACACACACACACACACACACACACACATTTGCAAAGTTATCAGTCTCAAAGTGAATTGAACTTTTTCAATTCTCACAATAATGAAGAAAGAAAGGTAATGTTCCTAATTCCAAGAGATTTTCAGTCTTCCAGACAGCATGATGTTATGTGTCATTTGAAAGACACCCAATATTGCAATCAAGAAATGAAAAGCTAGTAAGATACAATATTAGATTTGGATTTGGGAAGCCCTGGGTCAATTCAAGATACTTCTTATGACCATGGACAGCACCAAATCTCTCAGAATCAGAAAGCTCTCCAATATTTAACTATAAATGTATTTCAATCTGCCTATCTTATGGGTTACTTGATGTAAGTGGAAAATAGTATGACTATGCATGTTCTGATTTCTATCTTCCATTTTCTTCTCTCTTCAACTCATTTTCTACACACCTTTCAAATTGATATTACTAAAGCATAGGTCTGACTCCCTTCCTAGAATTGCCTTGAGAATAAAATACAAACATTTTAACACTTCTATTTAGTATTTAAGGTTCTCTACAATCTGGCTCCAATTTACCTTTCTAGATTAATTTCATGTTTTACTCCTCATTCCAGCCAAACAGGCCTGCCTACTGTTTCTTATACCTAACATTATATGTCTTTGCATCCTCCTACCCTATGCCTGAAATGTTCTTCCTTCTTCCTCTTGAAATCCCAAGCTTCCATCAAGGCTCAGCTCAAACTTGATCCTCATCAATTGTTATCTCTACCTCATCTCTTCCCTTCTCCCCCAAATAATAAAAAAGTAAAAATCCTAGCATTGAATTTATATATTGAATTTGTGTGTGTGTGTGTGTGTGTGTGTGTGTGTGTGTGTAATGGGGTCTATCACATATGCAGAGTGAATTAATGTGCTCAGTTCATATGGATTTCTTGCTTGAACTAGAGAGAGATTAGGAGCCAGCTCCTGGAAGGGCCATGATTACGTGTACTTTGGAAAACCTATGGAACATATGTTAATATTCTGGTGGAGTCTTCTAACCACATGATTAGGAGAAACTTTTTCTGTTTGATTGTATAGTAAAGATATCTTTTTAAAAAAAAGTCTCAGTCAGCCTTGGTCTAGTTTCTTCCCTTATTCTTTTTGGCTGAACTCTTATGGTTGGACCCCTTCTCTTATCCAGGGAGATATAGTTATATAAGCAGAAAAGTCTTGGGTTCTTCTTCCCTCTAAGGCTATGTGTTCCTGTGGAATGTATTTCAGTGGTCTTTGAGCTCTGCATGTATTCTTTTCCATTTTAGGTGAAGATTAACATTCAAGTCAGGACATATAACCCATGTTAAATTCCTTCTCTTCTCAGTGGGGAAAGGGAAAGAGAAAGGATGGGAGGGAGAGAATTTGGAAATCAATATTTGAATAAAAAATGTTAAAAAAAAAATGGGGCAGCTAGGTGGCACAGCGGATAGAGCACCAGCCCTGAAGTCAGGAAGACCTGAGTTCAAATCTGGCCTCAGACACTTAACACTTCCTAGCTGTGTGACCCTGGGCAAGTCACTTAACCCCAATTGCCTCAGCCAAAAAAAAAAAAAAAGTAAAAATTGTTTTCACATGTAATTGGGAAAAATAACAAAATATTAAATGAAAAAGGAAAAAATATGCTTGTCAGGAGAGTGATCTACAGGAATCTGAGAATTAAAAGACATATTGGGTATTATACCCAGTCCTATATCATGGCCCAAGGAAACAAGGAGTGATCTTCAGGAGAAATATACATATTTTACCTAATAGTATCTGAGAAAAGGCCTAATTTGACAGTGAGATTACATTTGTACATGAATTTGGTGGAAACAATGCTATATGTAAGAAGTGAGTTATATTTGACCTCACTATCCTTAGAATTCTCACTTCCTCAGGTAAAGGGAAATATATTTTCCCAAAGTTTGGGGATAAATATTTGTACTATGGTTATTGCTATATATTTGAAGTAACTACAACTTTGTAAAACAATCAACTGTAGAGTTTTTATTCTGATATAGTTTTGGTAGAGCACCTACAGGAAGAGAGGGAGATCCAAGGGCTAGAGGATGACAAAAGATTTCTAATAACAACCATTTACATTCATATAGAACTTGTACATTCAAAGAACATTTGTCTCAAAAACAAATCTATCAGTCAGTGTAGGTTTTGTTATCCTCACTTTATAGATGAGCAAATAATAGCTCAGAGTTCTCTTAGGATTCTTTGCTACAGCACTAAATATTATGAGCTAGTTCCTTAGGTCACATCTAGACCAGAGTGTAAGGGTGTCAATTTCAATCCTAAAAGTGATTGTTAAATTTTAAGTATTAGAATTTGTGTCTCAGAAACTGACCACTGCTTCAAAGCAAGATTTAATTTATTGTTTCTTTGAATGTCCAAATTTTAAAAGATTTTAATAATGTACATTAAATTTAAATGTGTATGTTTGCCATGCCCAAAGGGCAATCAAGCTTTGCATACTCCTTAATCTAGCAATACCACTACTAGTCTGTATCCCAAGGAGATCATAAAAAGGGTAGGAAAGGATCTTCATGTACAAAAATATTTATAGCAGCTTTTTGTAGTGACAAAGAATTGGAAATTGAGGGAATGTCAATCACTTAAGAGAATGACTGAACAAGTTGTGGTATATGAGAGTAATGAAATATTAATTTGCAATAAGAAATAATGAACAGGTGGATTTCAGGAAAATCTAAAAAACCTTAATGAAATGATGCCCAGTGAAGTGAGCAAAACCAGGAGAACATTGTACACAATAATAGCAATGTTGTGTGATGATCAACTTATAATAGACTTAGCTCTTTTCACCAATACAATAATCCAAGACAATCCCCAAAAACAACCAAAACCAGAGAAAAAACTCTGGAGTCTGAATACAGAATTAAGAGTACTATTTTCATTTTTGTTGTTGTGTTATTGTTGCTTTTCTCTTTTGTTCTGTTTCTTGTTCTACAATATGACTAATGTGAAAATATATTTAATATGATTCTACATAGGCATCCTATATAGCTTACTTGTCATCTTAAGGAAAAAAGAAGGAAGTAAGGGAGAAAATCTTGGAACTCAAAATCTTATAAAATCAAATGTTGAAAACTATCTTTACATGTGATTGGGGAAAATAAAATATTATTTACAAAAAGATAAGTCTGTATTCGTATAATATTCCCCAACCCTGAAAGCCTGATTATTAACATTTACCAATACCAGTAAATTTACAAACACTGCCTTAACTCAGCAGCAGTGCAGTAGAAGACCAAGAAAATGAGGTCCTCACCAGACTGGAGGTTAATAATGGTAGGAATAATTGTCATTTATATTATGCTCTAAGTCTTACAAAGTGTTTTACATGCTTTCTCATTTGACTCCCACTATACTCCTATAACTATCCTATTAAAATACCTCCACAATAAGAGACTTTTAAACTAAATTACTAAGATAGAAATTTTATAAATAGTGTCCCTTCCCTACAGGATAAAATGAGGGAGTTGAATAAATAACAATGAACTATTTACCTACTCTTTTCTGTCATGCTGAGATTCTATGGCACCATATTGGCATGAATTCTGAACAAAAATGTCATTGGAAAATGTCACCAATTGAACTATGTAATTTGAGTGACCTCTACATCTTTGACCCAGACACCTTTTTCAAAGTAAAAACAGGAAAAAGAAATAAAAGTTGCTTTTGACTTGCAGCTCACCTAGAGACAATATTCTTTCCATAATTATGAATTTATGTGTAATAAAATAAATATAATAACTGATAACTCTATGGTATCTTAACATTTTCTATGAAGTAGACAGTAAAAGAAACTTATAATCAGGTGATGAAAATGAGACTCAGAGAGGTTATGGAAAAAACCCAAATTTACCCATAAGTAAGTAGCAAAATCAAAACTCAAAGTCAAATTTTCTGTATCAATGTCCTGAGTTCAAATTTCAGAACTGGAAGCAATATTCTCTTGCTTCTCCCCAATTCTATCTAACCATCTACCTTGCAGATGAAGAAATGGAAGATGAAATAACTGAAACAAAATCATGGAGGTTATTATGAGCAGAGTAGGTAATAGAAATCCAGTCTCTTGAATTCCCACTCTGAGCAACACTATTTCTGCTGGCAAAAGCAGACAACAATAAACTTACAAAAATATATTTAAATGTAAGAAGTATTTACATTTATCACTTGTCTTACTGAGGCAGACACTCCCCCCCACCAATAAATGTCTGTGTATATATAGAACATATATCCATAAAAAATATGCATGCACACCCCCCTTCTCTGACAATTTATAATGTTATTGCAATTACTACAGAATTACAGGATGCTTGACACCTAATAGAGCTGTGCACAGATTCTCAAGAAAGACAAATGTGCTCTGATATATAGTTGCAGAAAATAGATTAAATGGCACCCATTCCCAATCCTGCTATTGATTTCTCTAGTCCTTCCATTAGCACAATACTTCAGATAAACACTCTATCATCCCTGTGCTCCACATACATAGTTTTAGAGTGTAAATAATTAGAACCCTCCAATTCTAGTTAACAAATCTCTCGTGTGTCATCTTGCCATGATTCAGAACACATAAATCAAAACTCTTGTTATATATCTCTTCTTGACAAGTATGTCATTGATGGAATGCACCTCTTTCCTCTACCTTGCAACTTTTGCCATCTGATCTATATTTGGCCCTCTATTTACTTCCATTCCCAAATTGACTATTATACCTTAAAATAAAACAGATTGCCTTTATGTTTTCTTCCTCCTTAGAGTTCCTCCCTTTTGATTTTCCAACATCATTCTCCCTGTCCTAATATTTAATGCTTTGAACCTAAGGTAGAGAGAGCTCTTAACCAGGAAGCCTGAATGAACCAGTCTTGGTTCCACCAATAATATTCATTGTGACTTTAGGTTATCACTTTTCTGATTCTCAGTTTATCATCGGCAAAATAAGAATATCATATTAGTTGGCTTCTTTGCTTTCTTCTACCTCAGATAACCCATGCCTAATATTTCGTATTTTAATATCATTTATTTTTCTAACATCATATTCTAATGTTCTATATCATAAAGTGATTTCCTGCTCTAACATTCTATTTTTTAACACTATATGTGAAAATGTTCTACATTATACAGTCCTTTCCAAATTCAGAATCATATGATTCTAAGCTTTAGGAAGGAGTGGCCTGTCTTTATTTTTCCCTTGGGATTACAAAGTATGAGATATACCTTCCATCAAAGATAAGCACAACTAACTGGCTTATAATCATTTCAATTTTCTCTGTTATCACCATCATCAAAATCATTTAAATACCTTTGTGTGGGCAGTGCAAGACTAATTCTTTAGACACAGATCTTAATTAAATTAAGTTTAACAGTTATTAAGAGTCTACTCTCCTACTATGTGAAATGCTCTGTTCTAGGTACTAAGGATTCACAAAAGAAGTGAAATGTAGTTCTTGTGTAGAAATTCCCATTATAAAAAAAAAGATATCAGATAGTATATAATCAACATAAACTAGAACTCAAAAGTCAAAAAATTAACTGAAACTTTAATTTCCACTTCCTCTGGACACTTTCAGTCCTCACATGGACATATCCATGTATATATTCATTTCATATGGAACAAATATAAAGGGAGCAGTGAATTGAAGATGCAAAGAAAACAATTTAAATTTGCTGTACAAGTTTAAATTGTCTTGTTTTTTTTTCTTTCTTGTGCTTTTTTTTTCCTTTTTTGTTCTGATTTTTCTTGCACAGCATGACAAATATGAAAATATGTTCAGAAGAATTGCACATGTTTAGCCTATATTGGATTGCTTGCTATCTTAGGAAGGGGGGAGGAAAGAGGGGAAAATGGAACACAAGATTTTGCAAAGATAAATGTTGAAAACTGTATTTGCTATATAGAGAATTGTCTCATATATATAAGAATTCAAGCCACTCTTCAATAGATAAGTGGTCAAGGGATATAAACAGACAATTTTCAGATGATGAAATTAAAACCATCTCTAGTCATATGAAAAGTTGCTCCAAATCACTATTGATCAGATAAATGCAAATTAAGACAACTCTGAGGTACCACTACACACCTGTCAAATTGGCTAAAATGACAGGAAAAGATAACGATGAATGTTGGAGGGGATGTGGGAAAGCTGGGACACTAATACATTGTTGGTGGAACTGTGAATGGATCCAACCATTCTGGAGAGCAATTTGGCGCTATGCTCAAAAAGTTATCAAACTGTGCGTACCCTTTGACCCAGCAGTGTTTCTATTGGGCCTATATCCCAAAGAGATCTTAAAGGAGGGAAAGGGCCCCACATGTGCAAGAATGTTTGTGGCAGCCCTTTTTGTATTGGCTAGAAATTGGAAGCTGAATGGATGCCATCAATTGAAGAGTGGCTGAATAAATTATGGTATATGAATGTTATGGAATATTATTGCTCTGTAAGAAATGACCAGCAGGACGATTTCAGAGAGGCCTGGAGAGACTTGCATGAACTGATGCTGAGTGAAATGAGCAGAACCAGGAGATCATTATACACAGCAACAACAATATTACATGATGATCAATTCTGATGGACATGGCTTTCTGCAAAAAGGATTGTCTCAAACCAGTTCCAATTGTTCACTGAAGAAAACCATATACACCCAGAGAGAGGGATATGAAATATGGACCACAACATAACATTTTCATGCTCTCTATTGAGGTTTGCTTGCATTGTGTTTCCTTTCTCTGGTTTTCTTTTTTTTTTCCTGTACATAGGATTTTTCTTGCACAACTTGTCAAGTATTTCAACATTATTAACATGTAGTGGACTTCCTGCCATCTAGGGGAGGGGAGGAGACTGGGGGTAAAATTTGTAATGGAAAGCTTTGTAAAGATCAATGCTGGGGAACTACCCATACATATGTTATACAAATAAAAAGCTTTAATAAAAAAAAAAGAAAGAAAAAAAGAAAAAAGAAAACTATGTTTGCATGGATTTGGAAAAATAAAATACTATTAAATTTTTATTTTAATTTTAAAAAGAAATTTTCTTGCCCAACCCCTTCCATTTTATAGATGAGGAACTATGGCTATCACAAGATTAAGGATTTGTTTTCCAAGTTCACATAAGTAGTGAGTTGTACAAGATGATAGAAATACAGAGCCAAAGGTAGACCATATGGACCAACTCCTTCATCTAATAGATACCTTTTAAATGGAAAAAGAAACCCAAAGAATAAGTAGTGGGTGGAGTCAGAATTGGAACCCAAGTGTACTGACTCTACGTTCTTCACTGTTTCCATTGTACTATGATGTCTACAGTATGTGCATGTGTGTGTGTGTGTTTAATTGAAGAAAACAGATCCCTTTGAATTGCAGGACTACATCCTTAATACTTGTCAATAACTCTAATTGTTTTTATCTTTATATTATCCCTCCTGATCATAATTTCATGGATTAAGATATGAAAAGATAGCATTAAAGGTCATTTATCCAAACCTACAATTTTGTAAACTTAAAAGATAAAGTTCATAGAACAGAATAGACTTACCCAAAGTCTTTAACAACACTAGTGAACAACACAAACCAGTGCATTTGTGGAATTATGATTCCTGGCAAATTTCATTTGGGAAACAGGATCCCTAGGAATACAGGCCCTGGCACTAACCAGCTGCAACATTGAACAAATGACAATCTCTCAGAGGCCATCAGACATGACCTCAGTTGGTTGTGTCAAGGCCTAATACCACATAGAGGGATTAGGGAGTGGGGAATGGGAGAGGGAAAAGAGCGAAGAGTAAAAGAATTAAGGCTAGAGATGAATGAAACAAAATCTGTCCAAGGGGAAAGTATATATCTTGGCACTAGTTGGAATAGAACCAAATCAAAACCAAAATCCCAGTATCATCTACCAAAAAAAGGGGGAAAAAAGCTTATAAATTGAAATCAATCAAGGATAATTTGGGAATCATGAACTTAAAATGGAGAGCGAAGAACTATGATCAGGAGAACATCATGGAGGAGAGATAGTCTTCAGTTTCTAAAAGTGATAATGTCTCATGCAAGAAAGTAGCTCAGGCCAGCTAGGTGGCGCAGTAAGGGCAGCTAGGTTGCACAGTGGTTAGAGCAACAGCTCTGAAGTCAGGAGGACCTGAGTTCAAATCTGGTCTCAGAAACTTTCTAGCTGTGTGACCCTGGGCAAGTCACTTAACTCCAATTGCCTCAGCAAAAAACAAACAACAACAACAAAAAAAAAAATAACAACAACAACAACAAAAAGAAAGTAGTTCAATATAGCAACTCCTTGTGGTGCGCTATTTGGAGTCCAGACAGGGCAAATAAATAATCTAATCTCTCTTCTTAGCAACTACACTGATGCAAGACAATTCCAATAGGCTTTGGATGGAAAATGCCATTTGAATTCAGACAGAGAACTATGGAGACTAAATATGGATCAAACAATAATATTTTCACCTTTTTGTTGTTCATTTGCTTGTTTTTTTTTCTTTCTCATGTTTTTTTCCTCTCATTTATGAGAAATGTTTGAAATAATTGCTTCCATTCTTTCTGAAAATTTGAGATGTGCAGACAATTCTGATGGATTTGTGACCTCATCTCTGTATATGAGCTCCCTGGTAAAGGAAAAAAAAAAAAAAAAAGGTAAAACTTTTCCCATAGCCTATCATCCTGATTTTCTTGTCCTTATCCTCCTAAAATCCTCTATAAGGAATCAGAATTCAAAGTTGGAGGTAGAGCCCATCAAGTCTAGCCCCTAGCCCCTTTGTTTCACTGATGATGAAACTAAGGCCAAGAGTTACCTTAACTTGCCTAGGGTGATACAGTCTGAGGGAAGATTTGAACTCAAGTCTTCTGACATCAAGTCAAGATCTATAACTACTGCACCAATAAGTAAAACACTGGGTGAAAATCTAAGGTATTAATTTTATGTCAAAATAACTTGGTATGGATTGTATGTTTAAACGTTTGATGCAAAAGGAAATTTGAGGAAAGGAAAAATGAATGTACACTAAAAAATCATGGGGCAAGTATTCTAAGGACTAATGCTATTTCTTTCCAGCTCTATATTCTATTAACAATAAATGAGGAAGTGTATATACTTTGGGCATTTCACAGGCCTAGCTCTTTCTGAGCCTTTCAGTATCTTCCTCCCTCCTTCCTTTATTTTTTCCTTCCTTCTTCCTTTTTTTGTTTCCTTCCTTCTTTTTTCCTTTTCTTTTCTCCTTCCTTTCTTCTTTTCTTCCTTTCTCTCTTTTACTGGCTCTATTCAATAATAAAGCAATTATTTCCTTATCCAGCCACCTCCCTGGGGGAGGATAGGAGCAGGGGACAGAAGATTGAAAATCTTTGAGTGCTGGATGGAAAGTCACTTACATAGATCTATTTCCCCAATCATGCCTTTGATACTTCATCTTCTCTGTGCTCATAAAGATGTCTGGGAAAACGACCTTCCTTTCTATACGAACAATAGTCTCCAGTAAATAATAGGATCTGTGGCTTTTCTAGCATTCCATGCATAGTGTTAAGCACTAAAGCCATTGGTTGTTTTTAGTTGTGGGATTTTTTTTCTATTTTTTTCCCAATCATCTTACTGAGAGGAAATATTTCATTGCATTCTGGCAGCTTCCCTGAGTTTACTTTTCTCTTGGCACACACACACACACACACACACACACACACACGCACACACACACACACTTCTGCTGCCTTGGAAACAGAGCTGTGATCACTGAGTAACATTTCCTATTATTCTTGTCTTTATTATACAACAATTGTTTAATTCTTTTTATTACCATCTTCATTATCACATAGTTCATAACCCTAAATTCATGTTTGGTGCCCAGACAGAGTCCTTGTGGAAAAGCCCACCAGTCCCTCCTACACTAAGTTTAACCATTCTATTTCAGAGGGTAGTATTGATATGAGCAAACAAGAAAGTAGGGTTTTTGTGTGAATTTTTTAGGCTATTATGTTCAGAAGTTATGTGAAAGGACACTGGATTCAGAAACAAAGATCTCTGCTCAAGTCCTGCTTTTGGCATGTGTTGGCTTTGTGATCCTAAGCAAACCATAATCTCTCATTGACCCCCTAGAAACTCTCTAAAGCTGAAAACTATAGAACAATTGCTGATCTACTTTAGTAGATGCTTACTTCACACATATCTGAACTCTCTGGATTCTTTATCCTTCTCACATACTCAATTATCAACCTGAGAATTTTTCCTCTTGGAGCTCTCCTCTCTTCACTGGTGAGTGCCTCCCCAAGATTACTATTTTAGGAATGGCCCAAAAATTCTTTACCTTGACTGTATTATTCATGAAATTCCCATCCTTCTCCTCACCCTTTCTCCTTCCTTTTTTTTTCTAATATTCCATTATATGTCATCTTTTTCTTTTAGAATATGTGTTCTTAAATGAACTGATGCTAAGTGAAGTGAATAGAACGAAGAGAATATTGTATACAGTAATAATAAGATTATATAATGATCAGTTCTGATAGATGTGGCTCTTTTCAACAGTGAGGTGATTCAGTTCCAGTGTTCTTATAATGGAAAGAACCATTTTTGATCTGATTTTTCTTGTGCAGCATAATTATGAAAATATGTATAGAAGAATTGAATATGCTTAACATATATTTCATTACTTGCCATTTAGGGGAGGAGTGAGGGGAAGAGAGGGAGGAAAAAAATGGAACACAATGTTTTGCAAGAGTGAATGTTGAGAATCATCTATGCATATGTTTTGAAAATAAAAAAGCTTTTTTAAAAGTTTAAAAAAGAATATGGGAACTTGAGAAAAGAAACTAATCTTTCTTGTTTGGATTTGCATCCTTGGCATTTGAAACAGCACACTGTCTTTACATAACAAATACTTTATAAATGCTTTACTCATATATCTATAAAGGGAGTTTCCTTTTTTTAAAGCATTTTATTTTCCCAAATACATGCAAAGATAGTTTTCAACATTCACCTTTGCAAAACTTTGTATTCCAAATTTTTCTCCCTCTCCCTTCCCAAGACAGAAAGCACTCCAATATAGGTTAAGCATGTGCAATTCTTCTAAACATATTTCCATATTCATCATGCTATGAAAGAAAATTCAGATCAATCAGATCAAAAGATAAAAAAAACATGAGAAATAAAAAAAACAAGCTAAAACAACAGAAAAGAAGGTAAAAATACTATGCTTTGATCCCATTCAGTTCTTTCTCTAAACAAGTCTATCAGAATTACCTATGAAAAGAGTTCTTTTACCATCAATGAAATCACATTTTGAACCCCCATGACCCCCTTCCCATAAAAGCAGGAATATTAACAGCAATTATTTCACAGAATTGGGAAGATCAAATGAGAAAATATATGTGAAGTACTTTAAAACTTTAAACTTCAATATATAATCTCTGAAGGAATTAGGTTTATTTTTTAAGTTAAATATTTCTTTATAGAACAGCAAAAAGTATATCTTTGTATTCTCTATACCTTGTATTGAACTGTGGTCTGCTATAATATGTAAATTCTTATGTAAAATATTATGAAGAAGGATTATGAAAAACTGAGCAGCATTAATTCAAGCAATAGCAGAATAAACAATTTTTTAAATGAAAAGGTATCTTTGATCTGTATTCAGTCTCTAAAAATTCTTTAGAATTGTTTAGAGAGCACCTTTCATCATTAGTCCTACAGAATTGTCTTGGACCATCATTTTGATGAGTATAGCTAAGTTATCATCGTAGATCATCCAATATTGTTGTTACTGTATAAAATGTTCTCATGATTCTGTTCATTTCACTTTTCATCAATTCATGTAAGTCTTTCCAAGTGTTTCTAACATCATATTGCTCATCATTTCTCAAGCAATAATAGTATTCCATCACAATCATGCACCACAACTTGTTCACCATTCCCCAATAGATGGACATTCTCTCAATTTCCAATTCTTTGCCACCACTAAAAGAGCTGCTATGAATATTTTTGTACATTTTGTAAAAGGCCCTTTTCCTTTTTGTTTTGTTTTGTTTTATATCTCTTGGGATACAGATCTAGTACTCTTATTTTTAGATTAGAGAGTATGCATGGATTTTATTGAAGCCCTTTTGATATAGTACCAAATTGTTCTCCAGAATGATTGAATCGGTGCACAGCTTCACCAATAGTAGATTTAGTGTTTTAATTTTCACACATCCCCTTAAACATTTTTTTTCTGTCATTAACCAGTTTGATAGGTGTAGGGTGATAACTCAAAATTATTTTAATTGGCACTTCTTTCATCAATAGTGATTTGGAGCATTTTTTTAATATGAATATAAATAGCCTTGCTTACTTTGCCTAAAACTTCCTGTTCTTATACTTTGACCATTTATCAATTGAGAGATGTCTCTTATTTCTATGAATTTAATTCAGTTTTCTCTATGTTTAAGATATAAAGTCTTTATCAGAGAAATTTGCTGTGAAATTTTTTTCACAGTAATGATCGCCAATTATATATTTCCTTTCATCCTATTTTCATGGCATTCATCCTACTTTCTCTTCCCATTTTCCCTGGCTATTCTCCAAAGTCCCCCAAACTGTCCTCCCTTCTCTCAGCTTCCATGCCCTACCCCTTCCCTTCCTACTTTCTTGTATGGTAAGATAGATTTCTATACCCATCTGAGTGTGTATATCATTCCCTCTTTGAGACAGTTCCTATGAAAGTAAGGTTCAGATTCTCCCCTCCCTACTTCCCCTATTTTCTCCTCCAATATAAAATCTCTTTCAGGCTTCTTTTAGGTGAGATAATTTATTCTATTCTACTTCTCACTTTTCCCTTCTCCTAGTGCGTTTTTCTTTCTCATCCCTTAATTTTATTTTTTTAGATGATCATAACATCATATTCCACTCATACCTTTGCTTTCTGTCTATGTAGACTCCTTTTAACTGCCCTAATAAAGAGAAAGATTTTAGGAGTTATAAATATCACTTTTCCATGGAGGAATATAAACAATTTAACCTTTATCGCTTTTGATTTCTCTTTTCTATTTCTCTTTTTATGCTTTTACATTTTGTGTTTTTAAAAGCAAACTTGGTAATCAGCTCTCATCTTTTCATCAAGAATACTTGAAAGTCCACTATATTATTAAATATCCATTATTTTCCTGAAGGATTTTACTCAGCTTTGCTGGGTATGTGACTCTTGGTTGTATTTCAAGCTTTTTTACCTTCCAGATATCCCAAGACAGACTGATTCTTTAAGTAGAAGCTGGCAAATTTTGTGTTATCCTTTGACTCCATGGTATTTCAATCATTTCTTTCTAGTTTCTTGCAGTATTTGCTCCTTGATCTGGGAGGCCTGGAATTTTGCTATAACATTCCTGGGAGTTTTCATATTGGGATGTCTTTCAGGAGGTGATTGGTCCATTCTTTCAATTTCTATTTTACTCTCTGATTCTAGAATATCAAGGCAGTTATTCTTCATAATTTCTTGAAAGATAATGTCTAAGCTCTTTTTGATCATGACTTTCAAGTAATCCAATGATTCTTCAATTATTTCCCCTAAATCTATTTTCCAGATTGTTTTTCCAATGGGATATTTTACATTTTCTTCTATTTTTTTTCATCTTTTGATTTTTGTTTGATTGTATCTTGATGTCTCATAAAATTATTAGCTTTTACTTGCCTGATTCTCAATTTTTTTTCTAAGTTTGAAGGAATTATTTTCTCCAGTAAGCTTTTTTACTTCCTTCTCCATTTGGTCACTTCTATTTTTTTAAAGACTTCTCTTCAGTGAGTTCTTGTATATCTTTTTTTCATTTTTCAACTCTACTTTTAAAGCATTCTTCTCTCCATTATATTTTTGTGTTTCTTTTAACATTTGACTTAATCTGTTTCTTTAAGGTGTTATTTTTTTTTTCAGTATTTTTTTGTGTGTCTCCTTTTCCAGGCTATTGACTCTTCATTCAAGATTATTTTGCATCACCTTAATTTCTCTTCCCAAATTTTCCTCTACCTCTCTTACTTGATTTTTAAAATCTTTTTTGAACTCTTTCATAATTTAAGACCAATTACTATTTTTCTTTGAGGCATTGGATGCAGGAATTTTTACTTCATTGTCTATTTTTGAGAGTGTATTTTGATCTTCTTTATCATCATAATAATTTTCTATGGTCAGAATTTTTTCTGTTTCTTTTTTTTTAATTTTTCCAGCCTATTTTTTTTATTTTTACCTCTGTGCTAAATTGGGGCTTTGTTTCCCAAGTGGAAAGAGTACTGTCCCACATTTCAGGGTTTTTGTATAATTGTTTTCAGAAGTAATTTTAAGGATGTATAAGTTTCCAAGGAGTATGAGTTAAGAAATAGTGTATTTACTCTTCTCCTTTATGGTCCACTTGGGAGAGGCCACAAATATTCTTTTCAATTCTGGAACTGTGACCAGCATCCCCACTCTCTGTGGCTACAAACTGTGCTATGTTAGTGCCCCTTCTCACACTGGCATTAAGACCCAGGACTGTGACCCAGATCTAAGTAGAGTCAATGCAACAGAGTCCAGCTTTAGTGTCAATGAATGGACTCCTGTAAATATGCTTCTGACTCCTTGATCAATCCCCTTAACATCTGTGGGCTAAGAATTCTGCAAAAAAACCACTATTGCTATTGATTCAGTTGTCCTAAGACTTATTCCTGGTTTGCTGGGACCTGGTCTATGCTGCCAGGGCTTGTACTGGATTGCACACCTCTCTTATCCTGGTATAGTCATCCTTTCCTACTGACCTTTTAAGTTGTCTTGGGCTAGAAAATTGTTTCACAAAATTGTTTCTGTGAGTTCTGTCTCTCTAAAATTTGTTAATTGTCATTATTTAAAGTTATCTGAAAGGGTTTGGGGGAGAGCTCAGGTACATAACTGCTTTTACTCTACCATTTTGGTTCTGCCTTGGCAAAAAATATTGCTTAGGATCACACAGCTAATTTATATATGTAATAGAGGCAGAAAACTGTACTTATTCTGTCTTACTTTGGAATATGAACAAAACTCCTTTACATCATGCATTTGCTTCTCCATTTTTTCAATATATTAACTTATCAATTAAATGACAAATCAATAATCAAAGTCTTTCTTGTGTAGCTCTTCTCTTTTCTTTTTCCTACTTTTCCTCAGTGGCTGAAAATAGCAGATAACTGGATCTATTATTCTAGTCCCTTCTATTGCTTTCACACCAGACTTTTATCACTTAAAGCCTGATTTTATATATGAAATCTCTCTAGTTTTGCTTATAAAGTTATATTAAGACCATTGATTTGCTCTCTGTAATTGAGGCCCCAAGACTGATTCAACTTTTATCTTTTAAAATTTCTGTGCCTTACTTCACTGTTTTACACAAAATAGATGTTTAATAAATGTTGAAAGAATGTGTAGATGAATTAATGGATAAATGATTTGGCAACACGAGACACTAATATTGCTTCCTCTGTAAGAACAGCCATGTGCCAATTAATGATCATTTGCACATAAATACAAAGCAACAAAATGGTATAGTAAAATTAAGCATAATGTCCACTGAGGCAGCTTCATCCATGATAGCATAGAATCACAGAAGCTAAAGGTAGAAGGGACTCAGATGTTTTGCATACGAATCTTTTTACAACTTTAATGAATGCTTTCTTTCATTCCTTCTAAAAGTCCAAGATACTTCTAAAAGAAGAAATTGGCAAACTAAACATTTTTTAAACTATTTCATTGCTACATCATATTGATTGAATCAATCTAACAGTTAACAAATTAAACATAATTGGTTTGTTTATCTGAGACACAAAAGTGAATAAGTCACTTTCTTTCAAGGATTTCGCAATTTAGTATAAGGAGAAAGGCTAAGGTGATGAACTGACTAACAATAAGCAAGATGCATGGTATAGATTTTTGAAGGGCAAGGCAATGATGATGAAGATGGTGACGCTGATGCTGATGATGCAGTCAAATAAAAATAATAGACAGAGAATAGTCCTTAGTGTCAGAAAGACTTGGGTTCAAGTCCTATTTCTAATATGCTGATTATGCTATAGCAGCATTGATAGAAGAAGTTTTCAAACAAGGAAACCCTAGACTATATTAAATAACAGGTACCGGCATAAAACAAAGCTCAATTTTCTCATTTGCTTCTCACACCCTGTCTGAAAGCTTTGCACTACCAACCTTATTTTACAGATAAAGAAACTGAGGCTGAGAGAAATTTCTCCCTAATCACATAGCTAGTAAATGGCAGAAGCATAATACAAACCCAGGCTTCTACTGTCTCCAAGAGTATCACTATATCTAAATTGCTGATCAAAGAACTGCTTTAAGAAACCATTAAATTACAATTAAATAATAGTTAATTATATAATTTAAATTGCAATTGAATTGAGGTATTTTTTTTAAAGTTCTTTTATTAAGACAGTTATTTTTTCATCTGGTCTGACAGCACTCACTTTTTGGTCTTTAGTATTTCCTGATACTACAACTGCAAAGACAAAATTATTAAGAATGGCAAATGGCTCTCAAATTTAATCATTTGCCAAAATCATGTCAAAGTTTGGGGAAATCTCTTTCCAAGAATGAAAGTCCTCTTGCTTCAAATGGTTTATCTTTTAAAATCATTGATTATCTGGCTTAAAAGCATTTTGAAAGCATTTAATACAATGCTTTCATTTAATAAATGAGGCAATTGAAGCTTAGGGAGCTTAGAAAGTATACATAATCACATAGTAAGAATCAAGACTAAAACCCTGATCAACAGGTCTAGTGAAAAATTTGTTTCCAATATTTTCACCCTTCTTTTCCCTCTAATTATATATAATAGATTTCAAGTTTTTTAGTTCGTCATCCCTTGATTGTCAGTTATCATTATCCCATCCTCCCAAAGCAGTAGTTCTATCCTTTATTTGTACCTTCTTCTTCCTCCCGATCTAGATTAAATAGCATCTTCCTGTTCTTAATTTTCTTTGACCATCTACTTATTTAGAACATTTGTTTTCATTCAGTCATTTCAGTCATGTCTCACTCTTTGGGATGCCATTTGGAGTTTTCTTGGCAATGATACTAGAATGGCTTATCATTTCCTTCTCCAGATCATTTTATAGATAAAGAAACTGAGGCAAACAAGATAAGGTGACTTGCCCAAGTTCATATAGCTAGTAAGTATCCAAAGCCAGATTTGGACCCAAGTGTCTTCAAGTTCATAGGTCTCTTTATCTATTATTTATATCAGATTAAAAGTTATTTTGAAAATTATAGTACCTAAGAACCTCCCATTAAAAATATTCTTAACACTTAGGACAGAAATTTAGTTCTCTGCTCCAATTTAAATTCTGTGTATTTCTAGTTGTCCTTTGGCTTCCTCATCTTCCTGTTTTTCCTGTCATAAAGTATAAAGATGTGGAGTATAAGTTTTTATGGTTTGCCATTGATTTTGAGTGAGTGAGTGAGTGTGTGTGTGTGTGTGTGTGTGTGTGTGTGTGTGTGTAATGCCAACTCTGGATGTAGGAGATAATTTAGATAAAAAGAAACAAAGAAAAGATTAACAGCACATGTTATCAGACAAGAAGAGAGAAGGGAATTTGAGGAGAAACACTCTTTTTTAGAACTGTTCATTACTTGAAATGATGATTATAACCAATAGTTTAAGTATATGTTTTGTGTTCTAAGACATCTTCAGATATTTCACTGCCATTCACTATTCCTTTCTTTTTCCATCTCCCCCCATATATTTCAGCTTTCTTCTCCTCCTCCTTAACTTCTCATTACCCTTCTGCTAATGCTCTTCTATCCACCTTTGACTGAGGATTCATTATAGCTGTTGCTCACATCTTTCAATCCCAGCATCTTCTACCAACTCTACTTTTTCATAAATTCTGAGTGTCTTATTTCAAAACACTTTGGTGTGAATCAAGTTTTTCTCCTGTGTCAAAAATGTTCCAAATCTTTCATGACCATGAAGAAAAGAAGGCTAATCATTTTGAACACTATCCCCAGAATTCCAATCAGTTCTCAAATCATTACTTCAATAGTTTTTTGTTTGTTTGTTTGTTTGTTTGTTTAAGTATATATAAGAACCCAAAGGTCTTATAAATGGGAATATAGATAGCCAAACAATTTTTGAAGCATGAGTCTTAGGCTAAGATTGCAGTCACAAAGAAGTCTCCATAAAAATGAAGAAATGAAGAAATCCAAGTATTAATCCCAGTTGTGCTACTTAGTAGTTTTATAAATCCCAATATCTTTCCTGGAATTCAGATTCCTTCTCTATAAAATAAAAGCTTCAAACTAAATCATCTCTAAGATCCCTTCCTGCTCTAAGTCTTATCCTCCTATGAATACAAAGGATCAAACATATCATTTTAATGATTGACTTGAATATGCCAGGCCACATTCCATTCTATTTCTTAAAGAGATCTAGCCAACAAATCAAGACCTGTATAAACACTTAGGTTTTTTTTTTTTTTTAACATGAAATAACTGGCAAGTGTGATTGATAAACCATTATCAATTAGATTGAAAAGTAATGGAGAACTGGCAGGTACTACAAGACTAGAGAACAAATACCTTGATGTTCAAACAGAGGAAGAGCTTGGAATTGCAAGCTCTAATTATGAACTTGTCTTCAATTCTTAGAAAATTTCTATGTTGTAATTTCAAGGTGATTATTAAGGAACATCTAGAAAGAGAAGAAGCAATCAGAAAGGACCAGCATGGTTTCATAAAGACAAGAATGTGTAATTCAGGCCAATTCCAATAGACTTGTGATGGAGAAAGCTATCTGCATCCAGAGAAAGAACTATGGGAACTGAATGTAAATTAAAATAAACTATTTTCAATATTTTTATTGTTGTTTGCTTGCTTGCTTTTTTCTTTCTATTTTTTTTTCCTTTTTGATCTGATTTTCCTTGTGTAGCATAATAAGTGTGGAAATGTATTAGAAGAATTGCACATGTTTAACCTATATTGGATTATTTGCTGTCTAAAAGAGGAAGGTGGGGGAAAAAGAGGGAGAAAAAAATGGAACATAAGGTTTTGCAAGGGTGAATGTTGAAAACTATCTTTGGGTGTATTTTTTAAAATAAAGTTATTATTAAAAAAAAACATAAAAAGACAAGAACATGTCAGCCTAAATCCATCCTCCTTTTCTATAGATATTAAAATTATAGATCTGAAGAATGCTATATAGTTCACTTAAAGTTTAGGAAAAACATTTGATAAAGTATATTACACTAATTTTTAAAGTTAGAGAAGTGAGAGTTAGACAATAGCATAATTAGGTGGTTTTAGAACTTGAACAATGGATTAATTTAATAGTTGTTCCATATTGCCTTGCTAGCAAGTGTCTCTTGAAGGCTCTTAGGCACCTATATTTGAGTGAGCCATTGGTGTTTAGCATTTTTATAATCCTGAACAAAGTCATAAATGACATCATTATAAAATTGAGAGATAACAAAAAGCTAGTAAGGATAGCTAATACATTGTATTATAACATCATGATCAAAAAAAAGATCATGAGAGGTTAAAGCATTTGGAATGAGTAGATATGAATAGAGACCAGACCTCTGATATCACTGGTAAAAAGAGCTCCTTTCATGAGAAAACTCTCTTTGCAAATAGGTACCTTCTCTGAATATATAATCTAAGGAGTTACCCAGAACACAGAGATTATCTAACTTGCTTGGGATCATACAACTATATACTTTAGTTAGAAATATCTCTACAAATACAAGCTGGAAGAAACATGTTTAAATAAAAATTTTTCTTTTAAAAAATCTAAGCGTTTCTATGTATTGCAAGCTCAATGAGACAGCAAGAATAGGTTGATGAATTGATGTAATCTTAAATTGTATTGAGAGGGATAGTTTCCAAGCCTTAAGGATATCATGATCTCAATTTATTCCACCCTACTCAGACCCAGAAGTAGAGTTTTGTGTTCAGTTTGGAACATCATATTTTAGGAAGGGTATTGTCAAACTAGAAAGCATCCAGAGGAGGTTCATCAAAAAGTTGAAAAGTCTTGAGACCAAGATATATGAGAATCAGTTGAGAGGACTGAGAGGATTGAGAATGTTTGGCTCAGTCAATAATAGGCTGAATTTGAAGGCAAAGAATGGAGATGGCATATATGGGTGACTGAATTTGGAGAAAAGGAATGGAGTCAGTATGCACGGTGGGCTGGATACTAACATATTTTAAAAGTGTCATGGGAAAAAAGATTTAGAAATGTCCAATCTCTTTCTATAAGGCAAAATCTAGAGCAATAAGTTGAAGCTATAAAGAAACTAATTTTGCCTTTTAAAAAAGTTCTAAAGTTATGGAAAAATCAGTGGGCTTCATTTTTTTTTTAAAGGTAAATGTTTTCTCTTCACTGGAGTTCTTCAAGAAGAGATTGAATGATCATTTATCTTCATAGCTTTAGAGGAGATTCATTTTTTATATAGTTTGTACTGGAATGCTGCTATAGTTGCTTTCAACAAGAAATCCAGCAATTCAATGACTGGTCTAACAAAAAATGTAAGGCCTTGTATCATTATAATTATTATCTTCATTCAGAAAGTATACTTCATGTTTGTGTGCCTTCTCCTTCTTTACTTGGTGATTTCATCAGTTCCTATGGATTTAATTATCATTTCTATACAGATTCTCAAAGATACAGTTCTGCTCCAGTTTCTCTGGTGACTTCCATCTGTCTTTTAGATATCTCAAACTGAATGTCCAAGAGACTTCTTAAATTCAATATGTCCAAAAGAGAATACGTTATCTTTCCTTCTAAATTTTCCCCACCTCCTATCTTCCACAGTAATAAACTGTGAAGGACAATGTCATCCTGCTAGTCCCTCAGACTCACATCTGAGGAGCTGTCATCCTGGACTATTAATTTCACTTTTGCCACAATTCTCAAATATATCCCTTCCTTTCCTCCAACACTATTTCCACTTTTGTAAGCCTTTATCATTTCATGGCTTAATTATTCAATAGTTCCAATAAATCACACTACCTGCTCAATAAATACTAATAGTTTACTATTGCCTCTAGCAGCATCCTGTACAGCATTCAAAGTCTTTACTACAGAATGCCCTCCTACTTTTCCTAACTTACACCTTACTCCTTGATAAGCACTTTTCAATATAGTGACATCAGCCTTCTTTCTGTTCATGAATAAGGTATTCCATCACTCCAGTTCTCCATCCTTCTCTCTGGCTATCCTCTGCCTGAAACATTCTCTCTCCTGTCTTCCAACTATTGGTTTCTCTGGATTCCTTTAAATAACCATTAAAATCCCACCTTCTAAAGGAAACCTTCAGCAGCTCCTCTTAATTCCATTGCTTTCTCTCTGTTAACTATTTCCCATTTATCCTGTATATAGTTTGCTCTGTATCTATGTTTGCAAGTTGTCTCTCCCCCATTAGACTGTAAACTTCTTGAAGACAGAGACTGGTGTTTTATTTTTTTTTTCTTTTGTGCACAAAGTCTAGTACACAAGTAGGTGTTTAATAAATGTTTATTTATTGATTGTGTGGTCCTGTGTGTCAGTGGCCTCATCTGTCAGTGTTTACAGAAGTGACCCAGAGTCTAGGATAGTGGAGGCAATTTGGGGAATATAATTGGGAAAATTGGCTCTCAGATTCAGCTCTTAATTGGAGGTTCTTTTCTCAAGAGCTAGTCTTCAATCTTAGTTTTGGCCACTGACAAACTGTTTTGCAATTCTTCCTGGGGCAAACCCCAGAGTCCTAGAGATACCATATGGAAATTTACTCTTCAGGTAGCATATCCTCCTTTGGCCTCAAAATGTTAAATCTTGATTTATCTAGCAAAAGTTTGAAAGGGAATGGAGTGAAGGGTGAATCATAGCATTAGTAATTCTTTGCATTTACTTAGCACTCTCCATCATCAAAGCACTTTACAGACATTAACTTCCTACTCACCACACCCATATGAGGTCAGTAAGCATTATCTTGGCTTAAATGGAGGAGGGTACATATTTGGGGTAGTTTATTGAAGGGCTTAGAGGAGACTACTCAGATCAGAGCTGATTACAGATATGGAAATTGAGGTCATTTTGTCCAGCTCTTTCATTTTATTGATGAGGAAGTTCAAGTTCAAGGAAAGACTGGGATTTACCTGAAGTCCCAAGTGGCAAAGTTAAGATTCAAACTCTGGGATATCAGACTCCAGATCTACAATGATTCTCCTAGCCCTTTTCCTTTTTTTTTTTTTTAAATTGAAAACAAGACAAATAAGTTAATTGAGTTACTGATTGCTCCCGTGGAATAAATAATTGGGATAATTTAAAGTACTTTGTTATTCAGTCATTTTGAGTCATGAGTGACTCTTTGTTACCCCATTTGGAATTGGTTTGCCATTTCCTTCTTCAACACATTTCAAAGATGGGGAAAGTTTGGCAAACAAGGTTAAGTGATTACCCAAGGTCAAAAAGCTAGAAAGTGGCTGAGGCCCGAGCTGAATTCATGAAGTCTTCCTGACTCTGGGGCTGACATCCTAGTCACTGTGCTATCCAGCTTCCTATTAAAGTTCTTTGACTCTCATCTACTGCTTTAATCTGGGCATTCTGCTCAGGCTAACATGATATCAAATGTTCAACTGCACATTGAAAAATAATATAGTTTGGATTCACTTGAAATTTCTAGCTCAGCATGAGTCATCACTGATGTGTAGCTGCCAAAAGTCCCTTTTGATCCTATGGTGCTTAAATGGAAGTGGTGTCCAAAACAAAAGAAAGAGACATTCAGAGTATTGAGATGACAGAGTGCAGCCAGACTCTTTCCATATCAGATAACCAGAATGATGAGAGTAGCCACCAAAATGATAGGGTATGGGGTAAGACCCCAAAAGTATATTGATATTAGGTCTAGTATTGCAAGTTGTCCCAAAAGAATATGTAGGCATAGACCTCCAAAGCAAGGGGCAAAATTTTTATTATGCTGCTATAAGTGGGCTAAATTCCAAGAAGAGTAAGCAAGGCAAGGGGTTTTAGAAATTAAGAAATTATGGAATTCACAATTAACCAAGAGGAAGATCCCATTAAAGGGAAGACACCATAAGGTGGGAGTATACCCATAGCAGGCTGAACTCATAGAGAAGTTTAACAAAAATCTATAGTATGAGCAGATCTTTTATATGGAAACATAACCTCAGGGATAAAATATCATAATTTGGCTTTCTTGGATTGGATATAGTAAAGGTGGAGTTTCTAGAAACCTCTACATGGGATGGAACCATACTCAAAAGTCCACTTGAACAAAAGGCCAACTTAAAAACAATCCCTCCTACTTGAGTTCTAAAAATTGATAATTTTGGATGGCATGTGAATGAAGTTACAAATATTCAAATGACCCTTGGCAGAGAAAGATTTCCTCCCCCTACTCTAGGGATGCCAATCAAAAAAAATTAATTCTTGCCCTTAAAGAATTTGTATTCTACTGGGAAGAGAAAAGAACAGGTACACAAATGAACAAATACACACATAGTGAGTAAATAGAAATTTTTGTTAGATAGAAGAGAGAAAATAACAACAGGTATAGGATTCAAGAAAAATATTTCATTGAACATCACACCTAAATTCTGCTGTAAAGGAATCTAGGGATTATATAATTCAAAGATTAGAAAGAATACCATTCCAGGTATGAGGAACAAGTACTATGGAAAAGTGGGAGATGGCATGTCATTTATGAGGGAAGTACTAGTGTTTAACAACTGGCTCTCTTCCCCCCCCAAAAAAAAATGCACAGCAGGGCATATTTTTTAATTTAATGTACATTATTAACATTTTCCCTAAGTCTAGACAAATCAACAAAACAATAAATTAGCCCAAATTGTAATGTTTGCCAACTTCTGAGGTTATAACTCCTCAAAATGGAAATTTAACAATGTACTCTCTAGAGCTGGTCAAAGTCAAGTCCAGCACACCCTCTCAAACACTGCCCACTGCTTTATAGACAGGAACAGCTCCAAATGAGGCCCAAACCAGTTTAAAATGCAACTGGGGAAATATTTAAGAAAATAAATTAAACTGAAATTAGACACAGATAATGTTATTGTATAGTTTTCTAAGTCAATATGTGCTCAAGAATGCTAATGTATGGTTCAGTGGCCCAATTTCTATTTAAGCTTGACATCACTTGCCCTGGGCTATAGCAATTAGTCCACTTTGGCTGGAAAATTCTATGGGTCACTGGGAGTCATGTGATATCACTCAGGAAAAATAGATTGCAAACAGGTTGTGGAGGGCTTTAAATGTCAAACAAAGGAATGTGGATTTTATTCAAGAGGAAATAGGGACTCCCTGAAGCTTCTTGAGCTAAAAAAAAAAATGGGGTATCAGGCATGTGTATTAGGCATTTCAGCTATGTGGAGAGTAGACTGGAAAGAAATTAGACCAAGTAAGAGATTGCTGAAATAGTTTAAGTGAGGGGTGATAAAAATTTGAATTAGTATGTTAGCTGTGTGAGACCAGAGAAGAAAAGAATAAAAGATATGTTGTGAACCATAGAATTAACAAGACTTGGCATTTGAACACATATATGAGATGAAAGGGAGTACAGACCTGAGGATAATTCTGAAATTGTCAGCCTAAACTCCTAGAAGGATTGTGATACTAGCCACAAAAATAGGGAAATTAGAAAGGATGGAGTGGCTCTGGGAGCTAGGAAAAGATAATTAATTCAGTTTTAATTCTACATATATTCTGAAGTTTTCTCCTCCATTTCTATTTGGCATAGTTTAAGTTGCCATTGATGTCTAAGTTTGGTAATGATTTTGACAGTATAGTTTATGCATCAGTATTTTCTTCGTTGTTTAGTTACCTTCAATAGTATTCAATAGTCTAAAAATGGAGCTCAAAAAAAGGATGGTCACCCTATTAAGCTGAAATACAATACATATTTGATGTTCAAGATCTATGACACTGTCTTATCCCAAATAGTCTTATTATATCTTGACCATAATGGCTGTCTACAAACATCAATTTGTTTGGGAGAAAGAAAAGGAAAAATATGTTGTGGAATTCAAGCCAAACAAAGCTTTTTTTTTTTTTTTATTTTTATTTATTTTTTTTTTTTTATCAACAGCTGATTTCTAGTTACTATTTATTCAACTAAAGTAAATGGTGATCTCTTGGAATTTAATTTCAGATTAATTTCTGTGTAACTGTAATATTGTTGAGGTTGTTGAAGAGGACCCAAAAGTTTGATTGGTATTGTGAGGTATCTCCAAAGAATTTGTAGGGTTGAACCCATTTCCTAGTCACAGGGCAAAGTTTTATTGTAATTGTAATGCCAATTGCAGGATGCTAAGTTCCAAAAGAAACTAGCAAAGTGCTAAGAGAGAGAAGATACCTTTATCCAGCTTTCTATCATTGACATGCTAATTCTATGTTCCAGAGGTAGGGCCAGGGCCAGGTAGTGGTCTCTGGAATTTGGTTTTTACAGATTAGATTATCAATCAGCAATGAATTGAGGAATGGTTTATTTAGAATCAGACAGATTGTTGTTCTTAGATTAGGAGTGTGGGAAGTTCCTGAGGCAGACTCTAAAGCTAAAAGATTTAGGATTGCTGATTTATTGTCAGAACAGAAGCTCCCCCCTTAAAATCAGGGGACCTCAAAGTCATTGCTACATTACATCAACATGATGTATAAAAAGTATGAGAGATAGTTTCTAGGTAATTAATCATTCCATTAACCATGCTAGCATAAAACTTATAAAAAGGGTCAGTGGTATTCTTGAATATCAAAGGCCTCACATGGAACCCACTCAATGCTTGCTTATATGCCTTTAAAAGAATAAGTGTTCCTGAAGATGACAACCAATTCTGATTGGTTAGCAAGTAATGAGAGAGAATGAATATTACAATATTACAATGAATATTATAATTCTAATGAGGGGATAGGAGAATCTGATTGCGATCATATTGTTTACTTCCAAGTCATCCCCAGCCTTGGGTAATCTAATCAAAGAATTTATCACTATCTAAACCTGATTAGATCACAATGCCCAGTGAATGGTGTTGGACCCATAGTCAAAAATACCTGGATTTAAACCCAAATTTTAGATTTTATTAGCCCTGGGACCTTTAGCAAGTCATTTAACTTCCATCTGCTTCAATTTTTTCATCCACAAAATGGGACAATAATAGCACCTACCTAGCAGGGTTGTTACAAAGCTGATATGAGATAAAATGTATTAAATTCTTAGTGGAACTTAAAGCATTATCTAAATGCTAACTAGCATTGTCATCATCATTTTGATGAAAGAATTTCTTTTTTAGTACTTGCAGAATCTTTAAAGTTTCTGAACAGGGGATTGGTGTGCCACAGAGCTGAGCCATAGGAAGAGTAATCCAGTGTGATGTGAAGGAGAAATCAGTAGCAGAAAAAGAAAAGAAAAGAAAAGGAAGGAAGGAAGGAAGGAAGGAAGGAAGGAAGGAAGGAAGGAAGGAAGGAAGGAAGGAAGGAAGGAAGGAAGGAAGGAAGGAAGGAAGGAAGGAAGGAAAAGAAAGAAAAAGATTTGAGCTGGAAAGGAGTATATTTCATGACTGGACAATTCAGAAACTGGAGTTTCCCAATGATGCTCTGACTATTAATGATATGTTTAATAGCCTTTCTAGTCTCATATTTTCCAAAAGTATCGAAACTAATTCTATACTAGCATATTTGTTATTCTGGCCTGTAAGAGACTATGATAAAGAGGCAGCATTAGATGAGATAGAAAAGAAAGTTAGACTAAAGAGCCAGCCTTGGAATCAGAAGATCAAATTCATATTTCAGCTCTTTTTGTTGTTAAGTCATTTCAGTTGATTCTTTGTGACCTTATTTGGGGTTTTCTTGGCAAAGATATTGGACTGGTTTTCTATTTCTTGCTCTAAACCATTATACATTTGAGGAAAAGGAGACAGAGTTAAGTGACTTGCCAAGGCTCTCACAGCTGGTAAGTGTCTGAGTTGAATTTGAACTCAGGAATTTGAATCTTCCTGACAATAGGTCTGGCACTCTATCCACAGCTGTCACCTAACTAGCCAAATCTCAACTCATTCCCTTTATGCATTTACCTCAATTAAAGTCACTTAATCTCTATCAATTGTCTCTATCTGTAAAATGAGGCAGATAATATTTGTGTGGTTATTGTGGGAATCCATTGTGTGTGAGAGAAAAAGACAGAGAGAGAGAGAGAGAGACAGAGACAGAGACAGAGACAGAGACAGAGACAGAGACAGAGACAGAGAGAGGAAGGGAGGAAGACAGAGAGACAGAAACATAGGAGGGACAGAGACAGAGAGAAAAATCCAGAAATAAAAGGGAGTCAGAGGGGAAAGGAAGGAAGGGGGCAGATATTTTTGCTACTTCATGCTGTTTTGTTGTTCCTATGCCTCTATAGAGGCAGCTATAAATTTTGGTGCCCAGTTATACTTGTTCACATCCTAATTATTGCCCTACTGTTTGGTACTTATTCCCTTGTCACACATCACTATTGGGGGGAAAAGAAAATGTGCCCCAAATAATGAAGAAGGCTGATAGGAAGAAATAGTCATTCTGATCACATTGGTAGTCCCAGATAAAAACAAGAAGCTTAGTGATTCAGGATGAGTGCAGGCCACAGGCTAGTGATTAATAGCCAGAGGAATTAGAGGCTCCCTTCCTACACCTACACAGCCCAACTGCTGAGACTGATTGCCTCATTGTCTGTAAGAAATCAGGAGAACCTGCCTGATCATGACGTTTTAATTCTAGCAAAGAGGAACATCTTTTCTGAATGTCACCAATTGGAAAAGGGGATATAACTAGGAGAATGTAATGAAAAATGAGCAATCCCACCTCATTTTAAATTGGTTCTCTCATTCTGGTCAGAGTCTTAAATAACAGTCTTTTAAAAGTCAGTTAATATATAAATAAAAATCTCTTTTGAGTTCCCTGCCCCTATTCTTAATTTAGGGGAAAGAGAATCTATGGGGTAGGTAGGACTTCAAATCACTGTATTAAGAGAAAGTTGGCAGTCATATAACCAGCTTGGGAAAAAAAATGAGTCATTTAATTGAAAGGCAGAAAACCCTGAACTGGAAGAAGAAACCTTGGGGTCTAGGAGCTAGGCCAGTCCTTGATTTAAACAAATCCCAACT
This sequence comes from Myrmecobius fasciatus, assembly GCA_023553655.1. Lineage (NCBI taxonomy): Eukaryota > Metazoa > Chordata > Mammalia > Dasyuromorphia > Myrmecobiidae > Myrmecobius > Myrmecobius fasciatus. Next base: position 745,082 of record JAJPUD010000166.1, on the reverse strand, counting down.
CTGGTACTCGATTTCCTCATCTATAAAATCAAAGAGTTGGATTCTATGATCTCTAAAGCCCTTTTCATTTTCATGAAGTGGTTTATTTGGACTGAAGTTATTACTGATTATAAAATGTTTTGAAAAGCAGGAGTTCACATTGATGTGCATAGAAATGATAATCCTTGGTTTACAAGGCAAACCAATGATATCACAACATGAGTGAAATCTTGATCTGAATGTGAATGGGATTTAAGACATAGTTGTACAAAGACATCAGCCCTACTCTCTCTTCCAGAGTCATCAAAGAGCAGTGGTAAAATAAAAATCAAGATGGCTGGCAGAGTGGATGATACTGGTATCTTAATGTCTGAGCAAGATATAAGTGCTCCACAGCATCTATTTAAGCCTCTTCCAGGCCACTGGAACAATTTTTTTCTCATCTCCCTATTCCACCAGAGGAAAGCTTTCCAGTTACCCTCAACCTTGGTTAGCCCATCTGCCAAGCTACTTTTACTTGAGGGTAGTCACTTGACATGCTACAACTTCTTGGAATTGCAAATGAAATTTTGGGTGGGCAAGAAGCACCATAATGGATAGGGTCAAGAAATCAAGAAATCAAGTCAAAGCCAAGAAAATCTAAGTGCAAATCCAACCTCAAATATTTACTAAGACATTTAACCTCTGGTTGCTTTAATCCACTGGAGAAGGAAATGTCAAATCGCTCCAATATCTCTAGGCTTATGCTAGATGTTCTCTTTCAATTCTAGATCTTTATTTGTATGATCTCCACATACCATGAAACCATTTTCTTATTTATGAATTTAAAGCCTATTTTAAAAATAGTCCAGTTTTAACTAGACTGTTTTGGTCAAGCAGTAATTTAAGTCAAGTGGCAATGTTTATTGAGTACCCATCACATGTCAAGTGCCAAACTACTTTTATAGCCCAATTTCTTAACTATTCCTCTTCTTACATGACACAGTCCAGTGAAAAAGGAGTTCTTTAAGGATGGCTTCAGAAAGACTTGTGAAGATTTGTTTTAACAGATACAAAGTGAAGTGAGAGGAACAAGAGGAATAATGTATATAGTAAGTGCAGTACCATAATGATAATCAGCTATGAAAGACTTGGCAAATTTGATCAACATAAAGACCCACAACATTTCCAAAGGACTCTTGATGAAAAATTCTATCCAACTCCAGATAGAAAAGGGATGGACTCTGAGTATTGATTGAAGCATATTTTTCCGTCTTTATTTTTCTTGCTTCTTTTTTTTTATTGCATCATGACTCATGTGGAAATATGTTTTATATGACTTCTTATATATGTATATATAATGAGAATCATATTTCTTGTTTCTCAAATAGTCAGGGAGGAGTGGAAAGAGGAAAACAATTTGGAACTGAAAATAAAAATTTTAAATAAAACAAGCCAAGAAAAAATGACCTCTTCAAAAAATAAACCTCCTACTTTCCTGTCTCCCCCTTTGCCAATGACACCCCCTTGCCTGGATTGCCCTATCTACTACTATTAGCTTGTTGAAATCTTATCTCTTTCTTCTTTTAAGATGGAGATGAAATGTCACCTGTTCCAGAAAGTCTTCTCTGATTCTACACATCATATCATAGATTTCTAGGGACAAAAAGACCTTAGTGATCCTCTAGTCCTACTCTTTTATTCTATAAATGATGAAGCTAAGGTCTAGGAATGTTAAGTGACTTGCCCAAAGTTATATAGTTAAGGAAGATTCAGAGCAAGAATTTGAATCCATTTTCTCCATTTCCAAGTCCAGAGGGAACTGCACTATGCTGTCCCCCCAGAAATATTCTTCCTTCCTTAAAAATTACAGAGCTTCTATATGTGCTTATTATATTCACTTTACATTAGGGTAATTTATAAATATCTCATATTCCCTAATAAATTGTAAACACCTCTGAGATGATAATACTTTTCTTAATCTTCAAATCTCATTCAATGGATAATATATTACCTTGCAAACAATGTGTACCTAATAAATGTTTGTTAGTTTGTTAATTGAATATAAAAGAGTTATAATACTTAGTGATGTCCAAGGAACTCATAACAAAAACAAAATTTTGCATTTGTAATAGCATTTAAGGATATACATAATGATATTTTTATAGTCTTCACTAGAGAAATAAAATATGCTTCAAAGAACTTCTGAATAACATGAGAGCAAGTCATTTAACTTTTCTCTGTGTTAGTTAACTCTATAAAATGGGCATAATAATTGGAGAAATCAAAATAGAAAGACAACATAAAGGACCTGGGTAGACCAGCTTTCTTTCAGGATTCTTTCCAGCTCTAAGAGGTATGTATGATTCTATAGTAACACCATGGTCTTCTTTAAACAATTTTTTTTGTTTCTCCTCCACCAAATTCTTCCAATAATATGGAATCCAGAGTTACCAAAAAGGGATGCTAATTCTTGTCATCTCTATCCCTTGAAAATATGAATGAAAATAATTAAGCAGTTTCCCCAGGCAGAGGTGGCAATATTTATCCAATAACAAGTCAACAAATTGAGGAACCAAATGTCTAAGATCTGCCTGACCTGTGCTCCTCCATGAATCAATGAGCTGAGTCACTAAGATCTTTCCACCAATGAAACTATTCTTTGGCTCTAACTCTGTATAAACACATCCATGCATACATGGTGAGAAGTGGGGAAGTGGGAAGAGAGAGAGGGAGAGGGAGAGAGAGAAAGAGAACATTTTGCATAATTAATAATAGAATGACCAATTTTAAATTTTATAACAAAATACAATCATCAACATATTGACCTCTATGTAATTGTTAATTCAAGTATTTAATTGTTATGCTTAACAAATCATTTTCATATGATTGAATAAGTATGTGTTGTGTGACTGCATTTTACCAAGCTTAAACATTAAAGAATCAGGAGATTTAGAATCAGAATAGTGAAAATAACCTTAAAAGAGGATCTTATAATGACTCTAATTCTTTAAATGTAGAAACTGAGGATTCCTAACATCACAGGGTACCTTGCTCAAAAATCTGTACCTGTCTTTCAGCTCTAGATTCCAAGGTTCTTTCCATGATATCACATTGGTTCTAACTCTTCCCTATCAAAAGTAGTGTCAATGCTTCTTTTACATGGAGCTATGCTGCTATATTATTAGTGTTGAATGTTTCATGGAATTATTTCATTTGTACTTTTGTTTTTCCCCTATTTTTATTTTATTTTATTTTTTTTTAAATTTTATTTTATTTGCATAACATATGTGTGGGTAATTCTTCAACAATAACCCTTACATAGCTTTCCGTTACAAATTTTCCCCCCCAACTTCCCCACCCCTTCCCTAGATGGCAGGATATCCACTACATGTTAATTATGTTAAAATATTGGCAAATCAAATATATGTATACATATTTCCAAACTTATCATTGTTGTGCAAGAAAAATCTTATCTACACAAACGATATATCAGATAAAGGAAACACAATGTAAGCAAACATCAATCAAGGAGTATGAGAATGTTATGTTGTGGTCCACATTTCACATCCCTCTCTCTGGGTGTATATGGCTTTCTTCAGTGAACAATTGGAGGTGGTTTGAAACATATCATTGTTGAAGAGAGCCATGTCCATCTGAATTAATTGTCATATAGTACTGTTGTTGCCGTGTATAATGATCTCCTGGTTCTGCTCATTTCACTCAGCATCAGTTCATGTAAGTCTCTCCAGGCCTCTCTGAAATCATCTTTCTGGTCATTTCTTACAAAACAATAATATTCCATAATGTTCATATACCATAATTTATTCAGCCATTCTCCAATTGAAGGGCATCTATTCAATTTCCAGTTTCTAGCCACTACAAAAAGGGCTGCCACAAACATTCTTGCACATGTGGGGCCTTCTCCTTCCTTTATGATTTCTTTGGGATATAAGCCCAATAGAAATGCTGCTGGGTCAAAGGGTATGCACAGTTTGATAACTTTTTGAGCATAGCTCCAAATTGTTCTCCAGAATGGCTGTATCCGTTCACAGCTCCACCAACAACGCATCAGTGTCCCAGCTCTCCCACAACCCCTCCAACATTCATCATTAACTTTTCCTGTCATTTTAGCCAATCTGACAGGTGTGAAGTGGTACCTCAGGGTTGTCTTGATTTGCATTTCTCTGATCAACAGTGATTTGGAGCACCTTTTCATATGACTATAAATAGTTTTAATTTCATCCTCTGAAAATTGTCTGTTCATATCCTTTGACCATTTATTGATTGGAGAATGGCTTGAATTTTTATAAATATGAGACAGTTCTCTATATATTTTTGAGATGAGACCTTTATCAGAACCCTTGAATGTAAAGATGATTTCCCAATTTATTACTTCCCTCCTAATCTTGTCTGCATTGATTTTGTTTGTACAAAAACTTTTTAACTTAATATAGTCAAAGTTATCTATCTGGTTTTCAATTAAAAGTTCCAGTTCTTCTTTGGACATAAATTTATTCCATCTCCACAGGTCTGAGAGGTAAACTATATTATGTTCCTCTAACTTGTTTACAAAATCACTCTTTATATCCAGATCATGAACCCATTTAGATCTTATCTTGGTATGTGGTGTTAGATGTGGGTCAAGCCCTAATTTCTTCCACACTAGTTTCCAGTTTTCCCAGCAGTTTTTGTCAAATAGTGAATACTTATCCCAAAAGCTGGGGTCTTTGGGTTTATCAAAAACCAAATTGCTATAGTTATTGCCTAGTTTGTCTTGTGATTCTATCCTATTCCACTGATCGACTACTCTATTTCTTAGCCAGTACCAAATGGTTTTGATGACCGCTGCTTTATAATATAGTTTTAGATCTGGTACAGCAAGTCCACCATCGTCAGCCTTTTTTTTCATTAATCCCCTTGAAATTCTTGGCCTTTTGTTTTTCCAAATGAA
>JAJPUD010000166.1:556805-728686 GCA_023553655.1 Myrmecobius fasciatus | reverse complement strand
AAGGAAGGAAGGAAGGAAGGAAGGAAGGAAGGAAGGAAGGAAGGAAGATAGACTTTCAATTGGGGAAGTAATAGATATAAATATGGCAGGTTTTCTATGTCTGGTATGCTTAGAGTAAAACAAAATTTCCAACCTAAAGATTTAGCTTCTTTTTCCTTGCTGAAAAGCCCTGATCAACACTTACATAAATACCCAGTCAGAACATGAAGTTTCAATTTTGTCATTCTGACATGAAGCGGCTGGTTACCATGGAGATAATTATATTAAATCACAAATATAGCCTTCTTCCCAAGGTTCAGAGATAGGGAACAAATAAGGATCCCTATATTTTGGTGCTCAAACTCTGCCACCATGCACTATCTTTCCCTTACTGATCTTGCATCCTTTCTCTCTCACATATAAGGCATCTGTCATATTCAACAAATAGGAAAAAGAAGAAATGACAAGAGTAACAATCCACATTTAAACAGCTCTTTAAAGTCTGCAAAATGATCTATCTCCTCACAAAATTCAGTGAGGTATGTAGGTGGCATCAGGTCTTGATACATTTTCTTTTTTTGTTTGTTTTTGTTTTTGTTTGGGGTGGGGGGGGAGGTTGCAGTTCTATGTATATTTCCACAATTATTCTGCACCACAAAAATCTGATCAAAAAGGAGAAAAAATGAGAAAAAAATAAAACAAGCAAACAACAACAAAAAAGGTGAAAATATTATGTTGTGATCCACACTCAGTTCCACAGTTCTCTCTCTGGGTATAGATAGCTGTCTCCATATTGTTACATTTTTAAGAAAATATTTCATTTCTAGTCTTTTGTTACCTGTATAAGAACTGATCATTGATATAGAAAATTATGAGATTCTCTTGGAGAAAGTTTTTACTTTACCCAAAATTCATAGGAAATGTTTATTTTGTATTTTTTCATGGTTTAAAACTATTCTAAGCTTTTTGGAACATTTTGTATATGTGGAGACAGCAGACATAGTGGGCAGGGAGCCAGCTTCCAAGCCAGAATGTCCTCCCCCAACACATACTGGTTATCTAATCCAGTAGAGAGGAGGAAAATGTGATTTTTTAATATCTAGGAAAGGAAACAGAGCTCCCATTACCTCATTAAGGAGAGTTTATGGCAAACCAATAACTTTTTTTTTTTTTACATTATTACTAGACAACTAGATCAGGAAATGTCACTGACAATTCACTTGTATTTTCTAGTATAAATGGATGTCCAATAGATATCTCAAACACAGTATGTCAAAACAGAATTAATTTTCTTTTCCCAAAAGCCCTCTTTGCTTTTCAATTTCCCTATTACTATTAAGGGCACTACCATCTTCTCATTCACCCCTGAGTCTGCAATCTGATTATTATTCATTCTTACCTCTTGCTCACTCCACATATTCAATATATTATCAAATTATATTTTCTACAACTTCCTCTCCATTCCCACAACTACTACTCTAGTTCACCTCTTACCTAAATTATTGCAATGGCCTTCTAATTTGTCTCACTACATTCTCCTTTCAATCTATTCTCTGCAGAAGGCCAAAGTGATTTCCCTAAAGTTTAGCTTTGACTGTGTTATTCCTCTACTCCAGTGACTTCCCAGAATCAAGCATCAATTTTTCTGTTTGACATTTAAAGCTTTTTTCAACCGGGCCTCTCTCTATCTTTCCAATCTTCTATGTTACTTCCTTCCACACATTCTACTGGCCTATATTTTGTTCTCCCAAGCTTTTCTTGTTCCCCTTGGCTGTAACCTTCTCTTTTCTCACCTCAATCCCTTAAGCTTTTTGTATTCTTACAAAACTCAACTCAATCAAGTCCTTGAAGAATTACAGACACATATGTATGTATGTGTAAATATAAACATAAAAATAAAGTGTATGTATATATCCATATCACACAAGTTATGATGAATGAATAAATTTCAACCAGGAAGGCATTCACCCTCTAAAGGAATATCCCAGAGATCTGTCCTAGGTCCCAGAATATTCAAAATTTTTCACTGATGACAGAGGAAAGTATAGATAGTTATATGTTTCTTGTTGACTATTGACTTGTCAGTAGCATTTTATAAATTATAATAATAATATAGCACTTTAAAATTATCAAAGCATTTACATGCTCACTTGATCTTCACAACAACTCTATGCTTCTATGAGGCTATTACCCCATTTATGCAGATTAGGAAACAGACTTGGAGAATAAGTGACTTGCCTAGGATAAAGCAACTAGTAAATGCAGGAGGCAGAATTTTAAATCAAACCTTGTGTACTCCAAAAAAATTTCTGTAATCTATCCACCACATTGCATAGTAGTCTGTCATTTTTTTGAATTGTTTTGGCCAAGATCTACTTAGTAAAGAGACCTGCTGGGTTGGGAACATGTATTTGAGAAGGTCAAAAAATTGTTGCTAGAAGAGCCATTAGCAGAAGAGTAAAGGGTAGCTGCATCTGACAGAAGTCAATAAGTGGGGCTTAAGGCAGAAGGATGGCTTGGATAATGGAGACTCAATGGTGAGTGCCCTTGTAGTCATATTCAAGACATGATCACTCACAACAACAATATAAGATTGATCCACTCCCTGCCTTGATACCCTATTTATAAATTAAGGAATAAGAGACCAAGGAGGAGAGATAACTTGCCTATGTAAAAATGGATAGTAAAAGATAGATAGTAAGATGATAAGAAAGATAGATTGTAAATGGCAGAACCTTGAAGACAAATTCCAAAATCAAGACTCTTTCCATTGATCATAATTTCTCCCTTGGCATTGTGTGAGTCTAATGGCAGATTTCAGGCAGGCAGGCAGCTTCAGAGAAACTTGCACAAAGGTAACAAAGACTTAGATGTGAGGATTGGAGAAATCTATGTCTTAAAGAATTGATCTGATAATTAGAAATATAGCAAGTCACTAAGAGAGTTTTGAAAGACACAAGCTTCTTGTCTCTACAATAAATTGATCCAGGCTTCTGTACCTTCCTAGTTTTGAGCATCCAGTGTCATTGTTTGCTCCTTTTATCTACCTATTTTGAATAGTATAACCTCTTCCACTCCCTCTTAGATGTCTATAATTTAATTAATCTTGGATAAATTAGGAGTTTTCAGAGAAGAATGAGAAAGGCAATTTGCTCTATCACTAGCCTTAGTTTTATATGCTCCAAAGACATAGAAATATAAAATCTTATTGTGAGAAGGAATTACTGGTTATATAGTCTGATTCCAGTCCAAGAAGGATTCTATTCTGTATCATCCATAACAAATTGTCAGCCAGCCTCTGCTTGAAGAACTCCAGTGATAAACAAAGCACTTTGGGATAGTGTTAATTATTAAGATTTTTTTTTGGTATACTGAACTAAATACTTTTCTCCTCTACAATTTCCACTCTTGGCTCTTTCTTCTAAATATATGCATAATGTAGCTAATTCTGCTTCCACATCCACACATCATTGAACAAGATTATAGTCTCTTCCTTCTTGCAACACACAAAATTTTAACAGATTCTAATGATCTCCAGTCCTATCTCATCTTGGTTGCCCTGTGGATTCAAAATGTCAAAGGACATGAAAAATGATACCCTCAAATAGAACTACCTTAGATGCTATTTGACCAAAAAACATTGTTGTAAGGCTATCACCTCTCATTCTTGAAATGACTTCTGTTATTTTTTTGTTGGAATTAAATTTAACTTTTCCATTCTTCATTCTCCAAAGTTAATTTGGCATTACTATGCATCCCCCTCAAAAAAAAAAAGAAAGAAAGAAAGAAAGATAAGTAAGCAACAGAAATGGTATTGCCTACTCCATTTGTTTTCTTTTCTAATAATTTTTCCCTGATATGTTAAAAAAAGTTAAATATTCATTTTTTAAATTTTGAATTCCAAATTCTCTTTCTCCCTTCCTCCCTCATCTAATATATGTGGAATCATTAAAAAAATATATTTCCATATTAATCATGTTGTGAAAGAAAACACAGACAAGTTCCCACCAAAAAGACAGAAAAGAAAAATGAGGTTTGCTTTAATATACATTCAGAGTCCATTGATTCTTTCTCTGAGGTGGATAACATTTTCATCATAACGCCATCAGAATTGTCTTGGATCATTATATCTCTAAAAATGGCTATCTGTCACAGCTGTTACTGTGTGAACTCTTATTCTGGTTCTATTCATTTTATTTCACATCAGTTCATGTAAGTCTTTCCAGGTTTTTCTGAGAGTATCCTGCTCATCATTTCTTAGAGAACAACAGTATTCCATCACAATAACACAGTACAGTCATTCCCCAGTTAATGGACATCCCTTCCCCTTCTCATTTTTTGTCACTACCAAAAGAACTGCTATTAACATATGCATATAAGTCTTTTCCTCCTCCCCTCTTTTATTTCTATGGAATAAAGACTTTGTAGTTGCATTACTGGGTCAAAAGCGGTTCTATAGCTTTGGGGGAATAGTTCCAAATTGCTCTCCAGAATAGTTAGATCAACTTTAGGGTCCCAATTTCCCATATCCTCTAATATTTGTCATTGTCCCTTTCCACCAAATTAACCAAGCTGATAAGTGTGAAGCTATACCTCAGAGTTGCTTTAATTTACATTTCTCTAATCAATAATGATTTAGAGGGTTTTTTATGTGATTATACATAGCTGTAATGTCTTTGACAGAAAACTGTCTGTTTCTATCCTTTGCTATATATTAAGAAATGATTTTGTTCTTTTACGTTTGACTCAGTTCTTTAGGTATTTGAGAAATAAGATCTTTATCAAAGAGACTTGCTATAAAATTTTTTTCCACAATTATTTTTTTTTAGTTGGGAATAATACTTTTTTTTATTAAAGCTTTGATTTTCAAAACAAATGCATGGGTAATTTTTCAACATTGTCCTTTGCAAAGCCTTCTGTTCCAAATTTTTCTCTCCTTCCAGCCACCCCCTCCCCTAGATGACAGGTAGTCCAATACATGTTAATTATGTTAAAATATATGACAAACCCAATATATGTATACATGTTTATACAGTTATCTTGCTGCATAAGAAAAATCAGATCTAGAAAGAAAAAAAAAACCTGAGAAGGAAAATAAAATGCAAGCAAACATTAACAGAAAATGTGAAAATGCTATGTTGTGGGCCACACTCAGATCCCACAGGCCTCTCCCTGGGTGTATATGGCTTTCTTCATCATTGAACAATTGGAACTGGTTTGAAACATCTCATTGTTGAAGAGAGCCATGTCCATCAGAACTGATCATTGTATTCTCTTCTTGTTGCCGTGTATAATGATCTCCTGGTTCTGCTCACTTCACTTAGCATCAGTTCATGCAAGTCACTCCAGGCCTCTCTGAAATCATCCTGCTGGTCATTTCTTACAGAACAATAATATTCCATGACATTCATATACCATAATTTATTCAGCCATTCTCCACTGATGGGCATCCATTCAGTTTCCAGTTTCTAGCCACTACAAAAAGGGCTGCCACAAACATTTTTGCTCATGTAGGTCCCTTTCCTTCCTTTAAGATCTCTTTGGGCTATTGGCCCAATAGAAACAATGCTGAGAGGTAAACTATCCTATGTTCTTTAATTTGCTTATAATATCACTCTTTATGTCTAAATCATGAACCCATTTAGATCTTATCTTGGTATGTGGTGTTAAGTGTGGGTTGAGCCCTAATTTATTCCATAATAGTTTCCAATTTCCCAGCAGTTTTTATCAAATAGTGAGTTCTTATCCCAAAAGCTTGGGTATTTGGGTTTGTCAAACACTAGATTGCTATAGTTATTGCCTACGTTGTCCTGTGATCCTATCTTATTCCACTGATCAACTACTCTCTTTCTTAGCCAGTACCAAATGGTTTTGATGACTGCTGCTTTATGACATAGTTTTAGATTTGGCACAGCTAGACCACTTTCATCAGCATTTTTTTTTCATTAATTCCCTTGAAATTCTTGACTTTTTGTTATTCCAGAAGAACTTTGCTACTATTTTTTCAAGATTTATAAAATAATTTCTTGGGAGTTTGATTGGTATGGCACTAAGTAAGTAGATTAATTTAGGTAGTGTCATTTTTATTATATTTGCTCAGCCTACCGATGAGCATTTGATATTTTTCCAACTGATTAGATCTGACTTTATTTGTGTGGAAAGTGTTTTGTAGTTTTGTTCATATAGTTTCCTTGGCAGATAGATTCCCAAATACTTTATATTATTAACAGTTATTTTGAGTGGAATTTCTTTTTGTATCTCTTGCTGTTGAACTTTGTTGGTAATATATAAAAATTCTGATGATTTATGTAGATTTATTTTGTATTCTGCAACTTTGCTAAAGTTGTGAATTGTTTCTAATAGTTTTTTAGTTGAGTCTCTAGGGTTCTCTAAGTATACCATCATGTCATCTGCAAAGAATGATAATTTGGTTTTCTCATTACCAACTCTAATTTCTTTAATCCCTTTTTCTTTTACTGCAAAAACTAACATTTCTAATACAATATTGAATAGTAATGGTGAAAGTGGGCAGCCTTGTTTCACTCCTGATCTTATTAGGAATGGGTCTAGTTTGTCCCCATTACATATGATGCTTGCTGATGATTTTAAATAAATGCTACTGATAATTTTAAGGAAAAGTCCTTTTGTTCCTATAATCTCTAGTGTTTTTAATAGGAATGGGTGTTGAATTTTATCAAATTAGGTAGGAGTCCTTCATTTCCTGTTTTTTCAAATACTTCATATGGTATTGGAATTAATTGTTCTTTAAATGTTTGGTAGAATTCACATGTAAATTCATCTGGTCCTGGGGATTTTTTCTTAGGGAGTTGATTAATAGTTTGTTCTATTTATTTTTCTAAAATGGGCCTATTTAAATAATGTATTTCCCCTTCTGTTAACCTGGGAAATTTATATTTTTGTAGATATTCCTCCATTTCATTTAGATTATCAAATTTATTGGCATAAAGTTGGGCAAAGTAACTCCTAATTATTGCTCTAATTTCCTCTTCATTGGTAGAAAGTTCTCCCTTTTCATTTTTGAGACTAGCAATTTGATTTTTTTCTTTCCTTTTTCAAATTAAATTAAATAAAGACTTATCTATTTTGTTAGTTTTTTTCCATAAAACCAGTGTTTAATCTTATTTATTAATTCAATAGTTTTCTTATTTTCAATTTTATTAATATCCCCTTTTATTTTCAGAATTTCAAATTTGGTGTTTAATTGAGGATTTTCAATCTGTTCTTTTTCTAGCTTTTTCAGTTGTAAGCCCAATTCAATGATCTTCTCTTTCTCTATTTTAGGCAAGTAAGCATGTAGAGATATAAAATTACCCCTTATGACCACTTTGGCTGTATCCCACAAATTTTGGTATGTTGTCTCATTATTGTCATTCTCCTGGATGAAATTATTGATTGTGTCTATTGATTTGCTCTTTCACCTATTCATTCTTTAGAATTAGATTATTTAATTTCCAATTAACTTTTGATCTATTTTTTCCTGGTCTTACATTGAATGTGATTTTTATTGTATCATGATCTGGAAAAAAATGCATTTACCATTTCTGCCTTTCTGCATTTGATTTTGAGGTTTTTATGCCCTAACACATGGTCAGGTTTTTTTTTTTTATAAGTTCCATGAACCACTGAAAAAAGAGCAAATTCAATTTTCTCCAAAGATCTATAGTACCTATCTTTTTTAACATTTTGTTTACCTCCTTAACTTCTTTCTTATTTATTTTGTGGTTTGATTTATCTAGTTCTGAGAGAGCAAGGTTGAGATCCCCCACTAGTATAGTTTTGCTGTCTATTTCTTCTTGCATCTGTCTTAACTTCTCCTCTAGAAATTTGGATGCTACACTACTTGGTGCATATATGTTTAGTATTGATATTGCTTCATTATCTATAGTACTCTTTAGTAAAATATAGTTTACTTCCTTATCTCTTTTAATTAGATTTATCTTTGCTTTTACTTGATCTGAGATCAGGATTGCTACCCCTGCTTCTTTTTTGTTCACCTAAAGCATAAGAGATTCTGCTCCAGTCTTTTGCCTTCACCCTGTGTGTATCTCTATGCTTTAGATGGGTTTCTTGTAAACAACATATTGTAGGATTCTGGCTTTTAACCCAGTCTTCTATTCACTTCCATTTTATGGGAGAGTTCATCCTATTCACATTCACAGTTAAAATAACTTATTCTGTATTTCCTCCATCTTATTTACCCAAAGTTATGTTTTTCTCTTTCCTTTCCCCCTTCCTTCCTTTCCAGTATTTTGCTTTTGATGACTACCTACCTCAAACAATCCTCCCCCCTTTAGAGCCTCTTCCCCTTTTTTACACCTTTCCCCTAATTCTTCTATTTTCCCTTCTATTAGTCTTTCCTTTCTTTTCCCCCTTTCCCTCTCACTTCCCTATAAAGTGGGACAAGTTTCTCTGTGAAATCAAATATGTCTGATATTCTCTCTTAGAGCCAAATCTGATGAGAATAAGATTCACACAATGCTCATCTCCCTCCCTTCTTTCCCTCAATTATAATAGGTTTTCTTTACCTCTTCATTAGATTTTATCTTATTTTTACCTCCTTTTTTTGAACTTTATTTTACCTCCTTTTTCCTTTTTTTTTCCAGTATGATCCCCTTTCTACCTCGAGTTTCTTTTTCATATTGTCAAAATAAAATCAAATTATACCCACATGCTCTAAGTATACCCAGAATAAAAATATAATTCTCAAGAATTCTTTCCTTTTTATCTTTTTTATGCTTCTCTAGAATTCTGTGTTTGGAGGTCAAATTTATTGTTCAGATCTGGTCTTTTCATTAGAAATAGGTGAAATTCTCCTGAATGCCCATCTTCTTCCCTGGAAGATAATGCTCATTTTAGCTGCATAGCTGATTCTTGGCTGTAATCCAAGTTCCTTTGCCTTTTGGAATATCAGATTCCAGGTCCTTCAATCCTTTATGGTGGAAGCTGATAGATGCTGGGTGATCCTAATTATGACTCCTCAGTATTCAAATTGTTTCTTTCAGGCTGCTTGCAATATCTTTTCCTTGGTGGGATAGTCCTGAAATTTAGTCACAATATTTCTTGGGGTTTTAATTTTGGAGTCTCTTTCAGGAGATGATTTGTGAATTCTTTTGATGTTATTTTTACCTTCTGATTCTAAATATCAGGACAGTTTTATTTCATGATTTCCTGTAAAATAGTGGGTAGGTTCTTTCTTTTTTCATCATGGCTTTCAGGAAGGCCAACAATCCTTAGATTGTCTCTCCTAGATCTATTTTCAAGGTCAGTTATTTTTCCTGGGAGATATTTCATATTTTATTCTATTTTTTCATGTTTTATTTTTGTTTTACTGATTCTTGAAGTCTTATTGATTCATTCACTTCCATTTGTTCAATTCTAATTTTTAGTGTACTATTTTCTTCAGTTACCTTTTCTAGCTTCTTTTGTAATTGGCCAATTCAATTTTTTTGTTCATTGCACTCTTTCATTTCACCAATTTTGTTTTTCAGAATTGGTGTCTTTTTCATATCTCTTTTGTAGGGCATTATATGCTTTTTCCATTCCTTCTTGCAATGATCTCATTTCATTTCCCCATTTTTCTTCTCTCTTTTGAAATTCTTTATGCAGTCTTCCAAAAAAGCCTTGTGGAATAAAGACCAGTCATGTCTTTCTTTGTGGCTTCCTCTGGAGTTGCTTTACCTTTATGAACTTCAGGATCTGAGGTCTGTTCTCTCTCTGCATAAAAGCTATCTATGGTGAGAGTTCTTTTTTTGTTTTTTATTCATTTTTTAAGGCTTGAGGTCTGTTCAAAGCAGAAGAACAACAGCTGCCTTAATTTGTCCTGGGGCAGTTCTGTTGATTGATTACTGGTGCTGGGTAATCAGGGCCAGGTCTGGCATTCTCAGAGATTTACAATTTACCTTTTACAAAAGGAAAATCTGCAAAAGCACCTGTTTGCAACCAGGACAGAGTAGGCTGAGGCTCACAGAAGACTCCCTGGTGCTTAGAAACTGCCACACACTGAGTCTTGGCCTGGCTTCCTCTCTTGTTTTCCAGTGCTGCTCTCTGGGCGTGGCAGACTGTCCTCCTACATGATTGAAACAGACCTGTTCTGAAGTTCTTCCAAGGTAACTTCTTCTGGGAATGTGTTGTACTCCAAATATCTGTGGGTGCTTTGACTCCAAAACCAGTTTAGAGACTTAATCTGCTGTTGGTTTGAGAGAAAAGGCAGAGGAGGTCACAGAGAGTTATGTTGCACTTTGCTTGGTTCCCAGTTTTCCACAATTATGATTACTGTTTCCCTCCAACCTATTCCCCCATTTATCCTTCCTTCTCTCTTTCCATCCTGTCCCTTATCCCCTTCCCTGTAGGCTTAGATAGACTTCTACATCCCAACTGAATATTATATTATTCCCTTTCCAAACCACTTTCAATGACAGTAAATTCAAACATTGTCTATCTCCAACCTCCATCTTCCCCTCCACTGTAAAAGCTCTTCTGTGCCTCTCATGTGAGATAATTTATACTATTCGACCTCTCCCATCCTCTTTCTCCCAGTAGATCTCTCTTTCTCACACCTTAATCTTTTTTTTTTTTTTTTTTTTTTTTTTTTTTTAGCTATCATCTCATTCTGGTCAACTCACACATGCCCTCTATTGATGTATACTGTTTCTAAATCTCCTAATAATAATAAAGTTCTTAGTGAGTTATGGGTATCATATTCTATGTAGGAATATAAACAGTTTAAATTTATTGAATTATTTGATTTCTCTTTCAAGTTTACCTTTTTGTAGTTTTCTTGAGTCTTATACTTGAAAATCAGATTTTCTATGTAGTTCTGATTCTTTCATCAGAATGCTTGCAAGTTCTATATTTCATTAAATATCCATTTTGGCCCCAATGGATTATATTTACTTTTTCTGGGTAAGTAATTCTTGGCTATAATCCTAACTCCTAACCCCCCGCCCCAAAAAAATGTTGTTTTTACATGTGACTGAGAAAAATTAAAATTAACAAATAAAAAGTAAATCCTAGCTTTTTTGCTCTCCAGAATATCATATTTCAATTCCCTTATCTTTTAATGTAGAAGCTGTTTTATCTTGCTGTAATATTGATTGTGATTGCCTGATATTTAAATTGTTCTTTTTTGTTATGTTTTGTTTTTCCCCTCTGGTTGTTTGCAATCTTTTTTTCCTTGACCTGGGAGTTCTGGGATTTGACTTTAATATTCCTGGGCACTTTCATTTTGGGATATCTTTTAGGAAGTAAAAGTATATTCTCTTAATTTTTATTTTGGCCTCTAGCTCTAGGATTTCAACATAGTATTGCTTTATAATTTCTTGAAAGATGATGTCTAAGCTCTTTTTTTTTATCATGGCTTCCAAGTAGTCCAATAATTTTTAAATTATCTCTCCTCTATTTTCTAGGTCAGTTGTTTTTAGAATGAGATCACATTTTCTTCTATTTTTTTTTGATTCTTTTGATTTTGTTTTATTGTTTTTTGTAGCCAATAGCTTCCATTTACCCAATTATAATTTTTAAAAAGTATTTTATTCAGTGAGTTTTCATAGTTCCTTTTCCATTTGTCCAATTCTACTTTTTAAAGAGTTTTTTCTTCAGTAAATTTTTATACATCTTTTATGATGTAGTCAATTCTTTTTTTTTTTTTAAGGCATTCTTCTCTAAGTGGATTTTTGTACTTCTTTTTACCATTTGATTGATCTACTCCATTTTGTAAAGTGTTATATTCTTTAGTATTTTTTGTGCCAAGGGGTTGACTTGTTTTTCATAACTTTCATATATCATTCCCATTTCTTTCTTTCAATTTTTTTCTGCCTCTCTTATCTGATTTTTAAAATCATCTTTAATTCCACCAGAAATTTTTTTGGGACCTGAGACTAATTCACATTTAGTGAATTAGTAGCTTTGAATGCAACTATTTTGACTTTGTTGTCCTCTTCTAAGTTTCTGTTTCTATCTTTCTTGTCACCATAATAACTTTGCATAATCAGGTTCTTTTGTTGTTGTTTACACTTTTTCCAGCCTATTTCTTGACTTTTAATTTTATGTTAAAGTTGGTCTCTAGCCCCAGGGTGGAGGACACACTACTCCTAGCTTCAGGGTTTTTGTGCTGCTTTTTTTTTTTTTTCAGAGATTGTTCTGGGTGTCGGGAATCTTCAATTCTTTTAAAGTATTATCCTCTAAGGCAAAGTTGAGGAACTCGTTTTTGTTTGTTTTTCTGCCAAGAGATATTTGGACATTTATAACATCATTGACAGGCCATATAAAATTATCAAATTAAAAAATTAAGTAGTGACAGGCTATTGGACCTAGTTTCAAGTCATCATCACCTGTGGTTGCCTTGGTAGTGCAGAGCAAGTGATTTAATGGGCCTTATATGACACATAGGCCAGACATTCAACAACCATATTGTAAGGAGAAGTATAGGCTGGAGATGGGCAGACCCAAGATGGCAGAGTGAATGACTCGGTGTTCTCCTCTGACCTTCTCTCAAATCAACAATAAAAAAAGCCTCTGAACTGATCTTCAAGTCAACGAACCCAGAAATATTTGGACTAAGAAATTCTGCTTGCTGAAGTTACCTTTGAAGAATTTCATAGAGGTCAGTTTCAGTTGGGCAGAGGAAGTGAGCAGTTTACCCAGCGTCCAGGAGAGGCAGGAAACTGGGCTGGGCTCTGCGCAGCAGAAATTCAAAATAGCTGGTGAGTGTTTCTGAGGCACTAGGGACACTCTGCCCTGATTGCGGGCAGGTGCTCTGGCAAATCTGCCTTTTGTAAAAGGCAGTTTGTAACCCATTGCAAACGCAAGGTCCTAGCCCAACGGGCCAGCACCAGAAGTTAATTAGCGGAATTGCCCCAGGGCAAACTACCACAACTAGCCACTGCTTCTCTGCTTTGCACAGACCCCAGGCTTTAAAAAAAAAAATAAGTAAGAAGCAGAAGAGAGCTCTTACCATAGACAGCTTTTATGAAGAGAAAGAAAGGCAGATCCCAGATCCTGAGGTTCCTATATGCAAAGCAACTCCAAAGGAAGCTATCAAGGGAGATATAACTTGCTCCCCTTTTCAAAAAGCCTTTCTGGAAGATTGCATAAAGAATCTCAAAAAAGAGCTGGATGATAAATGGGAAAATAAATTGAGATCAGTGCAAGAAGGATTTAATGCTCTACAAGAAAGATATAATGCCCTGCAAAAGAGATATGAAAAAGACACCAATTTATTGAAAAGCAAAATTGGTGAGTTGGAAATAGACAACAATGCACTGAAAAATAAAATTAGTGGAGTGGAAAAAGAGTGCAATGAACAAAAAAAATCAATTGGACAGTAAGAAAAGGAGCTAAAAAAGGAAACTGAAGAAAACAATGCTTCAAAAATAAGAACTGAACAAATGCAAGTGAATGACTGAATAAGACTTCAATAATCAGTCAATCAAAAACAAAAAATTGAAAAAATAGAAGAAAATATGAAATATCTCCCAGGGGAAACAACTGACTTGGAAAATAGATCTAGGAGAGACAATCTAAGGATTATTGGACTTCCTGAAAGCCATGATGAAAAAAAGAATTTAAACACTTTCTTCCAGGAAATCCTGAAAGAAAACTCCCCTGAGATTGTAGAATCAGAAGGCAAAATCACCATTGAAAGAATTCAGGCTCACCTCCCGAAAGAGACCCCAAAATTAAAACCCCAAGGAATATTGTGGCTAAATTTCAGGACTATCGCACCAAGAAAATGATTTTGCTAGCAGCTAGAAAAAAAACAATTCAAATACCAAAGATCTATAATTAGAATTACACACAATCTGTCAGCCTCCACATTGAAGGATCGAAGGGCCTGGAACCAGATATTCCAAAAGGCAAAGGAACCTGGATTACAGCCAAGAATAACCTATCTAGCTAGAATGAGCATTATCCTCCAGGGAAGAAGATGGTCATTTAATGATATAGGTGAATTTCACCTATTTCTAATGAAAAGACCAGATCTGAACAAAAAATTCGACCTCCAAACACAGAACTCAAGAGAAGCATAAAAAGGTAAAAAGGAAAGGACTCTTGAGAACTTTATTTGGGGTATAATTTGATATTACTTCAATAATATGAAAAAGAAAACTAGAGGGGGAAAGGCTATCATACTGGGGGAAAGAGGGAAAAGGTGGTAAAATAAGATTTAAAAAACATAGGAGGTAAAAATAAGGTAAAATCTCATGAAGAGGCAAAGAAAACCTAATATAATTGAGGGAAAGAAGGGAGGGAGTTGAGCATTGTGTAAATCTTACTCTCATCAGATTGGGCTCTAAAAGCGTATATCACACACATTTGGTTTCACAAAGAAACTTGTCCTTCTATATAAGGAAGTGGGAGGGAAAGGAGGAAAAGAAAGGTATAAACTAATAGAAGGGAAAATAGAAGAATCAGGGGAAAGGAGTAAAAAAAGGGGGGGCTATAAAGGGGGAAGGATTGTTTGAGGGAGGGGGTCATCAAAAGCAAAATACTGAGGAGGAGGGAAGAAGAAAGGGGAAAGGAAAGGGGAAAACATAACTTGGGTAAATAAGATGGCAGGAAATAAAGAAGTTATTCTAACTGTAAATGTGAATGGGATGAACTCTCCCATAAAGCAGAAGCAGATATCAGACTGGATTAATTGTCTACAAGAAACACATCTAAAGCATAGTGACACATATAGGATGAAGGTAAAAGGCTAGAGCAGAACCTATTATGCTTCAGGTGAACAAACAAAAGCAGGGGTAGCAATCCTGATATCAGATCAAGTAAAAGCAAAAGATCTAATCAAAAGATAAGGAAGTAAACTATATTTTACTAAAGAGTACTATAGATAATGAAGCAATATCAATACTAAACATATATGCACCAAGTAGTATAGCATCCAAATTCCTAGGGGAGAAATTAAGAGAGATGCAAGAAGAAATAGACAGCCAAACTATACTAGTGGGGAATCTCAACCTTGCTCTCTCACAATTAGATAAATCAAACCACAAAATAAATAAGAAAGAAACTAGGGAGGTAAACCAATTGTTAGAAAAGATTGGTATGATAGATCTTTGGAGAAAATTGAATGAAGAAAGTAGGGAGTCTGTTTTTTTCTCAGCAGACCATTGAACTTAAACAAAAATTGACCATGTATTAGGGCATAAAAACCTCAAAATCAAATGCATAAAGGCAGAAATAGTAAATGCATCTTTTTCAGATCATGATGCAATAAAAATCACATGCAATATAAGGCCATGAGAAAATAGACCAAAAGTTAATTGGAAATTAAATAACCTAATCCTGAAGAATGAATGGGTGAAAGAGCAAATCAAAGACACAATCAATAATTTCATCCAGGAGAATGACAATAATGAGACAACATACCAAAATTTGTGGGATACAGCCAAAGCGGTTATAAGGGGCAATTTTATATCTCTAGATGCTTACTTGCATAAAATAGAGAAAGAAAAGATCAACAAATTAGGCTTATTATTAAAAAAAAAAACTAGAAAAAGAACAAATTAAAAACCCTCAATTGAATACTGAATTGGAAATTCTAAAAGTAAAAGGGGAAATTAATAAAATTGAAAATAAGAAAACTATTGAATTAATACATAAAACTAAAAGTTGGTTTTATGAAAAAACTAACAAAATAGATAAGCCTTTAGTTAATTTGATATGGTGCTGATAGCTAAACCAGGCAGGGTGAAAACAGAGAAAGAAAACTATAGACCAATTTCCCTAATGAATATTGATGCAAAAATTTTAAATAAGATATTAGCAATGAGATTACAGAAAGTCATCCCCAGGATAGTACACTATGACTAAGTAGGATTTATACCAGGAATGCAGGGCTGGTTCAATATTAGGAAAACTATTAGCATAATCAATTATATTAATAACCAAACTAACAAAAATCATATGATTATCTCAATAGATGCAGAAAAAGCATTTGATAAAATCCAACACCCAGTCCTATTAAAAACACTAGAGAATATAGGAATAAATGGGCTTTTCCTTTAAATGATTAGTAGCATCTACTTAAAACCATCAGCAAGCATCATGTGTAATGGAGACAAACTAGAACCATTCCCAATAAGATCAGGAGTGAAACAAGGCTGCCCACTGTCACCATTACTAATTAATATTGTGTTAGAAATGTTCGCTTTGGCAGTAAGAGAAGAAAAAGAGATAAAAGGAATTAGAGTAGGTAATGAAGAAACCAAATTGTCACTCTTTGCAGATGACATGATGGTATACTTAGAGAACCCTAGAGACTCAACTAAAAAACTAGTAGAAACAATTCACAACTTTAGCAAAGTTGCAGGATACAAAATAAATCCACATAAATCATCAGCATTTTTATATATTACCAACAAAGTTCAAAAAAAATACAAAAAGAAATTCCATTCCAAATAACAGATGATAGTGTAAAATATTTGGGAATCTATCTGCCAAAGAAAAGTCAGAAACTATACGAACTAAACTACAAAACACTTTCCACACAAATAAAATTATACCTAGTCAATTGGAAAAACATTAAGTGCTCATGGGTAGGCAGAGCAAACATAATAAAAATGACAATACTACCCAAACTAATCTACTTATTTAGTGCCATACCAATCAAACTCCCAAGAAATTATTTTATACATCTAGAAAAAATAGTAGCAAAATTCATTTGGAAGAACAAAAGGTCAAGAATTTCAAGGGAATTAATGAAAAAAAAAAGGCAGAGGAAGGTGGCCTTGCTGTACCAGATCTAAAACTATATTATAAAGCAGCAGACATCAAAACCATTTGGTACTGGCTGAGAAATAGAGCAGTCGATCAGTGGCATAGGATAGGATATCAGGACAATCTAGGCAATAACTTTAACAATTTAGTGTTTGATAAACCCAAAGACCCCAGCTTTGGGGATAAGTACTCACTATTCGGCAAAAACTGCTCAGAAAATTGGAAACTAGTGTGGAAGAAATTAGGGCTTGACTCACACCTAATACCACATACCAAGATAAGATCTAAATAGGTTCATGATCTAGATATAAAGAGTGATATTGTAAGCAAATTAGAGGAACATAGGATAGTTTACCTCTCAGACCTGTGGAGATGGAATAAATTTATGTCCAAAGAAGATCTGGAACTCTTAATTGAACACCAGATAGATAATTTCGATTATATTAAGTTAAAAAGTTTCTGTACAAACAAAACTAATGCAGACAAGATTTGGAGGGAAGTATCAAATTGGGAAATCATCTTTACATTTAATGGTTCTGATAAAGGCTTCATTTCTAAAATATATAGAAAATTGTCTCATATTTATAAGAATTCAAGCCATTCTCCAATCGATAAATGATCAAAGGATATGAACAGACAATTTTCAGATGATGAAATTAAAACCATTTCTAATCAATCATATGAAAAGTTGCTCCAAATCACTATTGATCAGAGAAATGCAAATTAAGACAACTCTGAGGTACCACTATACACCTGTCAGATTGGCTAAAATGACAGGAAAAGATAATAATGAATGTTGGAGGGGATGTGGGAAAGCTGGGACTCATACATTGTTGGTGGAATTGTGAATGGATCCAACCATTCTGGAGAGCAATTTGGAGCTATGCTCAAAAAATTATCAAACTGTGCATACCCTTTGTTCCAGCAGTGTTTCTATTGGGCCTATATCCCAAAGAGATCTTAGAGGAGGGAAAGGGACCCACATATGCAAGAATGTTTGTGGCAGCCCTTTTTGTATTGGCTAGAAATTGGAAGCTGAATGGATGCCCATCAGTTGGAGAGTGGCTGAATAAATTATGGTATATGAATGCTATGGAATATTATTGTTCTGTAAGAAATGACCAGCATGATGATTTCAGAGAGGCCTGGAGACACTTGCATGAACTGATGCTGAGTGAAATGAGCAGAACCAGGAGATCATTATACACAGCAACAACAATACTATATGATGATCAATTCTGATGGACATGGCTCTCTGCAACAATGAAATGTCTCAAACCAGTTCCAATTGTTCAGTGAAGAAAGCCATATACATCCAGAGAGAGGGATATGAAATGTGGACTACAACATATCATTTCCATGATCTCTATCGATGTTTGATTGCATTGGGTTTTCTTTCTCAGATATTTTTTGTTCATGTAGATACGATTGTTCTTGCATGATAAGTATGGAAATATGTATACATATATTCGATTTGTCAAGTATTTTAATATAATTAACATGTAGTGGACTTCCTGCCATCTAGGAGAGGGGAGGGGACTGGGGGGAAAATTTGTAATGGAAAGCTTTGTAAAGATCAATGTTGAGGAACTACCCATACATATGTTATGCAAATAAAAAGCTTAAAAAAAAAGTGTAGTCACTGTTCTCCTAATCTTCCTGCTGGTCTGTGAGTGATCAGAAGCATTCTTCTCCACCAGGGCTTTTGTACCCCAGCAGCCACACATTTTAGTCTTTTAGTGCTCTTCCTCCTCTCACTGGGATTACAATTCTGAAGCACACATAGGCAATGCAACAGATTCTTAAACCCAATACCACCAAAAAGTTCTATGTAATCTCCTTCCAACCAGTTGTTTTATTTATTTAATACCTGTAGGCTGAGAGCTTGAGGTCACCTCTACTAATTCAGTCCTCCCCAAGGCCTCCTTCTTCTGACTTTTTCTAGGGTATGAGCTAGACTGGTATGGCTTGTACTTTACTATACTTCATTCTTACCCTAGTGAGAAATACCTTTCCTGCTGACCTAAGTTGTCTTGAGGTGGAAAATTATCTTCTCTCCCTTCCCATTTTTTTGTGTGTCCAGCCACTCCAGAATTCATTTGAAAGCATTATTTTAAAGTATTTAGAGGGGGGATTTAAGAGAGCTCAGGTAAGTTTCTGCCTTCTCTGTTATCTTGGCTTTGTCCCTCAATGCTGTTATTGCAAGAAATTGGCTTTTCTGACCACCATGCCAAATTGTAGTCTCAATATAAGCTTGTATTTTATTAAAATATGAAGATCTTTTTTCATATCAACTGGTATCTAGTCATGCTTCCTCCTTCTAGTTAGTAACTGGTATTTTTTTAACCAATTTGTTGGACTTTTATTTTAATTAATTTGTCCCATTATTCCAGTTTATTGAGCTCATTTGAATTCTAGCCCTGTAATCCACTGTATTAACCAGTAGTTTTATGTGATCTATAACAAATTACAAGATATGTGACAATAGCTACATTCTATTCAACATCCAAAACCTCTATGGTCCTTAGAATTAATAAATGATTGTCCAAACATTGTAAAAAAGATTAGAGGAAAATTCTGTAATACCTAGTTTACTCTATTAATTGAAGGACCAATTCTAAGATGTCTTCTGTGATAAGATTAATTGTGGTAGAGCAGAACTTCCCACCTTTACATAAGTATATAAAGAATATGAACAATATAAAACAAAGGTAAGTAGTTTAGAGACAGAGGGTACCAGCACCTGGCAAAGGAAGATTAGCAAAACTTTTGTGTAAAAGGTAAAACATGAAATACAATACAATGCCATTCAGTATAACACAGAACAACACAGTATAATGCACTACAACAAATATCTTTTAAGTCACCTAGCAGGTAACAATTGCTGTCCTAGGTGCTGATAAAAATAGAAAGTTAATATTATACATAGTCTCTGCCCTCTTGGAATTTATTGTTAGTATATAAAACTTAAAAGAATTGTCCTAGAGAAAAAAGGAATTCATAGAACCTTCCTGTCATTCCAATAGAATCAACATTTTAGCTGTGTATAAATACTCTGCCCCATCTTATCCCCAAAGCACAAGAGTTTTTGCTCACATTGTTCTTTGTGTCTGGAGCATCTTACTACCCCTTTCAACTTGTTAACATCACACTTTTCCGATTAAAAACTCAGTTCAAATATTACCTTCTACATGAAGGTTGTCCATAACACTATTTTTTCCATAGATCTCACAAAACACTTCATTTTGAAATTCTTTAAATACACTGATATATTTAGAGATTTTATTGTGAAGAGAATTTATTTACATATTTGAGATATATTTATTGCATTATGTATTATCCTTATACTCAGCTACAAGTATAGGTGCCTGGAATATAGTTAATGCTTAATTACATAAACAACATTTATTAAGTACTTACTATGTGCCAAGTACTATAGTAAGTGTTGAAAATGAAAATGCTAATAAAAGGGTGAGTCCCTGAACTCAAAAAAGGTCATATCTAATGAGTTTTCAATTTGGAGTAAAAGATAATATGCAAGGGCAGCCAGCTGGTACAATGGAGAGAGTACCAGCTCTGAAGTCAGGAGGAACACGTTCAAATCCAGTTGACATTTAACACTACTGGCTGTGTGACACTGGGCAAATCATTTAACACCAACTGATTCACAAAAAGAAAGAAAGGATAATAAGTGCTTGTTAATCAACTGAAATCTATATATACCAAGCCAACTGTATCTCCCTAAACACTTAATACAGTGCTTTATACATGAAAGTGGATTAACAAATGTTTTGACTTCACTTTCTTCACCTGTATAATAAGCATAATAATATCTTTACTACCTGCCTCAACAGAAGCATTTTTAAATTGTAAAGTTATTTTTTTCTACAAATTAATTCTACTAATTCTACATTAATATCTCAAACTAATTCTACATTATTGTCATGTTATAAAAATGTAAGCTATTATTAAAATGAGACTAATATTCATATTACTTATATAATTTTGTCTTATTATATACTTTTTTTTTTCCGCTGAGGCAATTGGGGTTAAGTGACTTGCCCATGGTCACACAGCTAGGAAGTATTAAGTGTCTGAGACCAGATTTGAACTCAGGTCTTCCTGACTTCAGGGCCAATGCTCTATCCACTACACCACCTAGCTGCCCCTTATTTGCTCCTAAACCCAATTGCTAAGGCCAGGTACACAAAATAGGCACTGAAACATCCATCAAATTCTTGAATTAGAGGACTAGATCATGTGACCCTAAATTGATAAACTGGAATAAGAGCATCAAAAAGATAATAGCTACAAGAGGGAAGGAGAATAATATTAAGTCCCATCCTACTCCTTTGTAGAAATCTCTTCTATAAATGCTCTGAAGTGTGAGTAGCCTCAAACTCTTCAAGTTTCAGTTGTTTAAAAGAGGAGGAGTGGTAACTTATTTATAAAGCCAATTGCTTTATTCTTTTGCTTAATTCCCTTGTGATTCATTCAAAGGACTTATTTGTAACTAACTCATCAAGGTTTACCCCAATTTTATAGTTAATTTAACATCTTATTACCATATCACCTAAACCCTTGATTATATCACCTGAAGGGAGGAGAAATTAGGGAAAACTATTCTCCCCTTCCCTTATATAACCCAAAGTAGCCATTTAGAAGGAAAAAATTAAAATGAAACTATATATGATCCTAGGGTCAAACAGGAACCAATGAAGTTTATTATGATAGGCAATGACTTGGAAAGACTTGTGTTTTGGCAACATAATTTTGTCAGTGGCATAGAAAATGTATTAGACTAAGGAAATATTTGAAACAGACAAATTAACTAGCCTATTGTAATAGTATAAAAGAGATGTGATGAAGACTTGAACTAGGGCAGTGGCTGGGGAAGAGAGAATGGGATGGATGGCAGAAATGTTAAGGAGATAGAGATGAGATTTCACCATTGATTAGATGTGTAGTGCATGAAAGGGTAAGAAGTCATGAATGGCACCAAGGTCCCAAATCTGAATAGAAGAATGGTGAGAGAGAAAGATACAGAGACAGAGACAGAGAGAGAAACGAGAGAGTCAGAGAAACAAAGAGAGACATGTATTTATAAATCTACACATACATGCATATATACATTATATATATTCTATTTTAACAGAAATGAACATGAATGAGTTGAGACTCTCACTCACCAGACATTGTCCCTAAACTCAGAATCCCCTTGTAGCAGGGAAAGAAGCTAGTGTAGTTGTGATGGAAATAAGCCCACCTCTAACTTTTTTGGGGGGAGGGGTGGAGAGGAATTAGAATGGCATGTGGCCTATCCTTTCTACTCATGCATTAGTTAAGTAAGTACCCTTGGGATAATGCAGTAGACTGCTTGGAGTCTCAGTAAGGTCTCCTGACAGAACATGGCCCCCAACTTTGGAGATCATTGCACCACACTGTGCTGCCTCTATAAGGAGCATGGCCTTGGTTCCCAGAACTGAAAAGCCATCTTCTATGGATCTCATACAAATGGGAATATTGCCACTAAAAAATACAGGAATAACTGAAGGAGCTTTAATGGAAACATTTCTAGTGAATGACAACTTGAAGGAATGAGTTTTCTTTCCCTTTACATTCATCAACCTCTCTATGTTAATGAACATTGAAGAAAAAAGAAGAATGTCAAAAGAATTTAGATTTAAGCTTTAAGAGTTGGGGATGGGGGAGGGGATGTGTTTGGATTTGACTACAGCTCCAATTTCCTTTCATGAATATTTCATTTAAATCCTGTATTAATCATTAAGTCATAATGACTGTCTCTGTCTTTCCCTTGCACTCTTAGTCTCCCTGTCACCCAGACATCCTTTTCTCTCCCTCCTGCTCTGTATTTATCTCTCTCCTCCTGCTTCACCTCTCTTCCTGCCCTTCAACCTCACCTCATATCCCTCTAATCAAAAAAGAAATCTAAATGGGTTGGATGAGCACTGACTATCTAAACTCCTTTAGAAAAATATCCCTGTAGCTTTAAACTGAGTCTCCTAGAAGAATGCAGCCTGAATGGCAGTTTGAGGATTGCATCCTAGGAGACATTTACTAGTGCATCAAAGTCAAGGTCTGAAGCCTTCCAAAGTGCTCCCTGCCATTAATAACTAAAAATATCATTTATGCAGAAAGGCAATGTAGGGCACTAGCAAATTTTTTTGTTTTGTTTTTGTTGTTTGATGTTTTTTTTTTCCCCTAGAAGAAAGCTGCCCAAACAGGAAAAACACTTCCACCAAAGAATGAAGGGGTTTTTGTTTTTTGTTTTTTTTTGCCTACCCTCACCCTTTCCAACCTGACAAAACAAAACCTTTTTAAGAGGTAACCCTTAAGGTATTTAAAGAAACAGAGGGGGGGAGAGGAGGATGTTGGCAAAGGAAGGAAAGACACTGAAATTTATATAGTGGTTAGCATGTCTATCTGATTTTGATCTTCACAACAAATCTATGCTGAAATAGTGCAAGTACAATGATTCCCAGACCTCATTTTTTTCATTTGTAAAATGAGGGAATTGGATAAGATTGGTGGTCTCCAAAGTATAGTCCTATATCTCTAGGGAGTGATGACATAATGTCAGGGGGGGTAAGGAAATAACAAATTTGTTTTAATTACCATAAGAAAGTTAAAAGATGATTTCAACTCCCAACATACAAGGTTAGATCCTCATCACCTCACATATGACCTGTTATGACAGCATCATGATTGACCTCTCTACTGCAATCTTTCCCCACTCTAATCCAGTCTCTACACAGCTGCTAAATTGATTGCTGTAAAATACAAGTCTGATCATATTACTTCACAACTCAAAAAATTCCAGTTTCCTCCCACCCTCTGCTCTTTCAAGATAGCAATCTCAGGCCTTGTTTCCAGGCTTTTATCATTATATCATAACACACTCCTACTCCACCACCATCTTGTGACTGGGAAAGCTTTCAAAGACTTGCCCTCTCTTCTGGAGGTTCTTTAGGTTGAGTTTAACTCAGTCATGAGCTAGACACTTGCAAGGAGACAAAATTATTCTTACCTCTAACTTACCCACATGCCATCTTCTACTTTTTTTAGAGACTTTGGACAGTGACAATTGAATAAGAACTCAGCTTACCTTCTGACCCTCCTTTTCATTTTCAGTGGGATACAATAAATCAAATAGTATGAGTAGGATGGGTGAATGAATCGATCTATCAATATTGATCAATGGAACAAGAGATGGATAGGCCAGTGGATCAATGGATGGATTGCAATCTGCAATACATTGTATTTCCCTGATAATCAAGCCCTTTACTCTAAAGAATTTTCCTCTATTCATAGAGGGTATCACCATCCTTCAAGTTATCTAGCTTTAAGATCTCAGTATCATCCTTGACTCCTCACTCTCCTTCACTCCAAATAACCAATTAGTTTTCAAATCTTATCAATTATATTGGTACAACATCCATAGTATTCATCCCTTTCTCTGTACTCACATGGCCACGCTTCTAGAAGTTGAAAAAGACTTTTAAAAAATTCTGACTGAAAACTGAAAAGTCAAAAAAATAAATAAAACAAACACAAAAAACATACTGCCTTGACTGAATGGATACATCTTTTTTTTTCCAACACAGCAGTTTCCCATAGTGAAAAAATTCATGATTAGTATTCAGCTCATCCTTGACAGAAAAGAAAAATCTCCTTCCTGTTTGCTTATTCCCTCTCTCTCTCTGATTCCAAATTTCTGAAGAAAGAGTGAGTGGAGTATTTCCTTCTTTTCTAATTTCTATCTTTTGCTCTTATGTGAAAAACAAAGGAATGAAAAACAGTAGGGATGGAATGTCAATATTGGTCTATGGATGGAATTCCAGATGTTTTTGTTCTGCTTTACCAGCAGCTCATTTCAGAATTTTACAGACATGGGGGAAGGGAGCGAGTGGTCCAGGAAGAACTATGTAAGAGTCTGTTTGTTTGCTTGGTGCTTGTTTGTTTTAATTATTGTCCTCAGGAGTGAGAGGATGAGACAAGAAAGGGATATCACAACCCATAGAATATGAAGAGAAAAAGGCTGAAACTAAAGTAGGAAATATAAAGATCATGGGAGCTATACTTCATGAATTCCTTTTAACTACTCTTTTGAAATCCTTTTCCTGGGAGGTGAAGAACCCAAGAGATGTCTGTTTTAGGTAGTGGGAAGAGGGGCAGTGGTTTCCCATTCTATCTAGCTACCCACCAGTAACCCAGAACTTACCTTGATTCCTTGACATCTACCCTAATGCCAAAGGCAGAGCATTTTGTTCTAAGATTGGTAATACAATCAAAACTATCATGGCTATTTGAAAGTATACCAATTGACTTTCTTATCATCCTGTAATCCTTATGACTTCCCATTCCAACATTTCTCTTCCTTTGATGTTGTGTTCTAATATTTATTGTTCCCTCTAATTAGAATGCAAACTCCTTCAAATAAGGGACTGTTTTTGTATTTGTATTCTAGTTCCAAGAATTTATTTAAAAATACATTTTATTCATTTATTTATCCAAGTTTAATATCTCCTTCAGTGCCTAAAACAATGTTAAGCAGGAAAGGGGTACATAGGAAATGATCTATATCCTATGTATTATAATCGAAAACTTTGATCACTAGAGAATTATGTAAAGCCCATTCTTTGGTTTCATCCTACCAAATGCAGTAAATTTTCTAGCCTGGCCAGAGGATAGTAAATCATTTTGGTGACATATCATATTTATCATATATGCTATACATACATTGCCAATATTCAAAGAATTAGAATAGCAATAATAGCTCCCATTTATTTAATGTTTTATGGTTTATAATTAACTGTCCTTGCAACACTTCTCTAGAATTTGGTTTCTTCTGAGTAAGGTTTGGGATTAGACGAGGTAGGTAGTTCAGATATCATTCCGATTTTTCAAGTAAGGAAATTAAGGAAGGAAATATGCATTTTCTAAATACTATTATTATGTGCTATTTCCAAACACTGTGATAAGCACTTTATAAATATTATCTCATTTGATATTTACAACAATGCTGGTGGTAGATGCTATTTTTGGTCCCATTTTATAATTGAAGAAACTGAGAGAGAAAGCGAGCCGGAGACTTGCCCAGAATCACACTGTTAGTAATCATCTGAGGTTAAATTTGAACTGAGGTCTTCCTGAGTCCAGGCCCAGTGCTTCATCTTTTTTGCCACTAACTGCCTAGAATTAGATCTCACAGACATTTATGGACTTGGCCACAATCAAACTAGTGCTCCTTCCATTATGCCATGCTACCTCTATTAATACCATTAACACTGAAACTAGACTGAGTGTAACTTAATAGTTCTTTGACATATCAGAAGGCTCTTCAGAACCTTGTCATGACTCAGGATCATCACTGTGAATTCAATTATCATGTCAACAGTGAAGAGCAGATGTGTGAGCTAATAGGGGTTTCTGTTTGATGGAATGACAGATAAAAAGAGAGCTTCCTAGAGTATGTTTCTAAATAACATCATTGAGATAGAACTTGAAGAGATATTACAGAAAATGTAATCTAGCCTTCATATTTTATAAATGAGGAAACCAAGGTTTGTTTAGGTAAAGGGATGCTCAGCTAGAATTCAAACCCAAACATTCCAATTTTTTCACTTTCACATATTTTGGTTTGGTCCTGTACCTAACTCAGAAAAGCACACTTTGCTCTATTATCACTACTAGAAAACATGCTAATTAACTTCCTTATGGATCTGCCATGAACTATAATCCCTATGACTCCCTGTTCAAACAGCTCTCTTCTTTTCCACTGTGCTCTAATATGTATGGTTCCCTCCAATTAGAATGCAAGTTCCTTGAAGTAAGGGACTCTCTTTATACTTATATTCCTAGTGCCAAAAATACTTTTTATTCATTCATTTATCCAAACTTTATATTTCCTTTAGTGCCCAAAACAGTGTTAAACAGGAAATGAGTAAGTAGAAATTGGCCTATATTCTATGTATTATAGTTGAACAGTTTAAATCATTAGAGAAATCTGTCGTGTCCATTCTTTGGTTTTCTGCTACCAAATGCAATAAATTAATCTGGCAGGGACTAATAAATCATTTTGTTGATTTAGTGATCTACTTTTCAGACTTTTTGTCAATCCAAAGACTCCACCTCAAGCCCATCAACCATGGCTAATAGCTGCATATTATGTTGATCTGTTAATTGTTCAGTATTTCCCCATTCAAATCAAATCAATATGTATTGACTTATTGAGAACCTAAAACATCTTGGGAGATAAAAACAATGTCTATGACATCCAATCTGCTTTTAAGTCAGGGATAAGAGATATATAGTCTCCAAATTTTTTGATAATAATACAAGGCAATGATGTCAAACTACAGGGACAGAGGAAAAAACCCACATAAGTAAAAATGTTTGTAGCAGCCTTTTTTATAGTGGCAAGGAACTGGAAACACTCATCAGTTGGGGAATGGATGAATGAGCTATAGAATGGAGTATTATTGTTCTATAAGAAATGATCAGCAGGATGATTTCAGAAAGGCCTAGAGAGACTTAGATGACCTGATGCTAAGTGAAACAAGAGAACATTACACACAGAAACAAAATTATGTGATGATCAACTCTGATGGATGTGGCTCTTTTCAACAATGAAGTGATTCAGGCCAATTCCAATAGACTTGTGATAGAGAGAGCCATCTACATTCAGAAAGAGGACTATGGGGACTGAATGTGGATCACAACACAGTATTTTCACTTTTTTGTTGTTGTTTGCTTTTTTTCTTTCTCTTTTTTTTTTCTTTTTGATATGATTTTTCTTGTGCAGCATGATAAATGTGGAAATGTGTTTAGAAGAATTGCACTTATTTAACCTATATTGGATTACTTGCCATCTAGGGAATGGAAGAAGAAAAATTTGGAACAGAAGGTTTTGCAAGGGTGAATGTTGAAAACTATCTTTGCAAGTATTTTGAAAATAAAAAGCTATTACTTTTAAAAAAAAGTTGTTTGAAAATGAAATAGCCTAAACCTTTTTAATACATGTTTCATATGCATCAGGCTTTTCTTCCTGTTGTTGGTGAAGAGACAATGTGGTATAGTGAATAGCATGCTAGACTGCCAGTCAGAGGTTCAAAAGTCCTTTCTGTGACACATACTAATTGTGTGGTCCCAGGCAAGTGGCTTAGTCTTTTGCTGGACTTTGCACTAATGATCGTGCCCTTTCATCTCCAGAACTTCTACCCTTAGGGTCCCCACTATTCTGATTAGTAACTGTCTCTTTCAGATGACTAATTAATGAAAATTGTAACCATCTTTAATTTTTCTCCCTCCTCTCTGGCCCTCTATTCTAGGGCTTCTTTAACTTTTTCCATTCATGAACCCTTTTTGCTAAAGCAATTTTTATACAACCCTGAGGATATAAAATAGGTATACAATCAAACATTTACTAATAATAAATACTAATTTTGCAACCTCCACATGCAGTTATGTGACCCTATTTGGGGTCACAACCCACCATTTAAGAAGTTCTGCTCTATTCCATAGGTCATTAATTGTTTTACCACTATCTACATACCCTTTTCTCCTCTAGACCCCCTCCAGTTTTAGAAGCAAGGATCATAATTAAATCCACTCTGCCATTGTTCTTATGGCATGACAATCCACTCTTCTATTGTCCTTCTCACCATTCCTGTAATTTTCTGGACTAAAGCCCACAGCCCTCCAAGGCAGTGAATTTTTGCTCCCTGGTGTGTTTTGTCTCCCTAGTGTGAAAATGTATATTCCATGAGTACAGCAGCTGTCTGAACATTTGTATTTGTGACTGCAGCATTTAGCACAGCACTTGACACTTGGTAAGCATTTAATAATGCTTTTTTTTTTCCCTCTGATTTATCCATTCCCCCATTTATTCCAAAGTAGGGGAGGAAAAGAATGAAAAACATTATTTGAGGATGATGAAGAATTCAACTACAGGAAAATCAGAGGTACCATTCTTTATCAAATTGGTGCCCTTTGCTCTTATTTTTCTCTGACTTCTTGAAAAATACCTCCTCATTTTATCAACAAGAATTATCATGCCTTGTATTAGATTACCTGTCATCTAGGGGTGGGGGTGGGGGGAAGGAAAGGAAAAGCTTGGGAAAAAAAAAGTTTTTTTTGCAAAGGTCAATGTTGAAAGGTCACTCATATGTTTTGCAAATAAAAAGCTTTATTAAAAAAAAAAAAGAATTAGCATGCTTTCACAAAAGTGATATTGCACTCATTGAGGTATGGATTCCAGTTGCTTGAAAATAAGCCAGTAAGGCATAAATTCCAAAATATTCTTCCTGCCAAACTATAAATTCTTCAAGTACAATCCTGGTTGACTGTATTTACTATCCAAACTTCACCTAGCTAACTCTGGAGAGATTTATCAACAACAAGTTAATCAACAGTTGACAAATTCTTTTGAGTGCAGAAAACCCATATAAGAAAGGAAAAACAGGAAATGGCTCTCATTTCTCAGTGGCCTCCTTTTGCTTCTGCAGTGATAAGGATAAATAACGGGGGGGGGAGGATTAAGTGACAAATTATTTCAAAGATACAAGAAATAGGATTAAAATCAAAACATATCCATTGAATCCTCTGAGAAATCCTATCATTTTTCAGGTGCTTTGTGCACACGTTGTGCACTCACACATTGAGTCTCTTCAAAAATGAAGGATGAATAACAATGTGTTGGGCATTTGAGAAATACAGGTTGAATTAAATTGGGAACCTAATATAAGTGCCATCTTCTCCATGAAGCCTTTCAAAAGACAATGTTTCTTTTCTCAAAACTCTTAAAGCACATTTTATTTATTTATTTATTTTCCTGGGCTTTTTGTTGCTATTGAATTTTTTCATTTCTGTCCAATTCTTCATGATCCTATTTCAGATTTTCTTGGCAAAGATACTAGAATGGTTTTGCCATTTTCTTCTCTAGATCATTTTACAGATGTAAAAATTGAAGCGAAAGGGCTTAAGTGACTTCTCCATGGGTCATACAACTAGTAAGGGTCTGGGGACAGATTTGAACTCAGGAAGACAAATCTTTCTGCTTTCAGACCTTGCACTTTAACTACTGTGCCACACAGAAGTCCTTAGTATGTAGTTAATGCATGCTACACATGCTTGTTAATAATTGATTGGTTAATTGATTTGTACCTTTCTGATGGCTCTTAAGTATATTCTATTTTGTAATACACTTACCTGTGTTCTGCTTTTATCTTCCCTACACTACACTAAAAGTTCCATGAGACAAGGACTGTGTCATTCATCTTTATGTTTCTACCACAGTCAAAGTCTAATAAATATTTATTAAATGAATGATGAAAGAATTCATTCAATAAATATTTATTGAAACCTATTAAATGGACCTCCACAAAAGCCCTTTTCTAATGTCTCATTGTGGCACAAAGGTTACCCTAGGCTTTCAAAGGCTATGTCCATGGTTCATAAACTCTGCAATATCCTACCAAGCTGAGGACAATAGTATTACAAATCTAGAATTCTGAGAAATCCCAGAGTCTAACCCATTTTCTAGAATAAGAAACTGAGATCAAGAGAGATTAATTGATTTATCCAAAATCATACAAGTAAGAACATCAGAAATATAATATAAATTCACAACCTCTGGTTTCAAACATATGGTTTTAAGTATGTCTGGTAACAGAATGTCTCCATAAAACAAGTTCCAGCCTAGTAAAGAAATACTCAGTATTAGAAAGCTGGTCATCCTAAAACTATATTATAAAGCAGTAGTCATCAAAATTATTTGGTACTGGCTAAGAAATAGAGTAGTTGATCAATGGAATAGGTTAGTTTCACAAGGCACAATAGTCAATGACTGTGTGTGTGTGTGTGTGTGTGTGTGTGTGTGTGTGTGTGATAAACCCAAAGACCCAAGTTTCTGGGAAAAGAACTCACTGTTTGACAAAAATTGTTGGGAAAATTGGAAAATAGTGTGGCAGAAACTAGGTACTGACCCACACCTAACTTCTATACCAAAATAAGGTCAAAATGGATTTGTGATGTAGACATAGAGTGTTATTATAAGCAAATTAGAAAAACAAAGGATAGTCTACATTTCAAATCTGTGGCCAAGGAATAACTAGAGTACATTATGGAATGCAAAACAGATCATTTTGATTATATAAAATTAAAACATTTTTGTACAAACAAAACCAATGCAGGCAAGATTAGAAGGGAAGCAATAAACCAGGAAAAAAAATTTACATCCTAAAGCTCTGATAAAGGCCTCATTTCTAAAATATATAAAGATTTGACTCAAATTTATAAGAATTAAAGCCATTCTACAATTGATAAATGTTCTGCAATTTTCAGATGAAGAAATTAAAACCATTTAAAGTCATATAAAAAATGCACTTAAATCACTATTGATCAGAGAAATGCAAATTAAGACAACTCTGAGGTACCACTACAGACCTCTTAAATTGGTTAAGATGACAAGAAGATAATGATGAATGTTGGAAGGATTGTGGGAAGACCTCTCCAACACTAATACATTGTTGGTTGAGTTGTAAATTGATCCAACCATTTTAAAGAGTAATTCGGAACTATGCCCACAGGGCTATAAAACTGTGTATACCCTTTGATCCAGCAGTATTTTTACTGGACCTATTATTATCTCCTAAAGAGATAATAAAAAAGGGAAAAGGATTCACATGTGCAAAAATGTTTGTAGCAACCCTTTTTGTAGTAGCAAGAAACTGGAAACTGAGTAGATACCCATCAGTTGGAGAGTGGCTGAATAAGTTATGAAAAATGAATGTTATAGAATATTATTGTTCTCTAAGAAATGATCAGCAGGATGATTTCAGAGAAGCTTGAGGAGACTCACATGAACTAATGCTGAGTAAAGTTAGTAAAATCAGGAGAACACTATACACAGCAACAGTAAGATTGTTCAATAATTAATTCTGATAGACATGGCTCTTTTCAACAGTGATTCAGGCCAATTTCAATGGTCTTGTGATGAAGAGAGCCATCTGCACCCAGAGAGAGGACTGAGGGAACTGAGTATGGATCACAGCACAGTATTTTCACTCTTTTTGTTGTTGTATGCTTACATTGTGTTTTTTCTGTCATTTTTTATCTGATTTTTCTTGTGCAGCAAGATAATTGTATGAATATGTATGCCTATATTTGATCTACATATATTTAACATGCTTAACATATATTGAATTACTTGTCATCTAGGGTAGGGGATGGGGGTGAAAGGAGGGGAAAAATTTGGAAAACAAGGTTTTGTAAGGATGAATATTGAAAATTATTCATGCATATGTTTTGAAAATAAAAAGCTTTAATTAAAAAAATTGGAACTCAAGGTTTTGCAAAGGTGAATGTTGAAAATTATGCATATGTTTTGGAAAAAAAAGAAAGCTGGTCATCAAGTGATTTTTTGTAGCAATTTATGAAGATTATATAATAAGGCATGAAGGACTTACAATCTACATCAGTCAAAAATGCATTGATCAATCTGTCAATCAATAAGTATTTGTTAAATGTTTATGATATTTCAGTCAGTGTGTCAGGAACAGTATATGCCTACTCTGTGGAGGTGGTGAGAGAGAGATACAAAGAAAAGATTAACAGTGTCTGCACTCCAGAGGTAGTGAGAAAGGAAGCATGCATACAAATCAACACCTAAAAGATAAGTTAAAATTATATAAAAAGCAGATGGCAGCTAGGGGGCACAGGAGATAGAGCACAGTCCTAAAGTCAGGAGGACCTGAGTTCAAATCTGCCTTCAGACACTTAACACTTCCTAGCTGTGTGACCCTGGGCAAGTCACTTGATCCCAACTGACTCAGCAAAAAATAAATAAATAAAAAATAAAAATTATATGAAAGGCATATAAAATTATATGGGAAGGGACACTATGGGAGGCACCTTCTGGGAAGAGGAACTATAGGGTCTAGTAAAAACCTTCTAAAAAAGCTGGTGTTTGAGCTAAATTTTGAAGGAAGTCGGAGATTCCAAGAAGGAGACATGAAGAAGAAGAGCATTTTAGGCATGGGTGACAGTCAGTGCCAAAGCATAGGGATGAAAGATGAATCATTGTCATGCAAGGATCAACAAGTAGGTCAGCATGACTGGACTACAGAAGGAAGTAATATGTAAGAAGATTGGAAAGATGAGAAGAAATGAAGTCATGAAGAGCTTTAAATGCCAAATAGAATTTTATATTTGATCCTAGAGGTAATATGTTGCTGCTAGAGCTTATCCAATAGGGCAAGGAGATGCTGCAGTAGATAGAGCTTTATGCCTATAATCAGGAATACCTGAGTTCAAATGTGACCTTAGATGCTTCCTAACTGTGTGACCCCAGACAAATTATTTAACCCTGTTTGCCTTAGTTCCTGATCTTTAAAATGAGCTAGAGAAGGAAATGTCAAAGCACTCCAATATCTTTGCCAAGAAAACCTCAAAGGGGGTAACAGAGTCAGATACTTCCGGACAACAATAAAAGAGCTTATTGAATAAGGGATTCCAACCTATACTTTATAAAAACCATTATTTATATTGTTTTTCCTGATTCAGTTTTATCAGTTAGCATGTCTTCTTTTATTTCTCAGAATTTTTCTGCTTGCTGACACCCTTGGCTTCTTCAAAATGTAACTCAGTTACTAAAAATCTAACAATAATTAGAATGGCATAAAAGTGGAATGTGCTGCCTCAAGAGGTTCATCCTCATTCTAAGTTTTCAGGAAGAGGTTAGCTAGTCACTTGTCAGGTGGATTGAGGAATTCATTTTTTTCTTTCTTTCTTTTTTTCTTTCTTTCTTTTTTTTTTCCTGAGGCAATTGGGGTTAAGTGACTTGCCCAAGATCACACAGCTAGGAAGTATTAAATGGTCTGCCGCCAGATTTGAAGAGATTTCTTTCTTTTTAAGTACAATATAGATTAGATGATTCTGAATCCATCTCTCAAATTCTATGGGAGGCATTTTCCACCCCCATATTATTCTCTTTTTGGAAATTATATTATCATATTCCCCAAGTAAAAGATAAGATTCTTGAAGGCAGGGACTACCACTTTATTTTTCTTTTTATCCCTAAAGTTTTAACAAGTTCCTTAATAATTTCTTTATTGAATCAAATCAAAGAATATCCTATTGCATTCCTATATTACAATTTGTCAAGGCATTCCTGAATCACAGGACCCTCAATTTGTTTCTAGGGATTGTTTGGCTTTTGTTTTTGTTTCTTGCTGCCACATGCACACACACACACACACACACACACACACACACACACAGAGAGAGAGAGAGAGAGAGAGAGAGAGAGAGAGAGAGAGAGAGAGAGAGAAATTGCTCTTCAAACTCTTCCTAATGGATTAGCCATTGCAGGTAGGTTTGTTCTGTTATCCTATTTTGACACACATAACCCTTATGTTATTTGCTTCTCAGTCCCCAAAGGCAATCTAAAGCATCTCTCAAGATGCTTAATAGGATGTTTCCAGTCCATTTGACATTCATCAGGGAGGAGGAGAACGCTCACTTGGCTTAGCATCTAGCAACACTAATAACAGGGCTGACACAGGGTCCTTGGTGCTGTTTATAGTGAAAGGACAGCTGCATTTGTCTGAGCTGCAGGTAAAACATATAGCCTTGTGCCAGGGTTGCAGTGAGGTGGCACTGAGAAGGCAGGAGTTTGGGGGAGGGGAGAGAAAAGGTATTCCATGTCATTGTTTTCACTTGTATTTATGGTCTCCTGGAAACAAGACAAAACCAATGATGAGAATCCAAAATGAAAGCTATCTATTAAGTCAAGCCCCACCTGCCTGGCAGGGTATCTCAGTAGAGTGTCCAAGAGTAAGGGATGTCACTCAGTGAAATTTCAGTCTCATCAAAAGCAGCAGAGTCAGCCTGCCACTAAGATTGTGTGTGCTCAGAATTCTGATCACCCCAGAGGGAATCTGAACAGCTTTACTCCTCCCTTTGCTCCATTCCTTCAAACAAGCTCATGCTGTCTTTTTATTTTTTTTTTCTTGAAGACAGTATGATTGACGAGTTTCCCAAATGATGCTTTTAGATTGCCCCTGATGATATCAGATGACGCCCACTAGAGTACATTGGCCTCAGTGACACCCAGAGTCCTGACACATGATCCATTTTAGGAAAATGAGAGGCTGCTTAGGGAACCTTGAAGGGACATGATTTAGAGGAACCAATTCACAGACTTGCTCTGGATGAGCATGTCATTACCCAAGAATTCATAGCTTTTTTGTTCATTGCTCAGAACCTCTAAATACAATTCCCAGAAGGAACTCAGCAATTTTGTGTTTTACACTGTGACAAGTCAAATGGCAATAGTTGGTGCAGTCTACAAACATTTTGTGGGGAAAGGAGAAATCTAGAGACAAAATGATCTGAAAGTGAAATGAAGTGAAGAATCAGACCTGCTTGAGCTCTTTTTCCCCAACTCTACTACAACAAAGATATTGTGACCATTCCATGTCTCATCT
This sequence comes from Myrmecobius fasciatus, assembly GCA_023553655.1. Lineage (NCBI taxonomy): Eukaryota > Metazoa > Chordata > Mammalia > Dasyuromorphia > Myrmecobiidae > Myrmecobius > Myrmecobius fasciatus. The sequence goes on along the minus strand of JAJPUD010000166.1, from coordinate 693,458 downwards.
TCTTCACCTGTAAAATGGAAAGAATAATGCCTAATCTACTTTGCTTCTTCGAGTTGTTCTATGGATAAAATGAGAAAATAAGTGGAAAATAGCTTTGATTATTTAAAAAGTCAATACCAATGTAAGGGATTATGATTATTAAGTCTGGCAGAAAACTCTTGCATCAGTCCTGAAGTTGTTATGAAAAGCTTGGTACAGGGCATACCAAAGAATTGATCATCTCAGATATATACCTAATACAATTTCAGCTGCTATTAAAAATCATTTGTAATAAGGGTAGTGACATAACTTCAAATACTCTCATGATGAAACCTCAGCATTACTTCATAAACTTTTTGGGAAAACTAAGCAAAGAAGGAATCCTAACAAATTCCTTTTATGACACAAATATGGTACTGATTCCTAAACAAGTAAGAGTCAAAAGAGAAAGAAAATTATAGAGTGATTTCTTTAATGAATATTGATACAAAAATTTTAAGTAAAATATTAGCAAAGAGATTACAGCAATTTATCATGAAAATAATTCACTATGACCAGGAGGATCACTACCAGAAATTACCTGGTAAATTCATTACCTGAATTACCAAGAATTCAGGACTGGTTGAATATTAGAAAACTTATCAGCATAATTGACCATATCAATAACAAAACCAATTGACATCATATGATTACCTCCATAGATACAGAAAAATCTTTTGACAAAATATAACACCAATTTATATTTTAAAAAAAACAGCTAGAATATAAAAGTAAATAAAGCCTTTCTTTAAATTATAAATTGTATCCAACTAAGCTATCAGCAAGCATTATATGTAATGGGGATAAACTAGAAACTTTCCCAATAAGAACAGGGATGAAACAAGAACAACCATTATCACTACAATTATTGAATATTTTACTAGAAATGTTAGTTTTAGCAATAGGAAAAGAAAAGAAAAGAAATTAAAGGAATTTGAATAGGCAATTAGAAAACAAAACTCATAATCTTTGCAGATTATATGATGGTATACTTAGAGAATCCTAGAGAATCAACCAAAAAAACTACCTTGAAATAATAAACTTTAGTAAAGTTGAAAGATACAAAATAAACCCATAAAACTCATCAGCATTTCTATAAATTCACAATAAAGCCCAGCACCAACAGGCAGAAAGAAATTCTACTTAAAATAAATCTAGACAATATAAATTTGTCTACTCCCATACAAAAGGGAGTTTACCTGCCACGACACACCAAAGAACTTTATAATACAATATTATGAAACACTTTTCATACAAATAAAGTCAGTTTTAAACAACTGGTAAAATATCAATTGCCTATGGATAGATAAAGCCAATATAATAAAAAATGATAACTCTACTTAAATTGGTTTACTTGCTCAGTACCATACAAATCAAACTACCAAGAAATTATTTAGTAGAACTACAAAAAAGGTAAAGGAAGGTGGCCTAACTGATCTAAACTATATCAGAAAATGCAAATTACCATTTTACTTAGTACTAACTAAGAAATAGAGTGGTGGATCAGAGGAATAGGTTAAATACATAAGACACAGTAGAAAATGAGTATACTGATGTACTATTTGATAAAGCCCAATACTCCAACTTATAGGATAAAAATTTAATATTTGACAGAAATTGCTGGGAAAAGTGGAAAATAGTGTGAAAAAAATTAGGCATTGACCAATATCTCACACACTATACTAAGATAAAGTCAAAATGGATACATGATTTAGACATAAAGGGTGATATTATAAGCAAACTAGAAGAGCAAGGGATAATTTACCTGTCAGATTTTTGAAGAAGGAAAGAATTTATAGCCAAAGAAAAATCATTATGAAATGCAAAATGGGTAATTTTGATTACATTAAATTAAAAATGGTTTACATAAACAAAACCAATGCAATCAAAACTAGAAGAAAAACAGAAAGTAGGGAAATAACTTTAATAGCCAATGTTTATGATAAATATGAGCAGGCAGTTTTCAAATGAAGAAATTTAAGCTACCTAGAATCATATGGAAAAAAATGCTCTAAATCACTATTGATTAGAGAAATACAAATTTAAACAACTCTGAGATACCACCTCATACCTATCAGATTGGCTAATATGACCGAAAAAAAAATGTTTGACAAGATAAGAGAAATTTGGGACACATACATAATGAATTGTTAATTGATCCAAGCATTCTGGAGAACTATTTGGAACTATACCAAAAAATTATAAAACTGTGCATACCTTTTAATCCAATAACGCTACTAGATTATATATCAAAGAGATCATTAAAAAAGGATAAAGAGGGGCAGCTAGGTGGTATAGTAGATAGAGCTCCAGTACTGAAGTCATGGCTACCCAAGTTCAAATCTAGCCTTAGACACTTAGTTACCAGCTGTGTGATCCTGGGTAAGTCACTTAATCCCAATTGCCTCACCAAAAAACATTTAATTTTTTAAAAAGGGGTAAAGGATTCACGTGTACAAAAATATTTGTAGTAGTTCATATTGTGGTGGCAAAGAATTGGAAATTGAATGGATGCCTATCAATTAGGAAATGGCTATACAAGTTGTGGTATATAAATGTAATGAAGTACTATTGTTTCAAAAGAAATGATGAGCAGGCAAGTTTTAGAAAAACCAAGAAAATTTTAGATGAATTGATGATGAGCAAAGTGAGTAGAACCAGCAGAACATTGTATTGTATTGTACACAATAACAGAAACACTGTATAATAATCAACTGTGATAGACTTAGTTCTTTTCAGCAAGACATTGATCTAAGACAGTTCCAAAAGATTCATGATGGAAAATGCATAGAAAGAACTATGGAGTCTGAATGAGGATGGAAGCATATTATTTTCGCTTTTGGGGAGGAGTGTTTTTTCTTTCTAATGGTTTTTACCATTTGCTCTGAGTTTTCTTTCACAGCATGACTAGTGTGGAAATACATTTAATATGATTATATATGTATAGCCTATTTTAGATTGCTTGCTGTCTTTGAGAGGGGGAAAAGGAGTGAAAAAGAAAGAAAATTTTGGAATTCAAAATGTTATAAAATGAATGTTGAAAATTATGTTTATATGTAATTAGAAAAAAAAAGAAATACTATTAAGTAGGGGAAATATTCTAACTCACGATAAATTAGAGATATGCAAAAAAACCAAACTATTTTGTACCCTTTGACCCAGCAATATTAATACTAGGTCTGTATTCCAAAGATATCAAAGAAAAGGAAAAAGAATCTATCTATACAAAATATTTGTAGTTCTCTTTGTGGTAGCAAAGAATTGGAAATCAAATGAATGTTCATCAGTTGGAGAATGGCTAAACAAGTTGTGGTATGTAATCATGTGAAATACTCTTGTGCTATGAGAAATGATGAGCAGAATGGTTTCAGAAAAATCTGGGAACACATATATAAACTGAAGCAAAATGAAGTAAGTGAACAGAACCATTTTAGGTAGTAGCAGGAATACTGTAAAGATGATCAACTGTGAAAGACTTAGTTATTCTGATTAAAAAATTCCAAAGACCTGTGATGAAAAATATTATCCACTTTCAAAAAGAGAATTTATGAATCCTAAATGCAGTTTAAGGAATATTTTTTTAAACCTTCCTTAATTTTTTCCTCGGATTTTTTTGGTCTTTTTATTTATTTGTTTCTTTGTTTTGGTTTGGTTTGGTTTGGTGGGGGGTTGCAATGTGGATAATAAGGATGTAGGTTTTGCATGAATTTATATGTATCAAATCCTTTATCTTCTTAAGGCGGGGAGAGGAATAAAAGGAGGCAGATAATTTGAAATGTGAATTTCTAAAAACTATTGTTTAAAAAAATACCTACATGTAATTGGGAAATATTTAATGAAATAAGGAAAGATAGATATAGATCTTAAAATTAAAAAAAACAACCACATCAACCTTTAAAAAATAATGTTAGCAATATGATGTGGCAGTCCAAAAAACTAATGTGATCTGAGGATGCATTTATATCATTATTCTAGGAATAGTAGAATAGGAAAGTGATCATCTCATTGTATTGTCACCTCATAAGACCATGTCTAGAGCACTATGCTCTGTTTTGGGTATCATGGTTTTAAAAAGAACATTGATAAGCTAGACATAGTCCAGATAGAAACAATCAGGATGGTGAAAGAAGGGTCTTGAAATCAATATCATTTCACAATCGGTGAAAGGAATTGGGGGTATTTAGCCTAGATAAGAAAAAAAAACAAGGGGGAAGGAGAGCTAGAGACTATCATAGCTGTCTTCACATATTTGAGGGGTTGTCAGGTGAAAGAGAAATGGAACTTGTTCTATTTTGGTAGACCTTGTAAAATTTTCTATTTAAGCTTAATGTCGGGAAAAACTTACTAACAATTAGAGTTGTTGAAAACTGTAAGTAGCTGCCCTAAGAGTAATAGATTCTCCCTCTTTAGAGGTTTCCAAGCAGAGACCTCTTGTCAGGTATGTTATATATAACAGGGCTTCTTAAACTTTTTTCTACTTGCAATCTTTTTGCCTGAGAAATTTTTATACAACCCTAAGTATATGGGTATAAAATAAGTAGACAAATCAAATATTTTATAAATCATAATTTGATATCCTCCACATTCAATTACATGACCCCATATAGGGTTGCAAACCACAATTTAAGAAGTTTTGATATAGGAATTCAGTGTGTGCGCATGTACATGGGCTTATTGGAGAAAGGAGTTAGATTAAATGACCAATGATATTCTTTACAATGTTTAAATATGTGATCCCATGATTCTGAGCAGAAGTGATTGTTTAAGTATACACTATGAATTGTAAATTGAATTCAGATTCAATGATTTTTCCATTGCACAACAGAGAAAAATTCTCATTGGAAACAATGTAGAAAAAGAACAAAGGAAGAAAGTGACTGGAAGAAAGGGAGAGGAAGAGAAGACATTGGTGACCAGAATAGCCAGCAGGGAGCCTTCTCCATGATTCCCCCAGTTTATTGCAAATTGCTTCTTTTAGTATCACATATGATATTCCCTGAGCTAGGTGTCTAGGCTAGAATGGAAAGGTGACATGATTGAGGAAAGGAATTTTTTTTTTTTTTTTGCTGAGGCAATTGGGGTTAAGTGACTTGCCTAGGGTCACACAGCTAGGGAATGCTAAGTGTCTGAAACCAGATTTGAACTAAGGTCTTCCTGACTTCAGGGCTGGTGCTCTATCCACTGAGCCACCTAGCTGCCCCAGAGGAGAGGAATTTCTAACGAGCTCTCCCAAACACAAAGATGTCTTAGGAGGATGGCATGAAAACTACAGAATGGTGGGAAAGTATTAAACTTGGATCAGATAAAGGATCTAATTGGAACTGGAAGAGAGTAAAGGGATGGAAGGAGGGTGGAAAGGACCACTCCCCACTTCCTATTAATTGTATTCCTAGGATTATTTGTCTTCTAGGGGAGAGGATGGGAGGCAGGAGAGGAGAAATTGGAATGCAAGGTTTTGCAAGGATCGATGTTGAAAAATTGTCCTTGAATATGCTTTGAAAATAAAAAAACTTCAAATTAAAAAAAATTGTATTCCTAGAACACTGACATCTGAGACATGGCTCCAGACCCTCTACTAGCTCTGGCTCTACCTCTAAAAATAATAACTTCAAAATGATTAGAAAGAAAGATGTCATAAGAGACATATAGAAGCAGCTAACCTTAAGGAAAGTCAAACTTTCCCTCAATTCATGCCTCAAACCTACCTGATACCATTAAAGCAGCCTATTCTATACCTGTTGTTACTTCTACCTAGGGCCACTTCCTTCCATTTTCCTTTATACCATGACTTTTTGTGTATATTTGCCTATGCACAAACTTCTTTTGCCCTAAAATCATCATTGTATGAATGAAGGTTGACATCCAAAATGTGGTCTATGCCTGAAGATGACTTCCATCAGGGCTCAAGCCAGGAATTCTCTTTTGGCAGTTGGAGCAAGGGTAAAAGTAGAACTGGGAGTCTATACTATGATCTGTAAGCCAGGGATTCAAGAAAAATCATATGGCTCAGGATTCATTCATTTATAGGACTATCTCAAGGCCCTGATAAATTCTATAAATGAAGCACCAAAGGTTCTAAGTATGACTCCAAATAGTTGATAATTTATACCTTGACAAGGTATGAATACTAAATAGATCATAAAAACTCTGCCTCTACTCCATATTTACCCTTAAGTTAATGCCTTTTATAGCAAGTAGCATACACTGAAGGAAATGTTATAGACCTGAAAGTCGAGAGGCTGTCATTGTTCAGACACAACTAGATATGTAACCTTGTATGTTTTGCTACCCCACTAATAAACCTCAGTTTTCTCATCTTTAAAATCTTTACCTCTAAAGTCATTCTCATTTCTAATCTACTAAAATTTACAAGTCTCTGAATTATCATCCACCTGCTCCAATCCCTTAAGAATTAAAAAATCTTTTTTGGCTTTAGTTGATTGTTGGCAGAACAACACAAAAATGACTGATCACAGCCCAATATCTTTATACCATGGCTAATTGTTGAAGTTTTTGCTACTCCATGGGACTAATCACTGAAACAAGTCACCATTCAGTAATAAACTGATATCACATAGATTGATTATAAGGTCAGTGATATCATATCCCTTATAAGCAGTGAGCTCTCCATTGTACAATCAAATAGCTTGTCATCAAAAAGCATTTACCTTCAACACACAGTGGTTGGGTATACAGTGCATACATGGCAAAGAAAATCACTTTTATCTTTAGGAGTCAATAACCAATATTGCTTTTGTTCCTTTCATCCAATTTACCCTTTCCCCCTCTCCTCTCCTCTTTTCTTATTTTCTTTTCTTGCTTGTTGTTTTTCTGTCTCTTTCTTTGTCTCCATCTCTGTCTCTCTTTTCCTCTCCCTCTTTCTCATCCCCCTTCTCTCATTTCCCTTCCTCATTCCCATTGTTAATACCCCCTCCTTTTCTTTCGATTTCCCTTCCTCTTTCTTTTTCCCTCTAATTTCCTAAAGTATCTCAGTCCCTATGAAGTTCCTCTCATGTCTATATGGAACACCAGTATTTCATTCACTGTCCAATATTATATCATTTTTCATCTTTCAAATAAAAATGGTAACTGTTATTTTTTTAAGGCTTAAAGTCTACAAGCATTATAGATGTTTATAAAGTATATAAATATATAATTTAATATTTAATTGTTACTTATAATTTATATATATATATGTATAGATAATTTATAATTTATTAATTAATTTCATATTTCAATATATAAAAATATATAAATAAAGGATATAATAAAGAATGCATATTTCAATAAATTTGAGTTCATAAAGAAGGCATTGATTCATCCAACAAGCATTTATTAATTACCTTTTATATGCAAAATGATGAGGTGGATACTAGACATGCAGAGACAAAAATGAAAAGAGTAGTTCCTGCTGTTAAGGATTTGTATTCTAATAGGTACTTTTGATGTAATATGATTTTGTGGACCCCTGATTTTAGGGGGGCTTCTGTTCTAGCAATAAGTCAATGATTCTAGATTTTTTGCCTCAGGAAACTCCCACACCCAATCTGTCTGATTATGACCACTCCTTAATCAGATAACTTCTAGCCCCAGGAAACTCCCACAGTCAAACTCCTGAGACATAGACCACTCCTCAATTCATTGCTGACTGGTAATTTTTTCAGTAATAATCTGGTCAAGAGAACCAAATTCCAGAGACCCCTTTTTTTTAACCTATAAGCCATAGAATTAACATTTATATGGTTGAAAGCTGGATAAATGTTATCTCCTTGCTTCTGTTTCTTTGCTGAATTCCCTTACAATTCAGCCCACTTTGTAATGGAGTTACTATTGCAATAAAGCTTTGCCTCTTGATTAAGGAGATGGATGCAAGCCTGCAAATTCTTTTGAGACACCTCAAGACACTGGTCTGAGACCCCAAACTTTTGGGGGTCCCCTTCCCAATCTCAACACTTTGATATAATGAAAGAGCAATGAAATTGGAATGGGTTCACATTCAAGACTTGGTACTATTTTTAAGTAGTTGTGTGAATGTGAGTCAATCCCATCACCTCTAAATTTCCATCAGTAAAATGGACATTAAAACATCTCCTCTAGAGAGCTTCTGAGGCTGTTGTGAGGATGAGACAATATGTGTAAGGGCTACTGACCACCCAGTACTAAACAGGATAAGCTGAATAAACACGACTACCCAAGGGAAAGATAGGAGACAGCATGTGCCAGGCAGTTTAAGCCACTACAACCACCTTGACCCTGAGACCTTACTGAAAAGAGTCCAGGATTCTGAGTTCAAGAGATTTGGAAATAGCAATGTTTCTGTATTATCATCCTTGGAAGCAATCCCTGTGTAGAAGTAGCTTAAACATTACTCTGACAAGGGCTACAGTCACAGCTACTGATGACCCAGAAAAGATAATTATTGCCACTAAAACACTATTAAATAGTTCAACATATTATTTTATTAATAAAAATGGCATTATTGTCTTATTTGCTGTTATACCCTAAGGATAATTGAGTTTTTCCTTCTGACTTGGAGCTAAAATAAGCCATATGTTGTCTCACCCATTAGAATATGAGCTTCCTAAAAATTGGTGGGAAAACTGGAAAGCATATTAACAGAAATTAGGCATACACTAATATCAAAGTAGATAAATGATTTAGGCATAAAGAATAGCAAGTAATTTAGGAGATGTGAAAACTCGATGGAGGTTTAGTTTCTTCAGTTACAAAAATTAAATTAGAAAAATACAGAGAAATGAAATAAATTAGAAAACTGAAACATAAAAAATGTAGGCTAAAAAGCTAGCATGTGGAACAAAAATAAAAATTTAAAATGGAAAATGTAATCAGGGGTGGGAGTTTCAGACTTGAAAAGGAAAGGAGAATGTAATCAGGGGGTGGAGATTTAGAATAAGGAACACAGTTGTAAAATGTAATCAGAGGTGGAGAACTACTTACTAGTGGGGAGGAGAAGCAGGAAACAAATGTAATTATGTGATCAGAAGAGGACACTTAGATTCTTCATATAGGATAGAACTCAGCCAATAAGAAATCAGGGGAACGATTGAATTACATCCAAGTAAGATGAATGCCAGGGGAGAAGTAATGATGTAATCAGAGGTGAAGATTCACACTCAAAAGGAAGTATTACACACCCCTGATAGTTGCAACCTCTAGTATTCAGGAGCATCAAGAGAAGGATTTGCATTTTGTATATAAAAAAGGACAAGTATTGATTCAAAATATTTCTATTTTACAAAATACCACCTCTTGGAACTGTGAACGGATCCAACCATTCTGGAGAGCAATTTGGAGCTATGCTCAAAAAGTTGTCAAACTGTGCATACCCTTTGACCCAGCAGTGTTTCTACTGGGCCTATATCCCAAAGAGATCTTAGAGGAGGGAAAGGGACCCACATGTGCAAGAATGTTTGTGGCAGCCCTTTTTGTAGTGGCTAGAAACTGGAAACTGAAGGGATGCCCATCAATTGGAGAGTGGCTGAATAAATTATGGTATATGAATGTTATGGAATATTATTGTTCTGTAAGAAACGACCAGCAGGATGATTTCAGAGAGGCCTGGAGAGACTTGCATGAACTGATGCTGAGTGAAACGAGCAGAACCAGGAGATCATCATGCACAGCAACAACAGTATTACATGATGATCAATTCTGATGGACATGGCTCTCTGCAATAAAGAATTGTCTCAAACCAGTTCCAGTTGTTCACTGAAGAAAACCATATACACCCAGAAAGAGGGACATGAAATATGGACCACAACGTAACATTTTCATGATCTCTATTGACATTTGCTTGCATTGTGTTGCCTTTCTCTGATTCTTTTTTTTTCTTGTAGATAGGATTTTTCTTGTATAACTTCTCAAGCATTTCAACATTATTAACATGTAGTGGACTTCCTGCCATCTAGGGGAGGGGAGGGGACTGGGGGTAAAATTTGTATTGGAAAGCTTTGTAAAGATCAAGGTTGGGGAACTACCCATACATATGTTATACAAATAAAAAGCTTAAAATAAAAAAAAATACATTGTGTAAAAAAAAAAAAATACCACCTCTGCAGTTGTGTAATGAAATACTTTTAACTTCACTCCTCCCAAGTCCAAAGGAGTTACTTCTCCAGGAAAGCATGGAAAATTTTACCTGTCAGATCTATGGATAAGGGAGGAATTTCTGACCAGAGAAGAGATAAAGAAGATCATGGAAGCTAAATGCATTATTTTTATCACATAAAATTAAAAAGGAATTGCACAAACAACAGTAATAGTCACAATTAGAAAGAAAGTAGGAAATGGGCGTAGGAGGACAAATTAAGTTTCTCTAATAAAGCTCGCATTTCTCAAAGAAATAGGGAACCAAACCAAATTTATAAAAATAAGAGCCATTTCCCAATTGATAAATGGTCAAAGGATTTGAACAAGCCATTTTCAGAAGAAGAAAACAACACTGTCAATAGTGACATGACAAAATGCTCTAAGTCACTATTACTCAGAGAAATGCACATTAAAATAACTCTGCACTACCACCTGATACCTATCATAATGACTAACATGACAGAAAAGGAAAATAAAAAGTGCTGGAAAAGACGTGGAGAAATTGGGATGTGAATTCCCTATTGGTAAAGTTGTGAACTGATCCAACAATTCTGGAGAACAATTTGGAACTATGCCCAAAGGTCTATAAAACTATGCCTACACTTTGACCCATCAATAATACTAAATCTAAACCCAAAGAAATCAAAGAAAAGGAAAAGGGGCCTATTTCTGCAATATATTTATAACTTCTTTTTGTGGTGATGAAGAATTGGAAATTGAGTGGTCCTGTGTCAGCATCTCCCATGTCATACAATCAATTTTAAAGTTCTTAAGAGAGATTTTGAGAGTGCCCTTGTATCACTTTTTTGGACCACCCGGTGAGCACTTGCCATGTGTGAGTCCTCCATAAAATAATTTTTTTGGCAAGCAACATTTGGCATTCAAACAAAGCACAACAGAGTTGTGTTCTCTACAATAAAGTTGGAATGTTTGGCAATTTAGTTCAAGAAAGACCTCAGTGTCTGGTATCTTATCCTGCCAGATGATCATCCTAATTTGTATCCACAGTGTTTAGTTCAGGGCTATGTACATTATTGTCATGATTCATTCCAGTCGTGTAATTCATTACTTCATTTGGGGTTTTCTTGGCAGAGATATTGAAGTGGTTTAGCATTTGTTTTTTCTGCTCATTTTACAGATAAGGAAACTGAAGCAAACAAGGTAAAGTGATTAGCCCAAGGTCACACAGCTAGTAAGTGTCTGAGGTCAGATTTGAACTCAAGAAGATGAGCAGTCTAGCTTTGTGACCACTGACAAATCTCTTAAAATTTTTGAAACTCTGGTTCCTTCCCCACCCCTTGAGAAGTCAAGTGTGTGCTCCATTGTACCACCTAGCTGCATGCTTTGTACAGAGTAAGCACATATTCATTTCTTCAGATATATATGTATATATTTGTACATATACATATTCAGATATATATACATACACACATGTCAAAGTTAAGTGACTTGATGATTCACCTGTGATACAAGTTAATGTGTAAAAAGTAAGTCTGTATGAGAAGACAAAAGCATTCTTGACTGTCTCAATCCTCCATGTGGAAAAGATTAAAAAACCTATTTCTGGAAAGTGAATATGATATATAATGGAAGTGCCCTGGGTCTAGTCAACCAGCTATTGGTTGACAAGGAGATTTTTTAAAATTAACTGCATAACTAGGACAGGAATATTTTCAAAGATGCTGGTCAACCAGAACCTTTCCTTCCTTCTGGCCTGACCTCTTCCTACCTTGGTATATTCTGATGAGAAAAGAGAGACAAGATTGTAAGAAGAGAAGGTTTTTAGTCTCAGCATCCCTTATTTTAAGTGAAGGAGAATGGAAATGTCAATGACCTTATGAAATTCAAGGTGTCTGAGAATAAAGTTCATGACAACTTTTGCAGCTAGCCAGCCCAGCCTCAATATCACAAAAAGCAATTTTGAGTACCCATTTAATCAATAGCTGAGACTGGGGTTCATCCAGCAGGGATACTTCATTTAGATATTAACATGAAAGGATCAATGCTATGAACAAACTTAAGTCTGAACCCATTCTCCTTAGGGATTGTGGTGGGAGAGTAGAAAGTGTTTCCCAGGTGTTAGAGGGAATGCTTTTACTTATATTATCACTCTATCTTCAAAGTAAATGTTCCTTACTAAAAGCTAATCAATATTCAAGGTTGCATGTAATTTGAGCATTAATCACTAACAATGGAGGGGAGGAGAACAAACCAGAAGGGGTCAGGAACGAATAGCATTAGAAAGGAGGCATTCAATCCTTCTGGGACACTCCTTGAATGCTGAGAAGGGAGGTATAACTGGACTTGTTCTGAAAGGATTGGACTGGAACAAATAATGGATGTCAGATAGATAGATAGATAGACAGACAGATAGATGACATTAAAAAAATACACACACAGAAGGTATAAAGATATTAACATAGATACAGGCATATATGTATTATATATATGTATATATATATACATAAACATAAATATGTGTGTTGTAGGACAAATACATACAGAATAAATAAAAAATTATTGTAGTCAATTATGGGGCAACTAGGTGGCACATATAGCATACTGGACCTGAAATGAGGAAGATTCAACTTCTTGACTTCTAATTTAGCTTCAGATGCCTACTAGCTATATGACTTGGAATAAGTCACTTAACTCTCTTTACCTATGTCTTCATCTATAGAATGAGCTGGAGAAGCAAGTGGCAGTCCCTTAACTTCTTGGGTAATGCTCAGATTACAAATTACAAATGAGTTGCCAATTAGCATCAGTGAAAGGCATTTCTACACTAATACTTCCCTACCTTGGTAAATTTTAGACTCAGTTCAGATGTACATATACTGTAGTTCTTTTCTCTTCATTTGAATCTGGACCTATAATTTTGTTAGTTTAGGAAGTTCCCCTGGGAGAAAACTTCTAGCAATCAATTGATGTATCTGATTTGCAATTTAGAGTCAGGAAATTGCCTGAGGCACTAGATTACACAGAACCTGAACTCTGATCTTTGGCACTTTTTGTGAGCATAGCTCTATATTCACTATTTTATATACATACACACACACACACATGAGTACACACAGTACACATTTTTAATTTCTTCTCATTTATTGCTTTTTTTAAATCTAAAATTAGTGACAATTTTATTGGATATGCAAAATTTCAATAAGTATTGTTTCAAAATCATTAGCCATCTACTTCTCCATATTCAATTCATTTCATCTCCCTCAAAATAAGACTGGTAGAAGCAATGAGCTCCAAATAGTAAATGTCTAGGTGACCATTTCTGAGGTCTGCAAATCCTCCAGGATTCTCCAATCAATCAATCTTTGGAGCATCACAGGAAATTTCAGTTTGATGCCTATCTTATCTTTTGTTATAAACCCATCCCCCTCTAGTATCCTACTACCAGTTGGTGGAGGGGGAGGGAGAAGAAATAAGCTGTCTGCTTATTGGGGGGACGGTGGCTACAGAGAGAAAGCTCCATTATCAAATTGCATGGGCAGCCCAACAACTTTATGGGTTTTCTGATGTTTACTTGAACAGCGGGTGATAGCCAAGGAAGTCTGGCGGACTTCAATATCAAGCAAGGAGGAGGAGACTGCTAGAAGCAGACTTGACCAAAGTATTATCTTACCCTAGGCACCTTTCCACAACATATCCTACTGCTATCTTTTGGAGTCCTTCCCTTTCTTCCATGCCCAATTTGGCTGTCATCCCTTTTGTGAAATATTCTGTGAAAAATCCAGCTAAATGTCATCTCTCTTTCCTCATATTGCTCATAATCAATCAATGGGATATTATGTGACAGGCATTATGTTGTGTGCCAGAGACGCAATGAAAAAAAAAAAAATCGTACAACGTATTCCAGCCTCTTTGGGAGTTTACATTCTAATACAAGAGGTCACATGTGCACATATCTGCATGTGTATCAGTTTGCTATGAAGACCCTATAGGAAGACGAAGTCTATTATATTTCTATTCCTCTCTCAGGTTCCTCCAGTGCCCTAAAAGGTTTGCAGGCTGTGGATAAAAAGGGAGGTCATTATGGTCATTGATTATACCACCAGCTAATAGTCTGATAGTACTCCCCCAGTTTTAGAAAGAATACTATTTCCTCCATAACCACTTAATAGTTTGATTAGCTTTTAAAAGGAATATTTATTTCAAAGAAATAGCAAACATACAAACATTTCCCCTACACTTTGGGAGTGTAATTCCCCTCAATCTACTACATCAGTCTCTCGAGGATTATTTCACGGTTTAACTCAGTTGCTACAGTGAATTAGTCTCACCAAGTTCAAGTCCCAAAGCCTAGTAACCCAGAACTCCTGATTCTCCCGGGGGCTTTCTAGTGGTGCTGCCTGAAATATCCAGCTTAGAATTCTGAAATCCAGGATCTTCATGGTTATAGCTCCAAAGTTGGGGACTCCTATCTAGAACTGAAGAGGATTCATGAAATAGACCAAAACCCCTGGCTTGTTTCTCAAGCCCTTCCTTATGTATTGTAGTGAATGAGTCTTTTAGCCACTTATGTCTCAGGAAAGAGAATGTCTGTCCGATTCAAGTAGTTTCAAAGACACAATCCCAGGAAATGAAGCTGCTCCCAACTGCTTTGTAGGCTAATTCTGAACGCCCATAAATGAACCCGTCCTTTTGTCTTCCAGAAGCTCTCATGTGGTTGATGCCAATTTATCATATGTTCTATTTACATGTGTTAATGCAGAATAAAAACAAAAGTTAAGTAGTGAGGATTTGAAGAGAGAGTATTAGCAATCGAAGGAATCAGTAGACCTTCAGGAGGAAATTAGTTCTTCGGATCCAACCATTCTGGAGAGCAATTTGGAATTATGCTCAAAAAGTTATCAAACTGTGCATACCATTTGACCCAGCAGTGTTTCTACTGGGCCTATATCCCAAAGAGATTTTAAAGGAGGGAAAGGGACCCACATGTGCAAAAACGTTTGTGGCAGCCCTTTTTGTAGTGGCAAGAAACTGGAGATTGAAAGGATGCCCATCAATTGGAGAATGGCTGAATAAATTATGGTATATGAATGTTATGGAATATTATTGTTCTGTAAGAAATGACCAACAGGAGGATTTCAGAGAGGCCTGGAGAGACTTGCATGAACTGATGCTGAGTGAAACGAGCAGAACCAGGAGAACATTATACACAGCAACAAGATTATATGATGATCAATTTTGAAGGACATGGTTCTCTTCAACAATGATGTGATTCAAACCAGTTGTTCAGCGATGAAGATAGTCATAGACATCCAGAGAGAGGCCTGTGGGAACTGAGAGTGAACGACAACACAGCATTTTAGCGCTTTCTGTGAATGTTTCCCTGCATTTTGTTTTCCTTCTTAGGTTGTTTTTTTTCTTCTTCTCTTTCTAGATCTGATGTTTCTTGTGCAGTAAGATAACTGTATAGATATGTCTACATGTATTGTATTTGTCATATAATTTATCCTATTTAGCAAAAAAAAAAAAAGAAACAGGAGTTCTTAATTTTGTGTCATGGACACCTCTGACAATATGCAGTATGAGAAAGCCTATGGACCTTTATTTTAAAATGTTTTTAAAAGCATACAATAAAATACAAATGAGATATTATTTATAAAAGTACTTACAGTAACTGGCACATAATAGATTCTATATAAATTCTTATTCTCTTCTTATCTATCTATATAGGATTACAAAAGGAAATGAAATATATTGAAATACAGTTGTCAAAATATTTATTTTTTAAAAAAACACACACAATTCATGGATCTCAAGTTAGGAGCCCATAGTTGAAGGATTCTCTAAGTTAGAACATGAGACAAGTCATTCCAGTCCTGCTGGACAGACATGTACAAAGGCACAAAAAAAGAGCTAGAGTTTTGTGAGTTAGGAAGAGAGAAGGCCAATTAAGCTGGACCATAAAGGGCAGAAAAGAAACTAATGATTAATGACACAGAAATATTCTATTTTATTTGTAAACCATAATTTGTTCAGCTATTTTCTAAATGGTGAAAAGGTCCTAGGATTTTAGTTCTTCATTAAACAAAAACAGCTATGATCACTAGTAAGAATATGAGGCCACATTTGAACTCAACTCTTTCCAATTCTAGACCTAGGGCTCTATCTACTGTGCTACCTGGCTGCCCTATAGTGATGGATTATTGGGAGAGCACATCTACACAGGTAAATAAAAGTTTTGTATGTGTGGACCTTTTACCTTTTTCTTTGATCTCTTTGAGGAATAGACCTAGAGGAATATCATAGGATAAAAGGGTATGTATAGTTTAGTTCTTTGAAAGCATAATTCCAAATTACTTTCCAGAATGGCTAGACTATTAATAATTTTGGAGAAAGCAATCCCAGTAGAGTGGTAAGGTCAAAAGCCAGACTGCAAAGGATTCTGGAGTAAGTCAGAGGACAGGAAGTGGAGGCAATGAGGAAAAATAATTTTTCTATGATAGAAACAGAGATGTTGAATGATTCCTTTTACAGAGATGCTAAGGCCTAGTGATTTTTTTTAAAGGATGGGAAGAGTTAGGTATGTTTGAAGACATCAGGGAAGGAAATAAAAGATAGAGAGGCATTTAAGATTAGAAGGGCAGATGACTGAGAGGGCAATCTGCAAGAGAAGATAGGAAGGGATGGGATCAAAGACATGTAGTGGTGGGTTGGCTTTGGCAAGAGAGAGAAGAGGAGGAAAGGGTAGAAAGAAGTAAGAAGTATTTATATAGATTGTACTACGTTGCCAGGAACTGTGCAAAGTGTTTTTTTTACAAATATTACTTCAGTTTATCCTGAGAGCAACCCTATGTGATGGGTCCTATTTTTATCTCCATTTTACAGTGGAGGAGATTAAGTTCCTTGCTAACAAACATCCAAAATTGTATTAGAACTCAAGCGTTCCTAATTCCAGATTCAGTACTCTATTCCTTGGGTCTTCTCCACCAGGAGAAAAGATACCTCATTTCCAGAGATTGGAGCAAAGCAGCAGAAAGTGAAGACGTTGGTGAAATCACATCAAAAGATTTTCAAATGAAGAGGAGAAAAGCATTTACAAGTACCTTGCTCAGACTTCTCCTCAATCACTTTCTCTTAAAGCATCTTGTACATAGCAAATGGCTTTAATACATCTTGTAAATTGAATTAAATATTTGTCAGTTTCTTAATTCAGTTCAATTTAATTTAATTCCATTTTCATAAAACACTTGTTAAGGACTTACTGTGTGCCAAACACTGTGCTAGGCACTGAGAATACAAAAACAAAAACAGAAATACTCATTTGCCCTCATTGACCTTATATTCTACATTCTCTTAATTTATTTAACCACACATGGCAGGATTTTAGATTTGGAAGAGATTTCCAAGATCATAACCTAGCAGATGACAAGGACTTAACTAGCTTTTGCTGGAAGGTATTTTGCTCTATTTTACCTTTTCTAAAATGTACATCATTCACCTAGATCAGAGCTTTGTTATAGGTATTTGCTGGAGTTTTCCTCCTTTCTTACACTTATTGGTTCATAATTTTTATCTTCACTCCAACTTCAAACATCCTATGCAGAGACTACAGTACCTGTGTAGATGTGCTCTCCCAATAATCCATCACTATAGGGCAGCCAGGTAGCACAGTAGATAGAGCACTAGGTCTAGAATTGGAAAGAGTTGAGTTCAAACGTGGCCTCATATTCTTACTAGTGATCATAGGCAAGTCACTTAACCTCTATCTGCCTCAGTTTCCTCAACCACAAAATGAGAAAAATAATACCTGCATTCTAGCGTTGTTAATTATGAGAGTCAAATGAAATAATTTTGTAAAGCACAGCATATAATAAGAGCTTAATACTTATTTCCTTCCTTGCCAGTGACTACATTAGCTTCTTCAACAAACTATAACCTCATTCCACTACAGCCACCCATAGGGATGGTTATCTCTGCTCGTCAACTGCTTAAGAACTCTGATGGATAAAATGATCAATCACAATTCTAGAGCACAAATGATGAAGCATGTAATCCACCTTCTGACTCAGTACAGAGTGAGACAGACATTTTTTGAACACAACCAATGTAGATGTTTGATTTGCTTGACTATCCATATTTTTATGAGAATTTGTTTTTCTTTTTTTTTCCTCCATTAGAGGTTATAGGAGAGAGAAATTAGATTTTTGTTCATTAAAAAATTAATTTTTAAAAAAGAAGAAACAGTAGCTATTTGAGATTAATTTCATTCCTGCTCAGGAAGTTGTCACTGACCTGTGTGTTTGACTATGGGTAGGTATCTGGAGAGCTGCCCCTGTGGGGTCATTGCTGGCTATTTGTTTTCTCTTCTCTAGTTATTGTTTATTTATATTGAATAAAAGGTTTCCAATTGTTGCTGTTGTTAGCCTCATTGATTCATTCTCTCTAGATCTCAAACTTGCAATTGCAGCCAACACACACCTGGACAGAAAAACAAGGGATGTTATAAGGAAGAGAAGGTCATAATACTAATAGCTAATATTTAAATAGGGCTGTTTTGCAAGGCATTGTATCTAAATTGCCACATTTGACTCTCATAACAATTCTGTGAGGTAGGTAATATTAATTATACTCACTCTACAAGTGAGTAAACTAAGGCTGAGAAAGGCTGAATGACTTCCAATCCATCTAAGTGGTACAGTGGGTAGCAAATGAAACTTAGTGTCAGGAAGACTTGAATTTGACTTATTCCTCAGCCACTTACTAGTTATGTGAAACTAGATAAGTTATTTGATCTCTCAGTGCCTCAGCTTCTTCATCTATAAAAAGGGAAGAGTACCCACCTCACAAATTTATTTTGAGCATCAAATGGGATAATACTTATAAAGTATTTTATAATCTTTTAATATTATATAGATGCTAGCTATTGTCATAATAATTCTTAGATTCAAAAACATGATTTGAACTCAAATCTTAATTCCAAGACCAGTGCTCTTACACATTGTACTACCCAGTTATTTCAGTGACAGACATTTATGAGAAATAGATAGATCAGAAGACTAAGATGATTAGAACTTTAGAAAGAGTATTATTGGTAAGATTGTAGGGGCCAAAGAGGGAAAAAATGATCACTCTAATCATAAATTTTGTTTCTATAGTTCAGTATATGTAGTATAACACATATTACAAGTATAGAATAATATAGTATCTACATATATTATAGTATAATAGGTGCATAAGTTCAGGCTAGATGTGCACAGACCCCCAGAGAAACTCTAGGAAATTGGCTTATTTATTTATGTTTCTTGCAAATCTCTGATAGCACATTATCTTTGATTTATTCTTCTCCTTAAAGTAGACTATTGAGGGGCAACTAGGTAGTGCAATGAATAAAATACCAATCCTACAATCAACAAGACCTGAATTCAAATCTGACCTCAGATATTTAGTAGCTGTGTGACCCTGGGCAAGTCATTTAATCTCAATTGCCTTTTTTAAGAAAAGTAGACCACTGAAGGGGAAAACAGAGATGGTTCATTGAGACTTTATTAGATATTGAAGGACCTATTCAGAAGCTACAAAATAGATCTTTTAAGCAAGCAGTTTCTACCTCCTCCCAGAGAATGTTTTGGAAGCACCATGGGCACTGTCTCCTAGAGGTCAGGAAGTCCTTCTCCCAAACTGAGTAGTGTCCTGCCCACAAATAAAAAGGTAGAGCAAGAAAAATTAAGTCTAGACTGAGACTTGAATCCTGATGTTCCTTTCTGATATCTAGCAAGGACACGATCTTGGCTTTATGAAGGTTGTACCAACTGAGCATAAATTTTACCATGTCTGACTCAATTAAAAGATTTCAAATACTGGCCAGCAGTGAATTATGTGTTTGATGTCCTAGGACCAGCCTACATAAGGTCAGAAACGTCTACCACCAGAAAGTTGACACTCCAAACAATGACTGATTTCAGTCACAGCAATGCATATGAAGAATGGAGAGAGCATTGAAAAGAAAGCCAAAGGGCCTAAGTCAAGTTCTAGCTGTGCTGATTACATTATTTCAATTTTACAAATGAGGAAACAGGTTGAGAAATTAAGTAACTTGCCTAAAATCACATAAATTAGATGCACCCCACTCAAGGCAGAATGAACACTGGACTTTTGATTCCCCATTCAGTCTCTGTCTATTCTTCCACACTATCTCTTCCACATACAAGTTCTGACACTCACAGTTATATGAGCTTAGGAAAATTGCTGCATCTTTCTGAACCTCAGTATCTCCAACTTCAGAGTGAAAGATATTTGCCGCACCTAACTCACTGGATAGCTCTACATACCAAATGGGAAAATGTAGATTGAGTGCTTTGTCCTTGAAAAATATCATGCAAAGGAGTTATTTTTATCCATATCATTATTGCTTCCACTCCTTGGGCCCCAATTTCTTCTCCATAGCATGAGAATGGTGCTAGGTGACCTTGGAGTTTCTTGATTGGATTACTCTTACATATCTACAAGCCACTTCATCACACCATTTATTTATTTTTAACAATTCAGTGTTTTTAATGGAGCAACAGTAATTAGTGAGGATGTTTCTTTTTATAGAAATGGTAGGTGTTATTTTTTTTAATTTGAAGACTATCAAATAGTAATTAATAACTTCTGTCATACTGTTGATCAAATACTTTTAGCTGGGTAATATTGACTAACTAATTAGAAAGTTTCAAATGACTAACTCAATTTGGCTAAGTTGATAGATTCTTTTTCATTCAAAGACAAAGGTCCAGTTAATGTTTAAAAGTCATCCAGGCTCTCCTCCATTAAAACCCAGCAGGGCACATCAGCCTCACCATGGAGATATCTAATTCCTAAAGCTAAAGGTGGGGATTGTGAGTAAAAAATAACTAGGAGATGAAGTTGAGGTTCAAGCAATTCACGTTTCCATTAACTGCAATTTCACAGAAACTCATTAAAAGGGAGAGCTGTTCTTCCTTCCCTCTAATCCTTCCCCACCTCTCAACCCCCCCTTAATATCCTGATAGTACCCAGCCACAGCTTCTCAAGAAGGCTTTTGCTGAAGTCAAGGTAATCAAGTTCTTTAAGAATATGTTCTTAGATTTAGAGTTAGGAGGTCCCTAAAAGGTCATGTGGTCCTCATTTTTACATTTTAAATAAATTTTAGTCCTTCATTTTACAAATGAAGAAAGTAAGTTTCAGAGCAATGCATTGATTTGTCTATGGACAAGGAACAGGATCCTAACACCGTTTCTCAAATATTAATACCCATTTTAAGTGCCAGGAAAAGAAAATAGAATGTGATTAAGTGACCATGTAAAGATATGCTTTCCTGGGTCTCCCCCCAATCACTTGCCTATTGATCTGCCAGCATAAGCAGCATCACAGGATACTAGAACTTGACCCCATAATTTTTTAGAGCTGAGATAATCTTAGCATCTTATTTTTCACATGAGGAAACTAAAGCTCTGAAACACAGCTTCCTAAAGAAAGATAATACTAATATTACTTTAATGTAATTAAATGGTGGTTATTCATATAGTATTTTAAGGTTTGCAAGGTATTTTACAATATTATCTCATTTTATGATCAGAACAACTCTGGGAGATAGGTGCTTTTGTCTCCATTTTACAAATGAAGAAACTGAGGCAGACAAAGGCTAAGAAACTTACTGAGACTCATACTACTAGTGAGTGTCTGAAGATGAATTTGAACTCAGGTCTTTTTTATTCCATGATCAGTACTCTACCCAATATGCTCCATTCATTTAAGATGACTGAAAAGTATGATAATAACTGACATTTCTGCTATGTCTTAAGTCTAAAAAAGCATTATGTAATTTGATTCCTATAATAATCCTCAGAGCTATGCTATAAAGAAATTATTATTCATAGTTTATTAATGAGAAAACTGAGATTCTAGGATATGACTTGCCCATACTCTCACAATTAATTAAATAACAAAGTCAAAATGATGAACCCAGGTTATCTGGTTCCAAGGGCAGTGTTCTTTTCCAGTGTATACATCCTACCTTTAATCACAATTCACATTTATTTTATAATACTACAAATTTATTGTATATTTATTTTACATATTATATATATATATTTATTATATATAATATATAATAAATATAAATATTTATAAATATTATTTATTTATATTTATATTTATAATTCACACAGGGAAATGCTTAGAATTGAAAAAGCCTGGGTACAAATTCTTGTATATCCCTACATACATCACTTAATCTCTATGTAAATCAGGCAATTCCCTAGGCCTTATCTACTAAATCAAAAACAGGTTGTAATCTGCCTGGATGAGAATCCTTTAATTTCAAGTTTAAAACCAGTGTTCCTCTTAAAAGCACTGAGAAATAGGTGGTAAAATTTGTGTCAAGTACCCAAGGAGCTAAGACACTCCCTCACAGATTCATAATTTTACACAAGCCTCAGAAGTTATTTCCTCCTCTGAATGAGAGAAGTCCCAGTCTATCAGCTTTTAAAGTATAGAAGCAAACCTGTCTTCCAGTCTCACCCATTTGAATCTGTATAACTCATATTTACCAGTTGGAATATTTTCTTCCTTATCTCAGGCTGGTAGAAATGCATTTCCCATCACCTCCCTGGGTTGCATGGAAAAGTATCTGAGTTCCCAGAAGAAGCAACCAGTGATAATATAGAGCAATAATCCTGGGAGTCAAGGCTGAAGTCTTGGGTCTTGGCTCAAAGGACCCATTCATAAGCAGCAAAGGAAATCCATTCCTGCTACAAACTGCTGGCTTCCCAGATAGCAGAGAAGCTCCAACTAACCTCACCCAGGATTCCTTTCCTCAAGACACAGATACGCCCTTGCTAACATTTGATTACTGGCAGTCTAAGGAGGTACCTGAAAGGACCGTACTCTTTATTTAGTTCATCTGTTTGGGTAGCTTAGATCTTTTGTCTGGTGTGTCCTTGGCCTGGCCATGGTTCTATAATCATGAAATGTACAAACATTGATTATTTACTTTCCTGCGAGCAAGTTTATTCCTCTGGGTTCACATACTTAGAACTTATTGATAGAATACTGAAGGGTCAACCAAAGCAGTGGCTCTCTCAGGAAAAAAAAAATAATAATAATGGATTATCACCAGAATATGGCTCCATCAGGGAATTATTGAAGTTTAAAGAGCCTTGCCCAATCAACTAACAGCCATTTATTAAACACTTACTATGTGCTAGAAACTGTAGAGCCACCAAGAATAGGAAAAAAAAAAAAAAGCCTGCAACAATTCCTACTTTCAAGGAGTATACATTATATCTGCCCAGAAACTTTTAAGCCAATTATGCTAATAGTTGCAAAGGTTTTGAATTGAGACCCTGAGGATGTAATAATATTATCAGAGAGCATTAATGTACTAGCTAGCACTCAGCACTTCAGGACTACAAAGCATTTTTATTTTATTTGTACCATTTGGAAGGTGCTATGGAATAGTGAATGGAATACTAGAGAAGGCAGGACAATGGTTTCAGTTTGAATCCTGCCTCTGACACTTTCTATCTATTACCCTGGACAAATTGCTTCATTCTGAATCTCAATTTCCTAACTGTTAAATAGGTTATGACATGACTTAATGACAATAATATCTGTAGAGTGCTTTGCAAACATTAAATTTAGGCATTATGAACATTAAACTGAGGTGTTATTAACAAAGTTAGGTATTACTACTGACCTTGCTTATTTTAGAAACAGTGAAAATAATAATGGCATATATAGAATGCTTTAAAGTTTACAATGATCCTCACAGCAAATCTGTGAAGTAAATGCTATTATTATCCCCAATTTACAGATGAGGAATCTAAGATCAGAGAGGCAACATAATTAGTCCTACCAAGGTCTGGACTTGAGCCCCAGTCTCCTTAGTCAGTTGAGGAATTCTTTCCATGACACCTTAATATTACTATTGCCACTATTATTTTAGTACTGTTACCATTAGTAATACACTTTTAGGGTATGTTAGTCCTTTTAATCCTTTAAAATTTGTATAGATTTATATAAACATATATTTCAATGTATATATACATATATATAAATATATAATATATATAATGTTACATATAATATATATAATATCAGTTTATATATTTCAAGGTGTGTGGGACAAGACCACCAGCTCAAATAAATCAAAAGAATTAAGGAGATTATTCAAGACAAAAGCAGAAAGGAATTTTATTATGATCTGGGGGGTGGGGATTCCCTCATCATAAACAGTTAGGCAAGGAGATTCCTTTCTGCTTAGAAGGCATAGAATTTTTAAATGTTTCAAAATTTTGTGATATATCATTTGGGAAAATATATTTAAATATATATTTTTTTAATTGTGATATGTGGTGCACCAAGAAGAGTCTGGATCTAGAATTAAAGGATTTAAGTTTGCCTGCCTCTGATGCTTTTTACCTGTATGACCTTAGACAAATCCTTGAGGCCTCAGTGTTCTCATCTGAAAATTGAATTACTTGGACCACATGAGCTCTAATCCTGTGATCAATATTTAAATAATAGCTTTTCCAGTTGTTATATATATGACCTTGAATAAATCATTACATCTCTCTGTCTTCTGTTTCTTCCTTTGAATAATAAGGGAATTGAGCTAAATTATCTATAAAAACCCTACCAGCTCTGAATCTAGGATCCTATGA
This sequence comes from Myrmecobius fasciatus, assembly GCA_023553655.1. Lineage (NCBI taxonomy): Eukaryota > Metazoa > Chordata > Mammalia > Dasyuromorphia > Myrmecobiidae > Myrmecobius > Myrmecobius fasciatus. The sequence continues at coordinate 668,688 of JAJPUD010000166.1, read as the reverse complement.
CCTGTCAGGGCTTCAGTTCTGTCATTCCTACAGTAAAAAAGAGAATACACTTCCATGTATCCATTTCTAACTCACAGGGATGTAGTCAAAAGCAAACAAGATAATGGATATGAAATACTTTGAATGGAAGAAACATTATACAAACACCAGCTATTATTATCCCATTGCATGAGGAAAGAAAATTGGACCAAATAGATGGTGCCAAACTCGTGGACAAATCACAAAACTCCACACCTTTTCCGCTGGTTGATTGAATGAAACTTACTTCCTAAATACAATAGCAGGAAGTTGAAGGAATGTAACTATCCACAAAATGATGGTTGATAATCCTAGCAATCATCAGAAATTCATACAAGGTATATTAGCAGAATGGGAAAGGATCTACTGTTGCTGCAGAAAGGTAACTTGGAATGGACAAATCTTAGTAACCTGAATGAGATTGGGAATTGGGGAGAAAGAGAGAATGTAGCAAGCAAAAGGGGGGAGAGGTAGGTATTGATCCAAGTTCTAACACCAACTAGCTACGTAATCCATGAGAAATTCAATTGAGGGTTAGCTAGATGGTGAAGTAGGTAGATCATCAGCTCTGGAGTCAGGAGGAGCTGAGTTCAAATACCAACTCAAATACTTAATAGTTGTGTGACCCTAAGCAAGTCACTTAACTCCCATTGCCTCACAGGGAAAAGAACAATAACAGTAACAACAGAAATCCAATTGAATAAGCATTTAATGCTTATCTTTAAAAGGCACCCAGCAAAGTCTATCACTTACATTCCATAGGTGGATCATTCATTTCTCTGATCCACAATTTCTTCATCCATTAAATGTTAATATTGGACTAGATTGGGTATACTTTTTTTTTTTGGTATTAGGTTGTGTTTTTTTTTTCTTTTTTTATGATACCTTTATATTTTTCAAAATACAGGCAAAAATAATTTTCAATAATATTTTGCCTGTATTTTGAGAAAATATATATTTTCTCCCTTCCTCCCATTTTCCCCCTCCCCTAACATGTGGAATTCTTCTAAACATATTTCCACATTTATCTTGCTGCACAAGAAAAACCAGATCAAAAAGGGGGGGGGGGGGAAATGAGAGAGAGAAAAAAAAAAAACAAGCAATCAAACAACAACAAAGGTGAAAATACTATGTTGTAATCCACATTCAGTCCCCTCTTTCTGGATGCAAATGGGTCTCTCCACAAATCTACTGGAATTGGCCTGAATCATCTCATTGTTGAAAAGAACCCAGTCCATCACAGTTGTAGATCAAGTATACTTAACATCAGGCCCATGAATTTGTTTTAATTTTTTAATATTTTGGTAGCAGTACTCCAATATATTTCATTTCCTTGGCAATCTTATGTACTTTATTGTATACATTTATTATGCATAAAGCTCTATACCACAGGGCTTTTCTCAAACCCCCAGTGGATCCCATGACATATAAGATTATGAAACCCCAACCTCAATCATCTGCAAGTTTCTTCAAGCTTTATGTTCATGGGAACATAGTTCTGGAGTTGGGATCTTCTGAGAAATGAAAGTAATCTGCCTTAGGTTACAAAAGTCACAGATACTTATTTTTGTTTGGTTGGTTTTTTTGTTTGTTTGTTTGTTTTTTATTAAAGCTTTTTATTTTTATAACATATGTATGGGTAGTTCCTCAGCATTGATCTTTACAAAGCTTTCTGTTACAAATTTTACCCCCAGTCCCCTCCCCTCCCCTAGATGACAGGAAGTCCACTACATATTGTTAAATTACTTGACAAGTTGTGCAAGAAAAATCCTATCTACAAGAAAAAAAAAAAAAGAAAATCAGAGAAAGGAAACACAATGCAAGCAAACCTCAATAGAGAGCATGAAAATGTTATGTTGTGGTCCACATTTCATATACCTCTCTCTGGGTGTATATGGTTTTCTTCACTGAACAATTGGAACTGGTTTGAGACAATTCTTTGTTGCAGAGAGCCATGTCCATCAGAATTGATCATCATGTATTATTGTTGTTGCCATGTATAATGATCTCCTGGTTCTGCTCGTTTCACTCAGCATCAGTTCATGCAAGTCTCTCCAGTGCTCTCTGAAATCATCCTGCTGGTCGTTTCTTACAGAGCAATAATATTCCATGACATTCATATACCATAATTTATTCAGCCACTCTCCAATTGATGGGCATCCATTCAATTTCCAGTTTCTAGCCACTACAAAAAGGGCTGCCACAAACGTTCTTGCACATGTAGGTGCCTTTCCCTCTTCTAAGATCTCTTTGGGATATAAGGCCAGTAGAAACACTGCTGGGTCAAAAGTTATGCACAGTTTGATAACTTTTTGAGCATAGCTCCAAATTGCTCTCCAGAATGGTTGGATCTGTTCACAGTTCCACCAACAATATATTAGTAACTCCCTAAGAAAAAATCTCCAGGGCCAGATCGATTTACATGTGAATTCTACCAAACATTCAAAGAATAATTAATTCCAATACTATACAAACTATTTGAGAAAATAGGGACAGAAGGTATACTACCAAATTCCTTCTATGAGACCGATATGGTGCTGATAGCTAAACCAGGTAGGGTGAAAACAGAGAAAGAAAACTATAGACCAATTTCCCTAATGAATATTGATGCAAAAATTTTAAATAAGATATTAGCAATGAGATTACAGAAAGTCATCCCCAGGTTAGTACACTATGACCAAGTAGGATTTATACCAGGAATGCAGGGATGGTTCAATATTAAGAAAACTATCAGCATAATTAATTATTTTAATAATCAAACTAACAAAAACCATATGATTATCTCAATAGATGCAGAAAAAGCATTTGATAAAATCCAACACCCTTTCCTATTAAAAACACTAGAGGGTATAGGAATAAATGGGCTTTTCCTTAAAATGATTAGTAGCATCTATTTAAAACCATCAGCAAGCATCATATGTAATGGAGACAAACTAGAACCATTCCCAATAAGATCAGGAGTGAAACAAGGCTGCCCACTGTCACCATTACTATTTAATATTGTATTAGAAATGTTAGCTTTGGCAATAAGAGAAGAAAAAGAGATAAAAGGAATTAGAGTAGGTAATGAAGAAACCAAATTATCACTCTTTGCAGATGACATGATGGGATACTTAGAGAACCCTAGAGACTCAACTAAAAAACTACTAGAAACAATTCACAACTTTAGTAAAGTTGCAGGATTCAAAATAAATCCACATAAATCAGCAGCATTTTTATATATTACCAACAAAGTTCAGCAGCAAGAGGTAGAAAAAGAAATTCCATTCCAAATAACGGATGATAGTGTAAAATATTTGGGAATCTATCTCCCAAGAAAAAGTCAGGAACTATATGAACTAAACTACAAAGCACTTTCCACACAAACAAGATCAGACATAATCAATTGGAAAAACATTAAGTCACAGATATTTAACACAGCAGGAATTCAAACTTCATCTGTAAGACTCTGAATTCAGCACACTTTCCACTAAATAATTGTCTTTCCTTCATTTCAACTAGCAAAATATCTGTGAATGGCTTTAGCTTACCCTTAGTAAGAATTTAATTCAATATGTTTAAGCATTTGCTATGGGCAAGGCACTAGAAATGCAAATATGACACTCTCTTGGCATTGTTAGGAAGTTACTTTGACCTTGAGACTGATGAGTGCTAGACTTTGATCGACAAACTAACTCTTCCTGTTTTTAGAGATTGGCAAGTGGGTACAGGGCCACAATATCCAGGAATGAAAACAGAGACAGAGAAATCCCAAACAGAATTAGCTGCCATGAGAAGGCACCAAGACCTCTTGAATTGTTGAAGTTATTTACAAATCTGGAAATATCCATCTCAAATATTGCAGTTGGAAAACCCATATTCAGAGAAAGAAATGCAAAGCAGAAGAAGCAGGCAGATGTTTGATTATGTGACTACTATGTGCAAATGCTATCATAAAGCTTACAAGAAGGAGGGTCTCTACTCTTCTTCATGGAATATCTCAAAGGAAGAAAATTTAATACCACATGTTCGAGAGAGGAAGAAGACCCTCTATGTGCAACGGGGTGCTAGATCCCCTTACCCAAATTGACTTACTCAGAGGCATCTTCAGATAAAAACAGAAAGCATTTATTCAATCTTTGCAAGGAGAGATCCAAGCAGACAAACTGACCACCTCAGCATGCCATATGGCCCCAGCAGAAAAAAATGAGTGAATTAAATAGCAAAAGACTTGAGTTCATTGGATGGACTAAAAAGGAAGTAACCATTGACCAATGGTCAGCAATGCTTTTGATTTCCTGTGTAACTTTCTTAAGCGTAGACGTAGGATCTGACCTTTTCTGCCCTACAGCCTTCTGAAAATAGGGATTACATAATTTCCTGAAATTTAGGCCTAAAGACTGACCCACTGCACCTCATAGACTTTTTGAGAAATCTTCACTTGATCCCATTCCCCCTCCCATTTTTAAATATATTAACTGAGAGAATCTTCCTAGGTCAGTAGCCAAACCTCTTTGACACAAGCACTCCTTGTTGCCATTTTGGGGACCATAAGACTAATCTGAGCATTGCTTCATTATCCCAAAGTACAGAATCCTTTAGCACTTAGACCAGGGCTAAGATCATGAAAAGTGGCCAAAGCAGTCTAGCACAGCTTCATGAATGTTGTAATGGCAGATCCTCCAGGTATAAAAAATTAAGGTATCTCTAACTATCCACTATTACACAAAGGAAACTTGCTACAATAAAGGCCATGTTCTATACTCTAATGAAACTTACAATACAATACAGGGGGAAAATAAATTTTTAAAAAATGTAATGCAGGGGTCCATAAATTACCATCACATAAGGAAGAGTGAGGTAAATGAAAAGAAGAGCGCAACAAGTACTGTCACTAGCACTAGGAAACAGAAGAAGCCCAGGAAACCCAAGTTTTAATTCAGATTATATTGCTTCTATTTGTGACATATGGTAGCAATCAGCTATTGAGGGGAAGGAGAGGAGACAGAGAAAGAGACAAAAAGGCAGAGATAGAGACAGAGACATGGACACCTTTCATTGGGAAGTAGTTATGGAGGAATGGGTTAAGTAAAGTTAAACGTCATAAAGGGAATGTCTGAGTTGGACATTAACCAAAGTTAAGGCCTTCTAAAAATGAAGACTTTTTGGAGAGAGGAGAATACAATTCAAATATCCATTAGTGATACAAGACTGAATGAAGCTCAGGGAAGAGATTAGATATGGACGTATAGGTCTAAAAATCTAGAGATGAAAATTCTGAGCAAAAGCATAGAAAAGAAGAGAAAGGGAAACTGAAATGAGCTCTGCTGGACTAGACTTTGGAATGTATGGATGGGATTATTAGATAAAGATAAAATAATCACTTGAAACCATACTGAGGAAGACCTCAATGTCTACATCAGAAGATGTGCTCACAGAAAGTGAGCTACTTTTGGTGGTAGCAAAGAACTGGAAAGTAAGAAGAATTACAGAACAAATTATAGAGAAGAGGGGTTTTTTTGTCTTTCTTTGTATCTCCAGCACTTGACACAATGCCTAACACATTATTTAATAAAGTCTTTGACTGTGACTATGAATGTAATGGAATATTGCTATGTCATAAGAAATGACAAAATGGATGATTTCAGTGAAACCTGGGAAAACTTATATGAACTGATGTAGAGTGAAGTGAGCAGAACCTAGAGAACAATTTATATAGTACCATTATAAAGACAAAGGACATTGAAAGACTTAAGAACTCTGATCAACCAAAAATCATCCATGATTCCAGAGGACCAAAGATAAAGCAAGCTCTACACTCCATGACAGAAAAGTGATAAATTCAGGATGCAGAATAGACATATATTTTTGTCATAGCCAGTGCAGAAATGTTTTGTTTTATTAGTCATACCTTTTATAAGAGTTTTGTCTTTCTTTGTTTTCCCCAGCAGTAACAGGAGATAAGAAGAGAAAACAGATTTTTGTTGATGGAAAATATAAAATTGAATTTTTAAAGATTCCATAATGAATTTCTTAATTCCATGCAGGCCACTAGTGAAAAATCACCTTAGAAGTCAGTGAAAGTATGGTGAAAGTATGGCAAGTTATCCCTGCCTGAGCTCATTTGATAGACTCAGAGAAAGAAAAATCAGCTTTCTGATTCTGAATACTTTTATTCAAAGCAGTCTTACTGGAAGACAAGCTCAGAGTTCAGGGAGAGAGAAAGGAAAGGTTGCCCTTAATATATAATTACAGCTGCTTTTTTTCCTCCTCTCTAACTAAAAGCAGGGCTTACTTTAACAAAAGCAACATTAACATCTTGCTTCTGTTCTGGCAGGTTGAAAAAAAATTAGTTATTGTGATAATCTGCTGAATGTGAACAACCCATATAGCATAGAGTTAAGTAACTAAAGTCAGCTTCCTTGATTTTGGTGAAGTTAAAAATTTCAAAAACTAGAAGGAAATGGTGCCTCAAGCTTCTTTGTAAGCCATTCAAGGCATGTTTTGCCCCCCTTGTTCCCCTCAGAGCTGTGGAATTGAATTCAAAAGTATTTGTGAAGAAAAACAAAAATTTTGATATTAGTAATTATATAAACAAAAATTTAGATATTACTAATGCAAGTAGATTCTTGATAGAAACTGAAACATGCAACTAGAATTTCAGAATGGTGACCTAAATTGTCATCCAGGAATGGCTTAGTATACTGCTACCCGGAAGTCAAAGACTAGTAGACTGGATAACCCCCTGAGTCTCTGCCAGTCTTTGATTACTATCTGTCTTTCTATGCCATAGTGTCTCCAACCACGAAAATGAGAATAGAGGCAATTATAGGTGTAACAAAACCACTCATCTATTCCAAAAAGTCTTCCCTGATTTAATGTGCCAGACTATTCCTCGATTCCACATTCCTTCTGTGCCCACAAACTCATTTTACACAATTGGAAAGCATCTCAGAGGGCAGTTAGTCCCACAAGAATCCCTTATATAAGTGTCCCAAAAGTCAACTAAACAATTTCATGGCTCAGTTCAATAAGCAGTAATTTAAGTGCCTATAATGTGCCAGGTCACTATGCCAGGCAGGTACTGAATTTTATGTTACTTCATAGCATTCTCATTCATTTAAAAAAATATTATAACTACAATAATCAATCAACAAGCATTTATTTGGTACTTACTGTGTTGTATGTTGGGTCCTAGGAAAGATCTCATATAGATGTCCCTTGAGCAAAATCTTGAAGAAAACTACATATTGTAAAAGGCAAAGGAGAGGAGGGAGTGTCATAGGGGATAGTCTATGCAAAGGAGGGGGGGGAGAGGAGAGAAAAGGAGGAAGAGAGAGTATGTGGAGTGTGAGAAGGAAAAGCAAGAAGACCAGTTTGGCTAAACTAAAGAGTGTCAAAAAAAAAAAAAAAGGAGGAATGTATAATAATAAGCCTAGAAAGATAAGTTGGAGTCAAATGGGGAAAGGCTTTAAGCAGTCAACAGAAGATTTTATATTTGCGAAGTATATGAGAATACTATCACAGTTCTGCATCTTTCCAAGAGAAACGGGGACAGACATTGAACATGATAGGTAGAAAGAGACAGACAGACACAAATAGAGAAAAAAATGAGGAGTTTCATCTAACTATATAAAACCACAAGGTGATTGTTCTTCTGTTATTTCAATTGTGTCCTATGCTTTATGATCCTATTTGGGGTTTTCTTGGCAAAAATGCTGGAGTGCTTTGCCATTCCTTAAGGTGAGTCCATGTTTTGCAAAATGATTAAAACTTATAAGAACTATACAGGGGTCAGATAAGTAAAAATATCAGAATCATAGAATCAGAATCGCAAAGTATCAGATCTGGAAGGGATTTTATAGATGATATAATTTAACATTACTCATTTTAAATATGATAATGATGATGATGATGATGATGATGATGATAGCACATTTATACTTTTAAGTTGACAAAGCTCTGAGGAAACCGGGGTCCACATAAGTGAACTGACTTACCCTGAAATCACAGTGCTCATAAGTAGAGAATCCAAGAACCAATTCAGATTTCCCAAATTCAATCTAATCTAAATCAGTACACATTTACTACTTATTGTCTAATCTAGGTACATGGTCTTGTGCTGAATTTAAGGCCAATATTATCTCTACTACCCCCACACTAAAGGACCATAACAATATCTTTATCCTAAAATTTTTCATAATACTTTATTTAACTCTACTCTGTCCCTATGACATTCTACTTTGCATCATGATAATTTACAAGGAGCTGATTATTGGACTTTAGAAGCAGGAAATCTGAATTCCGATGGCAATTCATACAGTTACTACCTATGTGCCTCTGAGCAGGTCTCAACTTCTCTCAACATCATTTTCCACATCTGTAAAATGAAGTTTAGAACAATACTAACCTCATAAAATTGTTCTGAGGACCAAATGAGATAATCTACTCATAGCACTTTGCAAGCCCTAGAACACTATGTAAATTCTAGATATTACTTACAAATATGTCACATCCTCTTCACCCTCAATAAACTACAAACTCTTTGAGGGGAAAAATTATGTCATTTTTTATCTCTGCAATTCTAACCTCTGGTGCAATACTCTGAACACAGATGCTTAAGAAATGGACTCACGGGTATTATTTTATGTAGGCAATCTTAGCCATACCTTAGTTTACTCCCTGCCAACTATTGATCACTTTGCCATCCTAATCTAGAGAACACTCCCAGGAGAATTTAAGTCTTTTCATCTCATAACTATTGCTCTGGGACTTCTCTCTCTTGATGATGAGCATCTCATATGGTCCACAATAACTAGGTGACTCCAAACATGCTTCACTTTACTCTCAACTTTTATCTCCTTAACAGCTGCCTTGATACAATGAGTACCTTCCAACATTAACACCCCTTTGACCACCATTGCAACAAGAATTGTCATCAGCATCAGCCTTGCCATTCTTTTAGTACCATCATTGTTACTCCCCTATGGACTCTCTCACCATCTCTGTAATTTTTCAAATCAAATTACCCTTCCCAGGTCACAACTTCTATATTTATTTTTTGTCCTCCATTAGAATATAAGCTCCTTGAGAGCAAGGACTGCCTTTATATTCTTAGTGCTTGGCACAGAGTTAGCATTTAAGAAATGCTTTGTTTTGTTCCTCCATCTCCATTCAATTCAATAGATATTTATTGATTACCTGTTATATACAAGATTTTGTGCTCTATGCTGGAGAAAGGACAAAAATGAGAAAGACAGAAAGATAGAGAGAGAGAAGAAAAAAAAGAAGGATGGAGGGAAGAGATGAGAGAGACAGAAAAACAGAGACAAATTCAGACACAGACACAGAGACACAAAGACAGATATAGAGACACAGAAAGAGAAAGACAGAAAGACAGAGATTCAGACACAGAGACCTCCAGAAAGACAGAGACAAAGAGAAAGAACTAACAACTTAAGAGGTAGAGGGGAATCAGAAAAACTTTCCATAGGATGTAAAGACTGTATTTGGAAGGAACATCAGGATTTTAAGAGGAAGGCATGAATAGGAAATACATAGGACTTCAGATGTGAGAATCCGCTAGCAAGTCAATTTTATTAGAAGGAAAAGTGAGTAAAAGGAGAGAAGTACAGGTTAAGATCAGAAAGATAGATGGGAATTATTTTGTGAGAAAATTTAAATTCAATGAAGAGCCACTGATGATTTTTGAGAAGCAGAATGACATAGTCAATCTGTATGAATTAATATGAATGTAAAGAAAGAATTCAATCTCTTTGTTTCATAGATTAAGAAATAGAGGCAAATTGACTTCTTTAAAACCTTAGCATAATACCTAGCACATAGTAGGTACTTCATAAACATTTATCCCTACTCTTCTCCCTATTAAGCTAGCTTCACAGTCACTACAAGATCTTGGTCTGCTGATAAGTTGCTGACTATAGTCTTTCCTAACTATAGTTTTTCCATTATACAGTACTACCTCTTCCAAGCAAAATATTTTTAAATGCCCTCTTTGACAATTTTTTCATTTATTGTCATAGGAAAGCATTAATCAGCTTTTTTAGTTTGGTGGAATTGTTGAGATTAGTGGGGTTTCCCATAAGCCTTCCATGGAACTTCCTACAGGGTTTCTCTCTACATTGAATGTGATCAAACTGAGTTAGTCAATGGTCTCAACACAAGCTGATAGCTGAAATGTTACCATGCAAGTACAACTCCCAAACTTTAGAATTCTCTAGGGATCAGCTATATGTAAATCATTAGCTCTCAGCTTCACTAAGAGACCCATCCCCATTAGTCTGGTGGAATGATTTCATTACTTTTATTAACTAGTGATAATTCACTATTATTAACCAATCATCATTCCAGGTCACCTTAGAGTTCTGACCCCTTTTCTCCCATTATTTAAGAACTATCAGGTCTATTCTTGAGCCTTTGAAGCTCTATCTAAGGCAGATTTACCCTGGAAATGATTCACTACCTAAAGTAATTGTGAGCCACATTAAGCTAGTGGTCCTCCCTTGTCTTCACTTCCAAGACAACAGGGTGGAGTATAGTCCAAAGCCCTGCAGCACACACTCAGATATATTTTTAGCCCCAGCAGAAAATACAGGCAAGCATTCATTTAATACAAAATTCAGCCCAGGGAGTGATTCACTGTCAGTTTTTGTCACAATCAGGGAAGCAATATGTTTTCAATTGAATTTCTATTGTGGTTATAGTTATAAAAAGAGAGAGAGCAAAAGAGGAAAAAAGGAGAAAAATGTTGGATGAAACAGCTTTTCAGGAGCATTTAATTTTGGTCATTCTAATTTCAAAGTTCATACCAAGACATGAGACAAACACTACTATTTAGGAGTTATTTCAAGGGAATTGGCCAATACCAGTAACAATTGGAAGGGAATGTCATACAGCTGCATTGATCAATCTTTTTCTTTTCCTTTTCTGGTTTTGGCATTTATGGCGTTCTCATGCTTACAAGCAGATGACATGCCATATGAATCAGAGCAATGGAGGTAAATTTAGATCAAGCCAATCCAATACAAGAAGACTTTATTAAAACATACGCTAGGCATTGAGGGCACATGTGCTTCACCACCATTTTAACCATAAATTTGAATCCCTGGCCACTCTTTTCCCACAGGCTAAATATGGTTGTCAAAGAGTTCACTCTGATTTCAGAAGGAAATATTTTGTAACTACCCTTCTGGTGATGTCATTTGAGTAAATACCTCTGTTAAAAGTCTCCTGCCTAGCTAGGTGGCACAGTGGATAGAGCACCAGCCCTGAAGTCAGGAGGACCTGAGTTCAAATCTGGTCTCAGACACTTAACATTCCCTAGCTGTGTGACCCTGGGCAAGTCACTTAACCCCAATTGCCTCAGCAAAAAAGCAAAAAAAAAAAAAAGAGTCTCCTGCCTAATTGTTAGGATAAAGCACACTAGCTAGGGCTAGTGTTAGTGGAATAATCACCTACAACTTATCCCTAGTACTCTAAGAAAAGAATTATACATTCCTCTGAATATCTAACTTGCCAATGTGAGTTGGGAAAATTAGTCCAATAAGAGATGCTATATATAAATTACACACAAAATAATTACTAAGTAACCATATGGAGAAACACTAGCAACTAGGGGAATTTAGAAAGAATTTATATAAAAAGTGGTCCTGGAGCTGAGTTTTGGAAAACAAAAACAAAAACAAAAACTTTGTATTCTTTGAGGTGGAGATAGAAATTTTGTATTCTTTGAGGTACATTCCAAAATTGAAGAAAGTCTCTAAAAGGTATTTCAATACATCAATAAACATTTATTAGATGCCTCTAAGTGCTAGGTTCTATACTAAGCACTACCTTAATATTAAGAACCTCTTTTTTGCTGTCACCCAATACTCTTTCAGGTGTTTTTACATGCATTTTCCTTAATCATAGACTGATAGATTTAGAACTAAAAGTAACCTCAGAAGTAATATAATTCAAACTCTTAATTTTAAAGGTGAGAAACTGAGGTTCAACCAGTCTCAGCTTCCTTATCTATAAAATGGAATCAATAATAGTTTTTTTCTGCCTACCAGAAAGAACTGTTCTGAAGATCAAATAAAAGAAGGTATAGGGAAATGGCTTTAAAAGTGCTACATAAATGGTACCTATAATTGTTGTTAATAATTTTTCTAGGTTTATTCAAAGATTAATGATCTTATCCTCACAGGGACATTCTGCATGGGGCAAATTCAAAGTCAACAAGAATTTATTGAGTTTAAAAAAAATCCTGACTAAAACCATTACAAAGGTGGGGTTTGTCCTAAGATGAAGAGTGGGAGAAAGGAAAGACACTTCCTACTTGCTGAGGGATAGAAACTTCCATCTCTTTTGATAGAAACTTTGTACCTTATATTCAATATATTTTGATGAATGAATGAAGGAATAAAAACATAACAGCTACAGTGAGCTTTTTTTTCCCAAGATAATTGAGAATAAGTAGAAAGCATCCTAGACTCATAGAACTATAGTATGCTGGAAGGGCTTTCAGAGGCTGACTAGTCCAAACCTCTCATTTTATAGAAGAGACATATGATATCTGTGTCCTATGGCTATGTGCTATCAATAAAAATTGACTGTGTGTGGATGTGTGTATAAATGTAACCAGTGGCTCAAAGGCCATTTGTATAAAACCATTCTTATTGATAGAAATTAGTTCCTCCATTTTTTTTCTGAGGCAATTGGGGTTAAATGACTTCCCCGGGTGTTAGGAGGTCCTAGGGGTGCTAGGAAGTGTTAAGAGTCTGAGACCAGATTTGAACTCATGTTCCTCCTGACTTCAGGGCTGGTGCTCTATCCACTGCACCATCTAGCTGCCCCTGCACCACCTAGCTGCCCCAGTTACTCCATTTTTTATACCTGTGTGAAGGGCAAAGTTGGTGAGATTTGGAGAGAAGAGATGTGCTGATTCTGTGGCTTCCAGCTTCAAGAGAGGAGGCATTCGATTCCAGAATCTTTTCAGGTCCCTTAGGGAAGATAAAGACTCTGACAAGAAGCTGACATGTAGAGAAGGCAAATACCTCTATCCTGTCCCTATCCCCAGCTTGCTACACTAGAGATTTGGGAGAATTTCCCCTTGGGAGAGAATCCTCTAAGATTTTCTCAGTTGAGCTGGATTAACTTGCTCTCAATAGGAGAACACATTCATTCTGGTATGCATTCCCATGTGTATACTTTCTCTGATTTCTGTTTGCTATTTAAATAAATGGTGGCTTTTTAGTAGTTGTGTTTTGTTTTGTTTTTCCTATTCAATATGTGAATTCATTGTTTAAAAAAATGCATTTAGTAGAAAGAGGGTAAAGACTTGGGGTTAAGGAAGAGTGTTCAGGAGGATAGCTTGAACCTAAAAACTATTTCCCCTACATAACGATGTTTAAGGGGTCAGATAGATACAATTTTAGTCTAATATCCACTCTCAGAAGAGAGCAGAGTGGCCAGACTCTGGCGCCAACCTCCTGTTTCCCTTCCTGGTAGGAGTAAAAGTGTCCCTTGGAGAACAGCAAGGGCAGGAGACTCTAGATATATCTCTTCTTGGCTCAGGATGAGCCACACCTAAACAAGCTTATGTAAACACACACACGCTACATGGAAAAATAACACAGTGTAGTACCTACCATCTTTCATGTACAAAAACAGACTATGGACATATATACACATATGTGCATTGTATACATGTGTGTACATATGTGTGTTATTACACATAGTTATGTGATGCATTGTCTAGAACTGTGCATTAATGGCTGGTGATAAAAGATGAATAACATAGACTTTGTAAGGTACTCCATTGTCTCATAGAGGAAAAAGAATGTGATACAGTAGAAAAATTGTATATGATCTTAGGGAACATGAGTCTGAACCCCAATCTTGCTGTTTTCTAATTTTATATTAAGTCATAAAATCCCAGACTGTCAGGTTCCTCATTGGTGAAATGAGGGGCTTGAAATAGATGGCCCCTGAACAGTAAATCTATAATCTTTGTGTACTTAAATGATTATAGTTTTAAAGAATGATATCTAAAGGAGAAGTCTAGGAAAAATGGGAAACTTAAGGTGAGAAAGATCATTTTGAGTTGAAGGAGAGGAAACAGAGAAGAGGAAGATAATGGCACAAAAGGCTTAATTGGGACTGTGGAAGTAATGCCTCACATGTGTCCTGACAGAAGGACTTCAGCAAATGAAAATGTTGATGGGTTCCATTTCAGGCATAATAGACAATATGAATAAAGACACAAAGTCATGAAAGGACAGGATGAAGATAAGTTCAATTCAGCTAGAATGTCGATTATATGAAGCAAAACAGTATGAAATAAAGATGTAAAAGTGATCAGAAGCCAGGTTCAGGAGTCTCTGTGTTATTCAGTAGATAATTTAGAGCAAACAGCAAGATTATACAATGATCAATTTTGATGGATGTCGCTCTTTTCAACAGTGAAGTGATTCAGGCCAGTTCCAATTGTCTTGGGATGAAGAGAGCCATCTACACCCAAACTGAGGACTGCAGGGATTGAGGAGGATCACAACATAGTATTTTCACTTTTTTTATTGTTTGCTTACATTTTGTTTTCTTTCTCTTTTTTTCTTTTTGATCTGATGTTTTCTTATGCAGCATGATAATTGTGGAAATATGTATAGTAGAATTGCACATGCTTAGTTTATATTGGATTACTTGTCACCTATGGGAGGTGATGGGAGAAGGGAGGGAAAAAATTTGGAACACAAGGTTTTGTAAAGGTGAATGTTGAAAATTATCTATGCAAATGTTTTGAAAATAAAAACAAGAGATTAAATGAGTTGTCCAGGGTCCCACAACTAGTAAGTGTCCAAGGCTAGATTTAAACTCAGAAAGATGAGTCTTCTTTACTCCTAACACTCTATTGTGTACCTAAGTGCCCCTAGCTAGCTTAAAAAGACTTAGGCAGTAGTGCAGATTGGGACACTTACCAGATCTGTGACTTTTGTCAAATAGGGTTACTTCTCCAAGACTTTAGTTTTGGAGCAAAGTACAGGAGATAGACTAGATTAGGGGTTCCTAACCTTTCCATTGTGTTATAAACCCCTTTGAATTCTTTTAGGAGTCTGGTAAAACCTATGGAGCCCTTCTCAGGATAATTCAATAAAATATATGCTTACAAAGGAAATCAATTAGATTGAAATATAGGTATTTAAAAAAATTTAAAGCTAAAACAAATTCATAGACCCTACATTAGCAGTCTCTGGGCTAGATGATAATTTATGTTCCTTCTAGAGCTGAAGACTGATTTTTCTATACTAGATGAGGTAGTACCATTGGGAGTGGAAAAGAAGTGAGAGATTCAAGAGATATTAAGAAAGCAGAATTGATGGGACTGTCAGCTGATGAGGAAAGGGAGGAGAAGAGAGGATTTGAGAGCAAGGGAAACATCAAAGATTTTTCCAGGGCTTTGAGTCTGGATGCCTAGAGAATGACAATGCCATAGACAGACTAGAGATATTAGAGAAAGAGACAGGTTTTGTAGGGGCAGAAGATGACCTTAGTTTGGGCTACCTTATTCTCATTGTTTTTGTTTTCAGTCTTTTTTTCCCATAGTAATATATCAGCTTGGTCCCTGAGTGGACTAAAGATCAAGACAAACTAGATTTCCTCCAAATTTATTTTGTGCTAAATGAGAAATGCTGTCAAAATACCTGGATACTGCTCTGTGGATATGGGCAGATAAAGAAGCAGATTCATTTGTCCAACACCTTTTTTTTTAATGTCAGGAACAGTTGCTATCTTTGCTCAGATTTCTCCACTTCCTGGAGTTTGATTTTCCCTATGTATTGCACACCTAGATGTTGGCAGGCTCCCTGATCAAAAGCTATGTATATATTTAAGTGAATGTACTGGGAACTAGAGAACTAGATCAGGTTATAAAACCGAGATGCTCTGGGAAGTGATTCTGGTGGCCTCACCAAAAATTTCTTGGAAGGATGGGGTAATGAAAAGATTTGTATTCACACACACACACACAGACACACACACACACACACACACACACACTGGACAAGATAGGGTTCGGAAGAAGGAGAGGGCTGATAACCTTAAACAATAGGATTTCACTTATCAGAACATCAACTCGATACAGAAAATAAGAATAATGACTATCCTACATACTTTAAAGGATTGTTGTAAGGATCAGGTAAAATTAAAGCAGACAAATATTTGGTGGCTTTAAAAATATTTTTGCTCATGCTAATCAACACATTTCAAATTTGGAGGCAAGAATTTTCTAGAATATGACAACATGTGAATGCTGAATCATTAAACTATTCTACAAACATTTATTAAGCACTGCAAATAGGCCTTTGTCCCAGGATAGCTAAATTCAGGCTGAAGAATATATTTCTTCTCTAAATCTTGCCTCTTTGCAGCTCCTCCATGGCTCCTGGCTCTGCCCTATGGCCTAACAGCTATCCTGGATATAATATTGGGAACTTAGGAAATAGTGACATGGTAGATATTCAAGGAACCGAGATCCTCCACAAAATCTAGTAAAACTTGAAAAATGCACCACAAAGAATAATGATAAAGAAAATCCAAAAGAAAAGCTATCTGCTCTATTGAGAATTAGACTACACAAAAAGATTTCATAAGTTCTGAGCAGAGACAAGCCAGGAGAGGTGGAAGGCAAAATTTGTGACCCAGAACCACAGCATGATACAGGGTCAGAACAATGCCTAGCAAAGGGTGTCATCTGAACCCCAGGTGCAGTAGAAAACAGAGTCTTTACAGACAGTATAGCACAAGACATTGGAACAGTTCATTATAGAGACAGCTTAGGATTCAGACAGGCCTCTGTCCTAAAGAACTTTCCAAAGTAACAGTGGGAAATATGGTTAAAACAAAATGCAGGCATTTTCAGTGTTCAATTGGATTGCACAACATCCTAGAAAACAGTACCCAAGCACCTGACATTCCAGATACAATAGGAGAAAGGGCCAGGATAGCACCTGGGAAGCAAAATCCCTAGGATTTCCCAGGAGGCAGATTACCAGCACCAACAACATCCAGTTGAAGCCTGTTAGGTTCATATCAAAGGGCAAAGCCAAATACTTATTCAAAATTGTGAAAGGAGACAAAGAAGAAGGAGAGAAGGCTAAAAACCCAAGTCAAAATCCTAGGAAACTGAATCAAAATCCAATTTTTCCTACAGATATTGGGACCTAGTCATAGCCACCCATTCAGAATCAGACAGAGCCTGACCATACTGTTGAGGAGACCAAAACAAAGCAGAATGTGAGCCAACCACAAAGATCCAATTCAAAGAATGAGATTAGAGATATGAATAAAAAGTAAGAAAACACCAAACAATGAAAAAAAAATGTCTTAGATTGAATGAAACCAAAGGAAAGACCATAAAAGAGAGCAATTCTAAAAATAAGTGGAAATGAAATTTCAGAATTTCAGAAATGGAACTTAAAAAAAAACAAGAAACCCCCCCCCCCCCCCAAACCCCCCCCCACAAAGGGGGGGGGGGTGGAGGGGGAGCTAGAGCAAAAGGAATGGCAAAGAAAATAAATAGATTAGATCAGTGATAAGTCTTACCCAAGAACTGGATTCCCTAAAACTTAAAATGGCAATCGAGTGGAATCATGGACAGAACATTGAATTTGAAATGAGGAAGACTTGTGTTCATATCTCAGGATTTAAATTAAAATGAGCTGGAGAAGAAAAAGCAAACCACTCCAGTATCTCTGCCAGGAAAACCTCAAATGAGATCATAAAGAGTTGGATATGACTGAAACAACTGAGCAATAACAAAACTTAGAATGGACTAAGCAGATAGCAAGACAACTATCATTCCCCCCTATCCCCACCAAGTCTTCAATTAAACATACCCAGTTTGCCCAATTGATCTTCTCTGACATAGACTCAAGGTCCTTCACTATCCTAGCTTCCCTCCTCTGGGTAGTATTTTTTAAGCTTAGATGCTCAGAAAAACTACAGCACTGTGAGTGAGATCTAACAATGTCAGAGTATAATGAGATTTTGACCTCTGTTCTGGAACCTCTGCTTTAATTAATGGAGCCCAGGATTTCATTTGCTTTTCTGTCTGTTTTATCATATGAATGCAAATTTTGCCTAAAAAAGATTTGGGAAAGACATGGAAGCTATCTACCCAACCAAGTCACAACCATCTGAGAGCTGGGATGTTATTGTTTGTCTCTCCAAGTATGAGACTTATCCCTATTAAATTTCATCTTATATTATTCAGTCTAATGCTCAAAACCATCAAGTTTCTTTTGGATTCTCACTGTTATCCACTGCTATCAGATATTCTTCCTAACTTTGCATCATCTATAAACTTGCTGAGCACCACAACTAAGTCTTTACCCAAACCACTGATAAAAATGTTCAACAGCAGAGCTCAACACAGATATATGGGATACTTCACTGTCAGGACTCTTTTAGATACTGCTGTTAGAATTTACCAATGTAAATTCTCATTAGTCTCAGTCTCTATTTTCAAGAGTGTTTATTAACCAATTATGTGACCTTGGGGCACTTGGGTGGCACAATAGATAGAATCATGAAGACTCATGTTCATGATTTTAAATCCAGCCTTAGATATTTACTAGTTGTAAGATCCTGGGCAAGTTACTTCACCTTGTTTGCCTCATTTTCCTCATCTGCAAAATGAGCTGCAGAAAGAATTGTAAAACCGCATCAATATCTTTGCCAAGAAAACCAAATGAGTTTGAAGAGTTGATAATGTTATAGTAAATAATGTTATGTGACCAGAGTCGTCACTTCTCTCTCTAGAACTGTTTTCTCATCCATAAAAAAAGTTGAAGATCATAAAAGTTCTGACCAACTATAACCATTTAGATCTTATGGTTGTAGGCTCACATGCTTAGACTAAATAATGACTCTCATACTATGTTCTCTAATTTTGCATTGCTCCATCTGTCTAATTTTTAGATATCTAACTATTTGAAATAAGGCTATGACATTTAGGGAGCTTTTTTAGTAGCAATGACTATTAGTATGTTTTGATTATAAGAGTTTCAAAATACTGTCCCTTTTTCCTCCAGTCTTCTTTACTTATTCAGTTCTCTCTCCTGCCTAAGATTTAATAATATGGAAGGCATTATCAAATCTAGGGGATACCTCACAGTGGTCTAAGCAGTTATAATAATGTTATTAAAAATCTGTCTACAGGAGAACACTGTGAAAGGAAGCAGTCTGAAACATTTCATTTACTCTTGCACATATGCATAATTAGAGTAAGGCAACCAAAGCTTTGCCTCTAGAATTTCAAAATTTAGAGGACACAAATTTAAAATAATGGTCAGGAAAATACAAAGTGGTTAGGTTTATATTTTCACAGCACTTGCATCCCTTTAGCTACTTAGACACCTTAGACACTTTTCTTAGCAAAAAGAATTAGTTGAATTAGGAAAGTAACATAATCCCTCACCTCAGATGAGAGCTTTCCCTTCCTAAAGCCTGCCCTATTCCCCATTCCAGATAGTGCCCTCCCCCATGAAAGCTTTGTGGCTTCCTAAGGTCTTTTTTCTTCTCACCATCAGATCTCAAACAATGTGATGTCCTAAGGTCTCTTTTTACCTCAGTGTCTATCAACAGAAGAATGTCTCTCCCATCCCTGCCATAGGATGATTTCTCTAGCTCTCCCCAAACACACACATTCCATTGTCTCAATTAATTTGTATGTAATTTTCACATTGTAAATTTTAAATGTTGATTTAAGGATGCCTTTTGTGGTACTTATCCTGGCTATTTAAGATCATAATGAAAAAATAATTAATTAATGGAAATTGTTAGATATTTAGATGTTTATGTGCAAAAAATAGTCTAGGGTCCAGGGAATTCTATAGACCTATCTTTTTAGATGGGTAACTAAGTGGCAATAGTTTGAGTGCCAGTAATGGAATTAGAAAGACTCATCTTCCTGAATTCAAATCGGGCCTCACACACTTAATGTGTGATTCTGTGGAAGTCACATAGCTCTCTTTACCTCAGTTTTCTCATCTGCAAAACAAGCGTAAGAGAGAAATGAAACATCACTCTAATATTTTTGCTAGAAAATCCTAAATGGAATGACAAAGAATCAGACATGACTGAAAGTGACTAAACAACATCTTCCTAAAAAACAAAGAAAAGTTATTTCTTTACCCTATTAATCATCAATTGCCCTGAATTCCTAACCCATATTTCCACTCCTCCTTTTTCTCCCTCCAAGATCTGCTTCTTCCAAATATGTACAATTTGAAATTAGAAATATAATCTTTCATCTGCAGAGGGACTGAAAGAGAGATTGGAGTTAAATGAATCTGTAGGGTATACAGTCCCAAAAGGAAGAGCAGCATCTGCCCTCCACTTTTTCTCTCAAATAAATATAAAGGTGTCTCATTGGTTTATTACTCTTCCATTTGGGGTACAAAAAAGAAAATTCATATACTCAAAAGTCCCAGATCTTATCGTTTATATACTTCCTTAGAAGATCTTATTTGTTTTTTCCTCTCATTGAGCAAATGCTAAGAGCTAAAAAAAAAAAAAAAAAAAAAAAAAAAAAAAAAAAAACCTCTGATGATATGACATTTTTGACTTTTGGATAAAGACATCAGAAGATGGGCTTGAGGGGAAAGATTATCAAAGATAAATATGAAGAATTCAAAAGAAATAGGGGAAAACTTAATCCTGTCTGCTTTATATTCAAAGCTTGTCTGCTGTCATATTACATTAATGTAGGCAAAGCAAAGTAAATAGAATCGGGGAAAAAAAAGTGAAAAATAACAATACAAAAAAAAAAAACCTAAATACTGTAAAATTAGAATGTATAATCTTGACCCCTGAGAAGAGTTGAAAAAATAGGCCTTTCTTTTTTTACCTCAGAGGTAATAGAACATGGGCATGAAATCATATGTGTGTATATATATATATATGTATATATATGTACATGTATACATATATATACATACCTATACACATATATATTCATGTGTGTATATATGTATATATACACACATATATGTGATACTTTTACTTTCCTCAGTTATGTGTAAAACAATTTTTTACATTTATTTTTAAAACTTTGAGTTGCATTTTTTTCTTTGCCTCCCCACTCTTAATCCCTATTATAAAAGCACATATGAAGTTATGCAGAACATTTCCATAAAAGTCATATTGTGAAAAAAAAAACATAGATCTCCCCTGCTCTCCCCTCCCCCCCAAAAAAAAACTTTAAGAAAAATAAAGTTTAAAAAAAGCGTACTATAATCTGTATTCACACACAATCAGTTCTTTCTCTGGATGTGGATAATATTTTTCAACATAAGTCCTTCAGAGTAATCATATATTATTGTATTGTTGAGGGTTGCAAAGTTATTCACAGCTAATCATCTCACAATATTATTATTACTTTGTATACTGTTCATTTCACTTTGCTTGAGTTGATGGAGGACTTTCCAGGTTTTTCTGAGATAATCCTGCTCATCTTTTCCCATAGAACTATAATATTGCATCATCATCACATACCACAATTTATTCAGCCATTACCCAGTTTGTGGGCATCCCCTCAATTTCTAATACTTTTCCCTGAGAAGAGAACTATTATTTTATATATATGTATGTTTTTTTTTTCTTTTTTTTCTTTAAATCTCTTTTGGGATTCATGCCTAGCAGTGGTATTATCAGCTCAAAGGATGCACATGATTTTATAGCCCTTTGAGCATAGTTCATATTTTTTGATCAGTTATCAAATGTGGAATGGCTCTTATTTTTTATATAAATTTGACTCAGTTCCCTATATATTTGATAAATAAAGCTTTCATCAGAGACTCACTTCAAAATTCTTTTCCCAATTACTATTGCTAACTCTGTTTACCCCCTATTTATTCTATTCTCTCTCTCCTTTCACCCTGTACCTTCTCAAAATTATTTTGCCACTAACTTCCCCCAAAAAATGTTTTGTCTTTAGAGAACATCCTCCCTCCTTCTAATAGCCCTTTCCCCTTATACTTGCCAATAGGGTAAGAAAGATTTCTATATTCATTATTGAGTGTGTAAGTTATTTTCTCTTTGAACCAATTCTATTCTAATAAAAGTTAGGTTCACTCACTCTACCTCTGTTCCCTCTCTTCCTTTCCATTGTAAAAGCTTTTTTTTTTGCCTCTTTTATGGAAGATAATTTACACCATTCCACCTCTCCCTTTCCCTTTCTCCTCTCCTATTAACCCTTAATTTCATTTTTTAAAGATATTATTCCTTCATTTTTAACTTACACCTGTGCTTTCTGTCTATATATAATCCTTTTAATTGCCATGATATTGAGAAAGATCTTATGACTTATAAGTATCATCCTTTCATGTAGGAATGTAAACAGATAAAACTTATTAACTCTCTTATAATATATTCCTTTCCTGATTACCTCCTTATGCTTTTCCTGAGTCCTGTATTTGAAAATCAAATTTTCTATTCAGTCTGATCTTTTCATCATGAATGCTTAAAAGTCCTCTATTTCATTGAAAACCCATCTTTTCCCCTGAAGGATAATACTCAGTTTTTCTGGACAAATGATTTTTGGTTGTAATTCTACCTCCATGGCTCTCCAGAATATCATATTCCATGCCCTCCAATTCTTGAATGTAGAAGGTGCTAAATATAGAAGCTGTTGTCCTGATTGTGGTTCAAATATATTTTGTTTTTTGATGGGTTTTTTTTGTGAATGCTTGTAATATTTTTTTCTTGACTCAGGAGTTCCAAAATTTGGCTATAATATTCCTGAGAGTTTTCATTTTGGGATTTCTTTCAGGAGATGATTGGTGGATTCTTTCAATTTCTATTTTACTCTCTGATTCTACAATATCAGGACAATTTTCTTTGATAATTTCTTGAAAGATGATGTCTAGGCTCTTTTTTTTACCATGATTTTCAAATTATTTCCCTGGATCTATTTTTCAAATCAGTTGTCTTTTCAATGAAATGTTTTGTTTTCTTTTTTTTTCATTCATTTAGTTTTCTTTTACTGTTTCTTGATTTCACCTAAAGTCATTAATTTTAATTTGCTCAATTCCAATTATGAAGGAATTATTTTCTTCAATGAACTTCTGTACCTCCTTTCCCATTTAGCCAATTTTGCATTCTTCTCCTTATTATCTTTTTTGTTTTTCCTTTTGTACCACCAGTCTGAATTCTCTTATAGGCATGAAATCTTATATATATTCTAAAACAAAGCTTCTTAAACTATTGGTTGCAACTCCATATGGGGTTGTGTAACTGAACGTAGGGGTCATGAAATTATGATTTATTACAGATAAATATTTGATTTGTACATCTGTTTTACATACTTTACCCAGGTATTGCATTTGCATAGATATGCAATTGCATTAAAATTGCTTGGCTAAAAAGGAGTTGCAAGCGGCAAAATTTTAAGAACCCATGATCTAAAAAATTATAAATGTTTTGGCTGGTTTTGTTGAATGTTTTAGTTATAGAAAATGGAAGGGAAGGGATTGTAAGGGGGGAAGGAAGAGGGGGAAAGTATCTCCTCTACATTTTATCCAACATGTGATCATCTAGTTTTTGATCAAAGATTTTTAATAAGGAGAATCCACTAGTTCCCAAGATAATCCATTCCACTTTAGAATCTTCCTAATTTTTAAGAAATTTTCTCTTATATTATACTCAAAATTTGGCACTTTGAACTTTGACCCTTTAATCCCATTTTCCTAAAACAATAAAAAAAAAGAAAAAAGGGAGGGAAAAAAGAAAACACACACACACACACACACACACAAACACACACACACACACACACAAGAACCTTGATGATTTTGTTTTCCCCACTGCCATCAAAAGGACATCCATGATCACTAAGTCCTCTACATGTACAGTGAAACTTTTTTCTTCTCCTAAATTTCCTTTTAATTTAACCCCCCCATCTCTCTTTCAAGATCTAGTTCAAATCTTACCTTTTCTATGATGTTCTCCCAGAACTACACAGCTCAATCCCACTGAAGCCCTTCATAAAGTATTAATTGTTTACATAAAATAATTAATTCCTTGCTTCTGTATTGTTATGTCTTCTCAAATACCTTCAGGTCAGTAAGTCTCTCTGCCCCAACAAAGTATACAAAAAGGGTAGAGACAGTATCTCTAACTCCACATTTTCTAACATAGAGACAGAAAACACAGTAGATGCTTAATGATTGTTGGTTTACTAATTGGGAGGCAATTCAAAGAAACAAAAGCATGGGCTCTACAATCACAGGACCTGGATTTAAATCTGGAGTTTGGTATCCTCACTACTTTTACTTCCCCAGACAAATCATACAGCCTCCCCTTGACTTCATTTCCTCATCTCTGAAATGAAGGGATTGGATTAGAAAGCCTTAGAAATTCCATCCAGTTTGATTCTGATAATAGAAATAAAAATGTATATACCCTCTAATAAAGTTATAGCCAGCAGCAAGCAGGGAAGTACATATGATTCTTCCAATTATCTATATTCCCAATAAATTGTATTCAGACCAAAAAATGTTCTGGCAAATACTTGCAAAGGAACAAACATCTCATGAGCCACATCCCTTTCAGGAAGGTCACAGACCTACATGTGAAAATAATGATACTTACAGGGATTTTTAGCTTGGTATAGGGGATATAGAGGAAGGAAGAGCCAAGTCCTGCCTGGGCTAAGTCTCAATAATAACTGTAATAATAATAATTATGATTAGAGCTGGCATATATACAGCATTTTGTGGTTCGCAAAGCACTTCATGCTATCTCATTTAATTTTCACAACAACCATAATAGCTCATATATATGTAAGACTTACTCCTTGGAGTGACTGTAGATTTTTCTTTCCTCCCCTCTTCTTTACAATTGGCTCTGGCACTTAGTCAACAAGCATTCATTAAGCATTTAATATGTCCCTGGCACTGTACTAAGTGCAGGAAATACAAATACAAGCAAAAAAGAAAGAGCGTCTTTGTCTTCTGGGAGTTTACAGTCTAATGTAAGATGGCATTCCATAAAAGAAATCTGAAAAACAATAGGGGAAGATATTCAATGGGTTAGGTGAGGAGAAGAAGAATGATGAAGTCCAGAGTAGTCCAGTTGAGCAAAAAATAAAGGGATGGGTATCATGGATGCCCTTCTCTTTGAAGCAGAGCTATCCAATCAATAGATGACACTGTGGGGGGAGGGTCACAAATTCTCTCTCTCTCTCTTTTTTTTTTTTTTATTAAAGCTTTTTATTTGCAAAACATATCCTGGGTAATTTTTCAACACTGACCTTTGCAAAGCTTTCTGTTACAAATTTTTCTCTCCTTCCCCCCCACTCCCTCCCTTAGATGGCAGGAAGTCTAATACATGTTAATTATGTTAAAATACTTTACAAATCAAATAGTTGTATACATATTTATACAGTTATCTTGCTGTACAAGAAAAATCGGATCTACAAGAAGAAAGGAAAGAAAAAAAAAACCTGAGAAGGAAAACATTATGCAAGCAAACATCAATAGAGAGTGTGAAAATGTTACCTTATGGTCCGTACTCAGATCCCATGGGCCTCTCCTTGGGTGTAGATGGCTTTCTTCATCACTGAACAACTGGAACTGGTTGCAACATTTCATTGTTGAAGAGAGCCATGTCCATCAGAATTGATCATCATATAGTCTTGATGTTGCCGTGTATAATGATCTCCTGGTTCTGCTGATTTCACTCAGCATCAGTCCATGCAAGTCTCTCCAGGCCTCTCTGAAATCGTCCTGCTGGTCATTTCTCACAGAACAATAATATTCCATAACATTCATATACCATAATTTATTCAGCCACTCTCCAACTGATGGGCATCCATTCAGTTTCCAGTTTCTAGCCACTACAAAAAGGGCTGCCACAAACATTCTTGCACATGTGGGTCCCTTGCCCTCCTTTAAGATCTCTTTAGGATATAGGCCCAGTAGAAACACTGCTGGGTCAAAGGGTATGCACAGTTTGATAGCTTTTTGAGCATAGCTCCAGATTGCTCTCCATAATGGTTGGATCCGTTCACAATTCCACCAACAATGTATCAGTGTCCCAGTTTTCCCATATCCCCTCCAACATTCGTCATTATCTTATCCTGTCATCTTAGCCAATCTGACAGGTGGGGTCACAAATTCTCCAGACAAGACAGACACACAAAAAAAAAAAGGCATTCAAGGTATTCAAGGCAGAAAAGAAGAGATCTTGAATGCCTACTTCAAGGCAGAAAAGAGAAGACTAAGGACTCAAAATAGAGCTAGTCCTCATTATTGAGAGAACAGCAGACCCTGGAAGCTAAGTTTCGTAATCTACCCAGCAAAGGCACCATTTTCTACATGTGTGCCTCATGGCCAGTGAACTTCAAATTTGTACTTCCAGTGGGTACTGGCTATATTCCTTAGAGAATATGCCCAAAATGCTTGTAGCAACTCTTTTTGTGGTGTCAAAAAAAAATTGGAAAATTAGGTGATGCCCATCAATTGAGGAATGGATGAATAAATTATGTTACATGAATGTAATAGAATACTATCACTCTATATGAAATGATTTCAGCAAAGCCTGGAAAGACTTGTATGAGCTTTTACTGAGTGAAATAAGCAGAACCAGGAGAACATCATACACAGTTACAGCAAGTTTGTATGATAATCAATTATGATAGATTTAATTTTTCTCAGCAATACAGTGATCCAAGGCAATTCCAAAAAACTTAGGTTAAAAAATGGCATCCACATCCAGAGAGAGAACTATGGAGACTGAATGCAGATTGAAGCATACTATTTTTACCTTTCTTTTGGGGTTTTTTTTTCCTCATAGTTTTTTTTTTTTCCTTTTGTTCTGATTTTTCTTCCACAACATATTTCACATGGAAATATGTTACAGATGAATATGCATGTATAACATAAAATAAATAAATGGAATTCTTAAAAGAAACAGTAAGAGAATGTGCCCTAGGTTTATTGGGGGGAGGGGGAGAAGGGAGATTTGAATTTGCATTTCTTATCATGTAATATTAGAAAATGTCTTTTCTTTAAGTTTATTGCATCTATTGGTTGCCTATAATAAGAAGCTCACTAGTCTGAGCTCTAAATTTAATTGTGAATCCATAGAGCACTCTTTAAATACAGTGACCTAGAAGAACAAATACCTAACTTTGTACCAAGAATAAACTTAATGACTATGCCAAATTTTAGTGAATTTTCTAGTTGAAAGGCTTTGGAGGTCACATTTTACTACCCAACTCTGAACAAGATTCTCATTTACAATAGCCCCAATAAGATCCAAGGTCCTCCAGATTTTGTCCAAAAACCTTTAGTTAAATGGGAGTCTACTGCTTCCAAAGGTGATCCATTCCACTTTGAAAGAGCGTTGATGATTAAAATGTTATTGTTTTGTTTATAACAATAAACCTGATGAGAGGTAAGCATGACATCATAATGAGAGTGTTGAATTTGGAGCTGGTTTAAATCCTGACCATACCATGGAGCAAATCATTTAACTGTGAGTCTTATTTTTCTCAAAATGTTGGGGATGAAGTAGAAGGTTTCTAAATACCTTTTCAGGACTAAATAAACAATCCTATGATTCTATTTTTGCAACTTCAGTTCTGTTTTCTTGTGGAAAGTGGTGGGGAGGAGAAAAGGAAGAAAGAGGAAAAGGTGGGAAATAAAGGGAAAGGGCATGGGGAGAGAATAAAATGAGAATATTCCAGACATTGTGTTAGGTATTGGTGATGCAATTTAGAAGAAAACCAAACAACAAATAAGAAAGCCCAACTTCATAGAGCTTATGGTCTAAAAGGGATAACAAAATAAAGAGGGTAATCTCAAGGATTAGGGGAAGGGTGTGGGAGAGGCATATTACCAACAGTAGAGATAGTCATGAAATATCATGAAGGCTAGATTCTGGTTTAAACAAGACAAATCACAAGAGCCCAGAGTGGTTTTAGACAAGGAATCCAAGGTTTCTGTGGGGAGGAAGTGGAAAGCACTGACTAAACAGTATAGCAATGATCAGATTACATTAATACTCATTAATGTCTCACTGAAAGGATTCATGACATCACCTGGCCTCCATATTTGTCTACCCATTCATATTTCATTAAGGATGAATGATTTAAGTTTTAGGATCCAGGAATGATGATTGGATTGGCTGAAGCTACTGTTGGTTGGACAATTACATAGTATAGTGGTTGGAGTGTCAAGCCTGGAATCAATAAGAGTTGAGTTCAAATCTAGCCTCAAACACATACTAACTGTGTGATCTTGGAAAAGTCACTTAATCCTGTTTGCCTGTTTTCTCATCTAAAGGAAATGGAAAATCACTCCAATTTCTCTGCCAACAAAATTCCAAATGGGCTCCCAAAGATTCAGACATATTGAAATGACTCGACAATAACAATTGTTGGTTAGAGCTATTCATTCATTATACAAAGTCTATTAAAGGAAACAAAGAGTCTTTATTTATGAGGAGAATCAGAAAGCTGGTGAAGTAGAATGGACCTGGATCCCAGGGGAGTGGAAGATGGAGGTGTGAGGAGGAAGTCTGCTCATCTGCACAACGGCCTCCCTAAGGACAACTGCTAATGGCATCCTTGCCAAGGCAGGGGCAGAGGGGTGTTTCAGTTGAACAAGCTCTCAGACATTTAGACTTTGAGTGTCAAAGCCTCCCAACCACATGGTCCCCAGAGAGGAAGGAGTCATATGAACCAGTCTCCTAGAGAGAAAGGCAGGGGGGAGGAGGGATTTCTGGGACAATGCTGAGTTCTAAGATTCATTTTTCTAAAGAGAATGGGGAGGAATTTTCAAAGAGGGGCAACCTTTCTGGGAACAGAGACCTCCCACCCTTAGGATGAAACCTTATATGAAGAAGCAAGGAGCAAGAAACTAGTTGTGATATAATAGTGTGACATAGAGGCAAAAATACTGGTTCTGAAAGCAGAGGACCTCCTTTCCATTCCCACCTCTGATATTACTACTTATATAAGTATAATCCTCATCAAAGCATCCAATTTCCATAGGTCTCATATTCTCATCTATAAAATGATGGATTTGGACTAGTTGATCCCTGAAAGTTCTTCCAACTTTGATTCTATTATCCTAATAATCCTATGATCCAACTTTACCCACTCCTGCTACATAAGATATTTAGTGGGCACAAGTTATGGGAAAGGGAGTTTTCTCTAGAGCAACAGTTCTTCATTTGGAATCCATGTGGTTAGATTTCCATGTGTCTCTAAACTTGAATGAGGAAATATTTAAACTTTTGTTTTAATTGATTTCTAACTAAAATTTAGCATTTTCTTCTGTTATTAGCTATTTTAAAATAATATTCTAGAAGGGTTCCATAGGCCTTAACGAAGCACCAAGAGAGTCTATGACACAAAAGATTTAAGGACCCATGTTCTAAAGGAATACCATATTTGCTTTTCTCTGAGGAAACTTTTAAATGTTAGAATAGTACTATAAAGCTGAGGCCTATAAAGTAGCCTGAAATATGGAAGAACTCATTGGAAATAAGGAGTTTACTTTCTAAAATTGACAAATGCATTTCCTTCCTGAGGAGAATCTATCCCTTAAAATAGAATAAAAAGAGGCTTCTGTAGTTCCCAGGAATGGAAGATGAGTCTCACCAAATATGAGACAATTGCATTGACAGTTGATGGACATTTGTTGGAGTTTTGCATTTTCTCCAAGGTGGAAGAAATGCTATCCTTGACATGACAGCATTGTATCCACACAGTACCCAGAACACCGTAAGTGTTTAATAAATAATTGTAAGTTGATTGGTGGGAACTAGAGATCCTTTTACCTGTATCTGTGAAGAACTAAACAGGAGTTATATTCTGAGGCTGACAGAAGAAACACTCTTGCTGGAATTTGCTAGGAACGAGGCTAGCCAACGGGAATCCAATTCTTTGAAGACTTTATGCAGCGTTCTACCTGCTACATACCCTTTTGGAAGGTTCCTGGATCTGCTTGTAATGATATGGAAAGCAAGGGTCTGGATCTTCTTTTGAAGTGCTTTCTCTGTCTCTGTCTCTGTTTGTCTCTATCTGGATCTGTCTCTCTGTCTCTCTCTTTGTCTACACTCCCTCCTTTTTTTTTCCTTCCTGGCTCTCTCCTAGGTCTTGCTACATAGGAAGGCTTCAAATGAAATCCTGAAGATAATAATAACTGTATATAAAATTTTAAGGTTTGCAAAGCACTTTACAAATATCACCTCATTTTATCCTTACAACAACAGAATGTGTTATTATTATCCCCACTTTATAGATGAGGAAACTAAGGTAGATAGAGATTAAGTGATTTGCCTAGTATGACACACAGCTAGTAAATATTTGAGGCAGAATTCAAACTCAGGTCTTGGTAACTCCAACTAAATCCAGCACTCTATCTACTGTGCCTCATAGGACTAGTCTAGCTAGGTTTGTAAATGTTCCTTGTAAAAGGGTCACCAAAGGGCCACTAAGGATAAATTTGTTTATCTGAATTCACTCATAAATATAATTTATTAAGGATGGCTTGCCATTGGCATTTTTAGGGGAATCCCTATAAGAACTAAAGGAAGTTTTAAATATCTAATCAAAATAGAAAGTACCTAAATCTCTAATAAAAAATGAATTCCAATAAAATGGCCAAGCTTGACTTATTATAAAAAGAGATATGAAATGTTATTTCCCTACCTCCTTTGAAGAGGTAGGGGACTGTGAGGTAGGAGACTGTGGCTATAAAATGTTTCAGATAATATCAGAATTTTTCAATAAGTTACTTCTGCTCAACTTTTTTTTTCCTCCCATTTTTTATTATAACAGATAACTCTCTAGAAGGGGGGATCAGAAAAGGAAGATATTAGGAAAAATGGGTGGTATCAAAACTTAAGATAAAAATAAAATTTATTTTTAAAGCAAAAAATTTCTTTACAAAGATTTTGCTATTCTTCAGAATCTGTTGTGATGGTTTTGAAGCTACAAGCTGATATACTAGCCTCTCTGACACCCAAACATGGTCCTTATACTCTTCTTGAGAAGAGAGAGCATAAAGGGTGAAAAGCTGAAAATAATACCTTGTCTGCTATTTTCACAGACTCTTATCAAGGTTAGTTTTGGAGAAAGTTGCTAATGGACAAGGTCTGGGGGAAAAGAAAGAAAAAAGGCCTGAGGTATAGTTAAGGCTTCTTTCAAGGCTAATGTAGCCTAACTCTTCTAAAGAACAGGAGGGTTCTACTGTTTGTCCAAGCCTCTTCCAAGGCTCCAGTTTGAACAATGGTCCCATAGGATGAAAGCTACTTAGAGGCCTCAAGTTAGTTATGGAAGATAAATAAATAAAGAAGCAAAAGACATTAGAAGATGGAGTCATCTTTTATCAGGGGTTCAGGTTGCCATTTGCTGAAGAACTAACACCAGGCTGCTTCTTCATTTCCTAGACCCAGCAATAACTTCATCCCCATGACCCAAGTGACAGGCTTTGCGTGTTTGGTGAGCTCAGTTTGCTTGCTAATGGAGTTCGGGGTCCATTATCACATGCAATTGATCTTCATTTCAGAACCTCCTGAGGATCACTGCGCAGAGGTCACTCTGCAGTCTCACTGCCTTTTCTTCTTACAGAAAACTAACTACCTTATCTTGTGGCTGGATAGATGAGTTCCCTCTGCCTGCTGCTCTACTGGCAATGGTCTTTAGGGTTTGAAATTCCTGTGGCTCTTTGTGGGGTCATACCTCCTGCTATTTTCAGTGTTGATTTTGTTTCCAATAACCCTTATGATCCATCTTACTACATCTTTGTCATCCTCAAACCCCTGGAATATGAAAGTGAGTTTCCCCCCAAATGGATAAAATTCCAGGTTTGGAGTCTAAAGACCTGAGTTCAAATATGACCTTCAAGCACTTACCAGTTGTGTTTCTCTGGGCAAATCACTTAACCCCATTTGCCTCAGTTTCCTCATCTGTAAAATGAACTGGAGAAAGAAATGGCACACTACTTCAACAATTTTGCCAAGAAAACCCCAAATGGGTCAGAAAGAGTTTGATATGACCTAAAAATGACTGAATAACAATGACAACCATATAATAATAAACTTTATTTTGTGCTTACTTGAATTTGTTATATAGCTGCTCCATGTGGTAAAGTGACAACCACAACAACAGAGAACCAGCATTTAAACTTTGCCTAGCTATGTAACTTTGACTAAATTATTTAACATCTCTGAGGCATCTATTGCTTTAACAAATGAATACAATGATAATAATTACATTTATTCTTCCTAATCACACATGATTGTGGTATAGATGCAATTGGATGTCTGTAAAGCAGGTTGTTATTAATTTATTACTACTACCAATTCAGATGGAAGCAATTCAGTCTCCTGGCATGGTGCTAGTTTACTGTTCAGGTTTCACAGGCATACAACAATGACACCTCAAAGGCTCTTTAGATCTTCAGTATGGTAGTCAGTCTATTACCTTTTCTCTCCCACACTTTCTTTCAAAACCTCCCAAACACTGAACTAGCTCTGGCAATACGTGTATTAATTTCATTATCAATATGTACATCCCCGGAAGGTAAGTGAACTTATCCACAACATTCAAAACTTCATTTGATGATTTCACATATGAATGGTGTAGTGCTGGCTGATGGAGGACTTGTTTTCTTGATATTAATTGTTAGGCCAAAATTAGCACAAGAAGCAGAAAATTGATCCACACTTTGTTGCATCTTAGCTCTCAGAGGCTGCATTGAATGCACAATCATTTGTAAACCAAAAATCATGCACTAAAACTCCCTCTAACTCCAATTTTGTCTTGTGCCTTTTCATCAGTATATAAGCTGACTTTGATTCCATGTTTATCCTTATTGAAGGCGTTTGATGGTGTAGCTGAAAATATTATGCTAAAAAGCATGAAAGTAACTATACCATTTTACAGATGAAAAAAACAAGGGTAAAAGAGGATAAATGATTGGCCCAAGTTTTACAGTTAAAAGTACCTGAAGCAGGATTCAAATTCAAGTATTCATAAACCCATTATGCCCCTCAGGTTCCCCATATTATTCTGTTTAGTTTCTCCTGATCATTTAATCAATATATGAATATATAATATGAATTATGGTTACTGATGTATATATTTCACCAATGATGCCTATCTAGTAGATGTTTAGTTAGTATTTGTTCAAATGGTTTAAATTCAGCAGAATCTAGAACTTTGCTTTTACAAAGTACTTGCAGAACTGAGATGCAAACCCATTTTCTGGCTCCAAATCCATTGCTCTTTGTATTTTGATGCAAGCCTAGAACAATACTAAAGGGTTTTGGGTTTGTTTTTTTTTTTAACATTTTTAACATTCTTTGGGGCTGTCACTATCCCATTAACCCCTTCTCTAAACAATAAAACCATCTACACAAAAGGAGTGTCTACATTGTATATTGCGTGGAGGAAAGAGTGATTTAGAATCAAGGTGGTACACTGGAGACTGTTCAAAATGATTTCTAAAAATTGGTTGTTAAATTTTCAGTGTGTACACTTACATAATCAACAAATACTACAAATTAAGGCTTGAGATATTACTGGCCTTAAGAAAATATTGATATTGCAAATTAAACTTGAAGGGTTTTTTTTGTTTTGTTTTTGTTTTTAGTTGTTAAAAATTTACTAGCTTGCCTCTGGATAGAATTATAGAATAATAGAATTATTGCACTTCAGAAGTTCAGAATTCAACTAGCCAATCCTAATCTGAAACATGAAGCTTGTCTACAACATCTCAGATAAGTGGTCAAGAAACATGTATTTAAAAATTTCTAATCCAAAGTAAATTACTTCAAACCAAGGTAAATTTAGTTTAGTTTTAGACAGCCCTGATTATTAAGAATATTTTCTTATTTGGACCTAAACAAAATAAATCTAATCTGCTTTCCTATTATTGCCATTGAGGTGATTTAAAAACATACAAACAAAACTATCCTATCACCCTTACTCTGACCATATTCCTATCATGCTGCTGCTACCATTCCACCCAGCATCCACTTCCAATGTGATCCTCCACTTTTCCAAGGTGATCTGTTCTCCTGATTAGTGGGAGTTTACCATATCTGGCTGATTCTAGACTACCTCACTGCTCTTCCACTTAGTAATCCCTCTTCACTTACCTCTTTCTCTGGGAACAATGAAAAAAAAAAATCAAAGCTGACATTATTGAAAGGACATGTTCAATGATTGCCCCTATGATTCTACTCATCATTTCTATGGACTAAAGATCAAAATAGCTTTCCTCGGGCTACCACTTGCCAATGTGTTATCTTCTAAAATGTAATGTCCCTGAGAATTAGAGCTATTTCCTTTTTGTATTAATATTCCCAATAGAGTAGATGGCACATAGTAAGCATTTAATAAGTGCTCCTTGATTCATTCCCCTATAAATATTGTCTTCTTCTGGCTAAATATCTCCATTTTTTCCTTCATATAATCTAGTCTTTCATCATCTTTTTCATCTTCCTCTAAAGGTTTTCTAGTTGGCCAATGATGTTTGATTCTAGGTTAAATGCTGATCAAATGAAAAAATAAATTGTGTCTATTCTGTCAGTGAACATTTTTGAAGCATGCTATAATAATTCCACCACTCATCTGCCTCCATTGTGACAAAGTTAATTTTCTTAGCCCAAAGGGGTGGCTCTCTGCTCAAAAAAATTAATGGTGCCTTGTAGTTCAAGTCCCACCTTTGACAATTATTAATTATGTGAAACCGGGCAAGTCTCTACACACCTTTGCACCTTTGTTTTCTCATCTGTGAAATGGGGATAATAATGCTAGTACTGCCAACTTCAAAGGGGAGCAAACCTTAATGCCTAAAGAAATATGAGTTATTATTACTGTAGGTAACTATATATACATAGTATGTACACTGTGGAGAGACTTGTGGGGTTGCAGTGGCCTGGTAGATGAAAAGGACTGATCCTCCTCTCTCAAGCAAAGTCTCCCCTATTTCCCTGAATGAAATTCTGCCCTTCACCCCCTGTTAGGTTGTTAACACTGATAGGGCCAAGTCATGACACTCCAGAGCCAGCCCACACAGCACCTGAAATGCAGTCTTGGCAGTAATTAGTGCAATTAAATACTTGAGGGAGAAATAGAGGTAATCAAGATCATAATTGCCTGGTTTGAAATCTGGCCAGTTCATAAAGGCTAACATCCTCACCCTGGAAAGGGGTGAGATTAAGGGGGAAGGAGAAAGGGGGAGAGAAAGGCAGAGAATCCTACAGAAAAAGGAGTTTAAGGATGTGTCTGCTTATATTTCCCCAACAGACCTAGAAAACATCCAGTGAAACTGAGTACCAAGAACAGATCCTTTCCAAACTATTAAGTGAGCAGGTAACAATACATTGTTCATGAATTTAACAGGATTTACTAAGCTGCAAACTCAAATCTCTGCTCTAAAAAAGTGCTCCTGTGTTTTTATTATCTGTTTGGCCTAGTCTGCTGCGTTCAAATAAGAGGCCGGCACTGCTGTCTGGAATATGTTCTTCATTGTGTTCTTTCTGTAGAGAAAATTACAACAGGAAAGAGAAGGGGAGGGTGAAGAAGAACATTATATTCCAAACAGTCTCAGAAAGATAATTGCAGTGATTCTCTCCCTGTCTCCTCAATCAGCCCCTGGTTTCCCAGCGTTCTCTTTTGTCCTCTCAGCTCTGCAGCCTGGTTTGGTCTAAGAACTGCCATTCAGGGATTCAAATAATCAGAGAAGGCCAGGGCTAGAATGGACCTTAGAAACACAGGATGTAAGTCACCTAGAAAGTTGAAGATGGGCAAGTGTTTTAAACATAGAATAACAGATCATAGAACATAAGAAGTCAGAGCTGGAAGGAGCTTTAATGGCTGTTTTTATTTTATTGAAGTTACCGAAAAATTGGTGAATGATCCAAAGCTAGAATCTTAGTCTCCTGATTCTCAAACCAATTTTCTTTCCATTACATGACATTAGACTTAGCATCAAGACTAGGGTTAGCAAATTAAGCAGCCATCACTTAGATTACTTGGAATTGTTCACAGGATGTATATGTATGCAAGAATGCATGCTTATTTGTGTGTAGCCACACATCCACATTTGCATATAGGAATATATAACACTGATTACTTTATACCCCATTTGCTGAAAGTCAGGGATGTCACATTCATACCCCTTTATTCTCCAATACCCTTAAGAGGTATGGAGGCTCTCTGTCACTTGCTCAAGCTCTCACCTATGATATCCTCCCACTTTTAGGGGTCCTTTGAACACCAGTTCCATTTAACCCCATAATAGTCGGATAAGCTTTACAAAGGAACAGTTTACTCCAGAGGTAACGCAAGAACAAACATGCAAATATTTTCTCCAAGGTTGGGGGTAGAATATTTCCTCTATGTATTACCTCAGTTACTTGATAGGAAAAAAAGATTATTTCACTTTTTCATATATTAATTAATTACTTTGTTCACAAGAGATTGTTGGGTAATTCTATGTCAGAGGTTCTCATTGGACACTCAAAATCTTGATAAACTTGGGGTCAATTAATACAGGTCTACCTCCACTACACAGAATCAGAAAATCTCAGAGGTACAAGGCACTTCAGAGGTCCTTTACTCCCACACAACCAAGAATCTCCTCAATTCCAAGAAATGATTATTCAAGGCTTGCATAAAGATCTCAAATGAAAGTAGCTAGATGATGCAGTAGATAGAGTTCTGGTCCTGGAGTCAGGAGGACCTAAGTATAAATCTGGCTTCAAATACTTAAAATTACTAGTTATGTGACCTTGGGCAAGTCACTACATCCCAATTGCCTTAAATAAAGAAAGAAAGATTTTAAATGAGGGTAAACCCATTATTTCCCAAAGTCCACTCATTCTACTTTGGCATAACTAAACATCAAGGGTTTATTTATATAAAGTCTATATCTATTTCCATCTGCAGTTCCTTGATATGTCCTCTGGGGTCAATCAAAAATCTGATCCCTCTTCTCCATGATCTTCCTTCACTGGATTCCACTATCATGTCTCTTTCAGTTTCTTCTTCCAGGCTAAATATCCCCAAGTCTTTAAATCTGTCCTCAAATGGCATGAATTCAAAATCATTCACCATTTCAGTTGTCCTTTTCTCGATACTCTAGTTTAGAAATGTTCTTCCTAAAATACAGCACCCCAGAAAGACACACACTACTCCATAGTTGGTCTGACTAAGGAAATGTCTCATAGAACTATCAGCTTCCTAGTCCTGTACACTCTGCTTTTCTTAATGAATCATTAATTTACATTAATTTTTCTTGCCTATCTAATGATTCCTCTTTGCAGCAAGGCAATTCTTTTACTACTCTTTGATTGATTCCTTATTCCAATCACCCCAAAAGTTATTTTAAGTATTCTCTTGCATTAAACTTCTCAAAGCATCCTCCCTAACCCACCATATCTGCTGAGAACATTACCTCCTGCCCTCCTGAAAAAATTAAGTTCCTTTTTCTCTCCTTTTCTTCATGTGCAACTGTTTGACATAAATCCCTGCTATCTCCTATATTCCAGTATATGAGGAAAAGGCAGCCCTTCTCCTTGCTAAAAAAACAACCTTTCTACGTGAATGAATGAAAGAAGGAATGAATCAATGAAGCATTTATTAAGTGTGAAATTCTGTAGTAAGTGCCAGAGAGATAAATAGAAAAATAAATCAGTCCTTGTTCTCAAGGAGTTCATATTTTAATAGAGAAAACAACACATGTAGAAGAATTTAGCTGAGTTAGATGTAGATATCCCACAGCATTTACTGTATTGTGGCAAAGCAGATGTTAGTGCCTCTTCTTTAATATAATTCCTACTAATAAAATCATCATTGAACCATTTGACAGTGCCAAAGACTTCAGTGGCAAGGACCTTCATAAAAAGAATTTTCTTTTCTGGGTCTTTGGTAGCTATAGCTATAGCAGCTGCAGGAGCAGTTGCCAGGCTACATCTCCATAGAGACTGCTTCCTAGGATGATGGCTGAGGGCACTGAGCTGGAAGCATTGTTATTTCTGAGTCTCTGGGGTTTGTGATCCTGAACTTTCTCCATTAGGATCTGAAGGGAAATGATGATCACAAGGATCACAATGGTCACAATGATAATTTGACTTACCTGGCATCTGATGCTTTTGGTCTCTCTCTCTTAGAATAACTTATTGCTTCTCCTAGGCTGTGAGTGGCAATGGGTTGGCAGCTGGTGGGAATATGTGTCTCCTTCTCCACAGCAGCCATTACACTGCATGACAACTGGAAGAGCTGAGATGGAAGTAGGAATTATAGAAATGTCTATATAGAGATGGGTGTAACTACTCCCAAGGTTCTTCTGTTTTTCCTATCCTTTTGCTGGCAGTTGATCAGCACTTGTTGCCAATGGTGATGAAAAAGATAGGCCCCTTCTCCAAAATATGACTAAAATTGGATCTGGTGGCCTGGGGAATACCATTATTCTCAAGGATCTTGGCTTCAGGTGTTAGGCTGTCTCCATGAGTATCCAAGGTAGATGGCAGTTAAGTTGTTGGTGTTGATTTGATTTGCCTGGAAATGCTGCTTCCTGACTTCCACTTAATCCT
The DNA here is from genome assembly GCA_023553655.1 of Myrmecobius fasciatus. Lineage (NCBI taxonomy): Eukaryota > Metazoa > Chordata > Mammalia > Dasyuromorphia > Myrmecobiidae > Myrmecobius > Myrmecobius fasciatus. The sequence goes on along the minus strand of JAJPUD010000166.1, from coordinate 630,069 downwards.
ACCTTCTCTCTTTTTCTTCAGCAGATTCACCACTTCCCTGAGCTTGGATCTCTTCCTAACTACTTGTTCTTTCCCTGCTACTTACAATCATCATCAAATCTGTACCATCATTTTTAAAAGCACTTTACCATATACAACCATCCCTGCTGTCTACTGTCCCATGCCTCTTCTCCCTTTCTCAGAAAAAAATTTCTACACTGTTTCCAATGCCTTTCCTATTTTTCAGTTGTATCCAACTCTTTATAATTCCATTTGGGATTTTCTTGATAAAGATATTGAGGCACTTTGCCATTATCTTCTCTAACTTATTCATATATCATATATCATTAATATATCTGAGGCAAACAGAATTAAGTGATTTGACTGGGGTCATATAGCAAGCTAGATCTGATACTGGATTTGAACTCAGATTTTCCTGACCCAACTCCAATCTATCTTCCACATAGCTGTCAAAATTATTTTTTTTAAAGTGAAGTTCTTACTAAGTCATACCCTGATTTCATTAGTTTCTTATTACTTTTAAGATCAAATATAAATAAATTCCTCTAGCATCTAGCTTGGCCTCATTCTACCTTTCAGTCTTATTATCCTATACTCTCTTCTACCTATTCTGTGGTTCATCCAAATTGTTCATACCATTCCTCTCACATGACAAACCATCCTTTTTTTTTCTTAGTAGTATTTTATTTTCCCAATTACATATTTGGTTTTTGACATTCATTTTTAAATTTTTTTTATTCAGTGAAATACAAAATAAGACATAAAAAAGAATAGAAAAAGAAAGACATAAAAGGAAAATAAACAAAACAAAGCATTGTCAGGTACCCAGAAGAACATCAGGGAGGATTCAAAATATATAACAATAAATTTCTATTTCAAGAAAACATCTATTATAATAGAAAAGATTATATTAATGATTGTCCATCTTTTTTTTGCTTCCTTGAAGGTCATTCTTTTGTTCTCCACTTATACTTTTTATTTTATTCTTTTTTTCTCCTTTCATCCCTCCCAACTCCCCCAAGCAGAGATATATTTCTATAAGCAGAAATTTATGTATTATGTATATTTACACATAAATATTCATATACATACATCTATCTATATGTATACAAATACATACACTTACATGCATACTTAACTACATACATAAACACACACATATATAAATATGCATTTATACATATGTAAACATGCATCTAAAACATTGTTAATATAGCTTATATATATTGTAGATTTCTCTCTTGATTGAATCTTTAAGTATGAATTTTTCTGAGGTTACTGATTACTAGCCCAACTTTTCTTCCTAATTAATTCTATTCCTGATCCTTATTGTAGTGTTTGTGTTTATCTCTTATTTCTGCTAACTCTTCTAGTTTAATTCTACTCAACTTGCCTTGCTATTACTTGACCTCCCCTCCCCCATGGATCCCTCCCTTATCTTCTCCTCCCCCTACCTTTTCTTTCCCCTTTATTCCATTCCCATTAATCTACACACTTTATCCTACTCCAATAAAGCTAAATCCTTCTGTACCCCATTTTATCCCATGCCACTCCCCTTTATCCCTTTCCCATTAATCTATACCCTTTATCCCACTGCTATAACTCTACACAGCCTGCTATGCCCCACCTTATCCTATTTCCCTCACCTTTATTTCTTTATAGATTTTGGAGGATGCTATAACCTCAATGGTAGGTAGCTGTAATGTTCCCTATTTAACACATTCCCAATGTGAATAGATTTTCATAACTATAGGTTCATCTCTTCCCTCTCATGCCTCTAAGTTGGTTCTTCCTGTGTACCTCATTCATATACCAGTTATTATTTTTTACTTTTTCCTGGACGATTTTGTTTTTTAAAGTAAGATGATTCTCAACTTTGCCTCAATCTTTCTTTTGAGGTACCCAATTATTAATGCCAATCTTAAACACATGGTATACATTTCCATGTAAAAAACATAAACAATTTATCCATGTTGAGTCCTTTGAAATTAATTTTTGATGTTGGCTCTTATATGTTAAATTTTCTATTAAGTTCAGGTATGGCTGAAACAAAGTTCTGGAAATCTGCAAGCTCATTGAATGTTTATTTTTTCCATTTAATATTATAGATAATTTTGCTGGATATGATATTTTTTACTACAGGCCTACTTCTTTTGATTACCAATCTTTTACTATAGCTGCTGATAAATCCTGAACAATTCTAATTGTAGCTTCAACATATTTGAATTGCTTTTGTTCTTATTGTTTCTTGCAAAATTTCGCAATGATATTCCAATGTGTTTTTTCCACATAGGATGTTTTATAGGTGGTGATCAGTAGATTTTTTTTCCTATTTTTACTTTTTCTTCATGTTCTATCACTCCAGGACAATTTTCTTTGATTATTTCTTGCATTATTGTTATCAAGGTTTTTTTTGTTGTTGTTGTTTTTTTATAGTCACACTTTTCAAGTAGTCTAATTTTTTTGTATCTTCTTTTCTTGATCTTGATCTGTTCTCCAGATTTGTTGTTTTTCTTATGTTTCACATTCTGTTCTAGGTTGTTTTTTTTTTTCACTATCCTTTTCTGAAAATGAACCCCAATCTTCCCTATTCCCATAGTAAGTTTCTATAGTTAGGTTCTTTCTTTTTTGCCAATTCATTTTTTTTTAATGAGAACAATTAGTGTAAGCACTTTTAATCCTATAGTAAGCCTCTAGCTTCATTTCAGCTCTCCTCTCTGACCTGGAACCCCAAACCAAAAGCTTCCCCCTTCTGCAAGAGCTGGTAACCAACAACAACACTGCTTCTGTACTCCCAGTGTGTGGGTTCCTTCTTGGCCAAGGACTGGTCTCTGCAACATAGCTGGGCCTGACATTCCTAATCAATAGAAATTCCCTCAGTCTTCCCCAACTCAGACCTCAAATTCCCAGCACTGTCCCAGAAGTGAAAATATGGTTTGGGCTGAGACTCCAGCCATATCCAGCTTGCTCCATGAATCCTTACTTGCTCATTCTGCAGAGATATCCTGGAGGTATTTGCACCTCACACTGGTTAATCCAGAGGTCTTGGGGGGGAGGGGATCTTCTCAAGTCATCCTAGGAGATCCCTGTTCTGCCCTAAATTTTCTTGACTTTTCACCAGTCTATGTTCACCTTGAGGTGCAAATTTGTTCTGTTTGTGGGGGAAATCTAGAGAGCTTGAAATATTCTGACCTATTCCACCATCATTTCAGAATCCTTTCCCTTAACTTTCATTTTTGTAAGATTTTGAGTTGCAAATTTGTTCTACTTTAATATTTATGTCTTCCTTCCAATCCACATTCAGGCTCTATAGTTCTCCCTCTGAATGTGGATGGCATTTTTCATCCTAAGTTTATTACAATTATCTTGGATCACCACATTGAGAAGAGCTATCATAGCTTATCATCACATAATTTTGCTGTTCTGTATATAATGTTGTCCTGGTTCTATCACTTCACTCAGCATCAATTCATGTAAGTATTTCCAGGACAAGCCATCTCTTTCCTCCATATCTTTACAGTAGAGATCTCTCATGTCTGGAATTCATGCCCATAGAGGCAGCTAATGGGGCAGTCCATGGTTCATAAGATGATATAGATCTAGAAAGAACTTAGAGGCCCAAAGAATCATAGATTAAAAGGAACTTTAGAAGTCATCTAGTCCAAAACTCTCATTTTAAAGAGGAGAAAACTGAAGCCCAGAATACTTCATAGACTATTTGTTAGTCACACAAAATAAATGGCAGAACTGGGGATTTGAACTCAGCAGAACTTATTACTCGAAAGCCAGAATACTTTCATTCTCCTTCACCAAGCAACCTAGAATCATAGAATGTTAGAACCATAGAGCAAGTTAAAAGTCATCAAATCTAACCTCTTCATTTTATATATAAGGAAACTGAGGCTCAGAGAAGTGGCTGGGATTTGCACCAATTCAAGCAGCTTATTGGTAGTATATGTCCCAGCTTCTTAAACTGTGGGTCATGACCTATATGAGAATTGTAACTGAATGTGAGGGTCACAAAATTATGATTTATTATTAGCAAATATTTGATCTGTATACCTATTTTATATACCTATAAACTCAGGTTCACATAAAAATTTCTCAGGCAAAAGGGAGTTATGAGTGAAAAAGTTTAAGAAGTCCTGGTAAATGTGATACAGAACTGGGGATTAATAAATCTGGTCAAGCTGATTCTTAAAGTATCATTTTCAAAATACCATTTTTCCTGACTTACTACACTAAGAGTATCTTATAGTTCAGAAGAAAACTTCATAATAACCAGAAAATTGCCTAGAGATTTTTTTTTCTTCAATACAAATTGAACTTTTTACATGTTGACTTTTTTTTTTTTAGGGTTTTTCTTCTGTTAAGGTAGTACAATAATAACACTTACATAATGTCTTTCATCCTCAAAGTACTTTCCTGGCACAATACTCTGAAAACTGGCTCTGCTTTAATATTTTTCAAAGATGTGAATACCTATCTTGGGCTCAGAACTGAACTACATACCAAGCAAGGAGGAAAGTGAAAGTTTAAGATTTAATGCTTGTCCTTAGGCAGCTGATAATCTAGATTCTGAGGCAAGATTGAATTGTGTGCAAAGATGAACAAAAAGGATAACTTTTAATTCTTAGATTTTTCTGACCTTTGAACAAATCTCTGAGCCTTGGTTTCCTCTTCTGGAAGTTGGAGTAGATAATATTTGCATTCCCTTCCAAATTGATGATTCTATGATCCTACCTGCCACTCTCTTTGCTTTCTCCGAAAAAACAGAAGATACCTGCTTCTTCTCCGTGATCTCTCCCTTCTTGAACCTTTCATTGTAATTCTTTTGAATATCTCTTTTTTTTGCTTTTCATAGTATAACCTGCATTGTAGTCATCTATGTACAGTTATTCCTTCCATGTCACATCTGCTGGCTTTCATTTAACTTTTGCAACTACCACAAAACTACCAAACAATTTCCATTTGCTTTATATCAAAACTATCTAAACCACAATTGAGGAAAGTTGTAATGTGGAAGGGATAACTGTAATGATCTTACCCTGTAATAGGATTATAAGCTCTTCGAGGTCAAACTGTCTTTTATTTCACCTTTATATCTCAATTCTCAATGCTTTTCCATACATAATCTTTCTTGATTCCTCCCTTCCATCATTCTAAATATTCATTAAATTAAAGTCTCCAGACATTATATACTAAGACCTAGTTGCCTAGGAAGGTGGATACTATCACCCCTAAAGATCAGCCTTGAGCTGATGTAATTAGATGTTTTCAGAGTGGTAAGGGACTCTAGAAGAGCCTTGAAGAACACACAAAAAAAAAATCAAAAAGGAGTAGGGAAGGTATTCTAAGAAAGAGACTAGGATAAATAAAGGCAAAAAGGTTTGAACAACATGCTATAATTTCAAACAGCATATATTTTGTTATTCCACGCTTTCCCTTTGTAAATGATGACGCATTCTTATTGTTTGGCCTATTGATATACCTCTGTGAAGAATTTGTGACTGCAGTTGCAGAATTCAGAGGTGACTTTCAGCTCTATTTCCCTGATGACAATCAGTCACTATGGGTCAAATTTCTCACATGTAAACTAGTATATAAGCTCAGGTGTCTTCAGAAAGGCCCACAGACCAGGACTGACAGCAAAGCAAATTACGATATATTTACAGAATCTGAGAATTAAAAAATGTCTTAGAGGACATTAGTCTTATATCTACTGAACAGAAATTTCCTCTATGACATCTTCTGTAAGTAATCAGTGCTTGAAGACATGTAACAAGAGAGTTCACACACTAGCTATATTTCATTCAATCAATTAATGTGCATGAATTAAGGGTTTATTATGTGACAGGTATCCTAGGTACTGAAGATGCAAAAACAAAAGTGAAATAATAGTTCTTGCCCTCAAGAAATTTATATTTAATGGAGGAAGAAGCATGCAAATAATACTAGCTACATTTATATAGCATTTTAAAGTTTACAAAGCACTTTATATTATCTTCTTTGACCTCCGCAACAATATTGAGAAAGAGGTACTATTATTATCCCCATTTTACAGATGAAAAAACTAAGACTGAGAAAATTGTGATTTACCACGTTCACACAACTAAGAAATATCTGAGTCAGGATTTGAACTCAGACTTACTGAGTCCAAATTACATGGTTTATGCCCAGTCGTTATGATGTAAACTGTCCTTGAATATGTGTCTTTGATCATGGAGGGGAGGGCTGGAGACCCCAAATCTCAAAAACCTTGCAGTAGAGATAGGAGGGCCCCTACCCACCTATTCATAGGCAAACTTGCAATTCAATCAGAAATCTTAGTCTAGGGCATAATCACAGACCTTTACAGATACTAGTGTTTACTCTCCCCAGCCTGAAGCCTTAGAAGGCAAAATAAAAGTATGACTCTGAACCCCAAGTCATTGATGATTTCCCACAAGGGGAAAGGCCCTCTGAGCTCCTGTTCAGGGTTAACTAATCTTTGCTAATAACCCACCTTTACTTCTCCCCTTTCAGACCTGTCCTGCTAAGAAAGCTGCTTCTCTGAGGCTATAATAAACCCATTTTGCCATAAACCTCGATTCTCATTTTTGGGGGTTCATGGATTCCTCCATGAAGCCTGCAACTGGCCAAAAGGAGGTCCCCTCTCCCCTTTCATGGAACCTCATCAGCACCATTTCCCCCCTCATCAGTTATATATAGAAAATAAATACAAGGCATTCTGGAAAAGGGAAAGGCACTAGTACATGAGGGCATCAGGAAATACTTCCAAAAAATATATGACAAAATAGTACTATCAATTACCACTTCCTTAAAGTACAGTGAGGATTCCTATCAAAATCTTCATGCTATCTCAGAATTGGCAAGGATCTCAGAAACACTAATTCAAACCATTTCCAAACAAGATAACCCCCACAACATACCATACAAGTAGTCATCCTCAATGATCTTGAGTGAAGTAAGTATTTTAATTTTGGGCAATTCTAATTGTGGGAAAGTTCTAATAAATAGGTGAGTTTCCTTAAGAGAATGTTGCTTCCCTATCCAGGGAATATTCAATTTCAGTGACTTCCTATATTTTTAGTATAAAATGTAAAGTATCTGTTGAATTTTTTAAGACCCGACTTCTGGGGGGCGGAGCCAAGATGGCAGAGTGAAAACGTGACTCTCTGCGTCCTCCTGTGATCTTCTCTCAAACCAACAATAAAATAAGCCTCTGAACTGATCTTCAAGTCAACGAATTCAGAAATATTTGGACACTGCTCTCTGAAGAGCTTCATATCAGGTTTGTCTAACTCGGACAGAGGGATAAGCAAGCGGACTTGGATATAGGCCAGAAGTGAGGGTGGGACTCAGCTCAGCTCATCCTGGCAGAAACTCCAAACTCCAAATTCCAAACACCTGGAGTTTATCTGAGGCACTCGGGACACTCTGCCCTGATTGGGGGCAGGTGTTCTGGCAGACTTGCCTTGTTTAAGGAGTAATTGGGACTTAGTCCTAGCCCCCACCAGCCCAGCACCTTAAGTTAATTCGCCGAAGTGCCCCAGGGCAAAGAGCTTTAGCTGCGGTTTTTCCAAACCTTAAAGAGATATACATGCTGTCTAAAAAAATGAAGAAGCAAAAGAGAGCTCTCACCATAGACAGCTTTTATCGAGACAGAGAAGGGATGACCCCAGATCCTGAGGTTCCTTTAGACAAAACTCCAGAGGAAATCAGCAAGGACCATCACTGGTCCCCTTTTCAAAAGGCCTTTCTGGAAGATTGCATAAAGAACCTCATAAGAGAGCTGGAGGATAAATGGGAAAATAAACTGAATTCAGTGCAAGAAGGATAAAATATTTTGCAAGAAGGATATGATGCCCTGCAAAAGAGATATGAAAAAGACACCAATTTATTGAAAAATGAAATTAGTGAAGTGGAAAAAGAGTGCAATGAAAAAAACAATTCAATTGGCCAGTTACAAAAGGAGCTTAAAAAGGTAACTGAAGAAAACAACACTTTAAAAATAAGAATTGAACAAATGCAAGTGAATGACTCAATAAGACTTCAAGAATCAGTCAAACAAAAACAAAAAAAAATGAAAAATTAGAAGAAAATATGAAATATCTCCCAGGGGAAAAAACTGGTTTGGAAAATAGTTCTAGGAGAGACAATCTAAGGATTATTGGACCTCCTGAAAGCCATGATGAAAAAAAAAAAAATCTAAACACTATCTTCCAGGAAATCCTGAAAGAAAACTTCCCTGAGATTGTAGAATCAGAAGGCAAAATCACCATTGAAAGAATTCACCGATCACCTCCTGAAAGAGACCCCAAAATTAAAACCCCAAGGAATATCGTGGCTAAATTTCAGGACTATTTCACCAAGGAAAAGATTCTGCTAGCAGCTAGAAAGAAACAATTCAAATACCGAGGGTCAATAATTAGAATCACACACAATTTGTCAGCCTCCACATTGAAGGATCACAGGGCCTGGAACGAGATATTCCAAAAGGCAAAGGAACTTGGATTACAACCAAGAATAACCTATCCATCTAGAATGAGCATCATCCTCCAGGGAAGAAGATGGTCATTCAATGATATAGATGAATTTCACCTATTTCTAATGAAAAGACGAGATCTGAACAAAAAATTTGACCTCCAAACACAGAACTCAAGAGAAGCATAAAAAGGTAAAAAGGAAAGGACTCTTGAGAACTTTATTTCTACTATGGGGATACTTAATGTTTGAGGGTATAATTAACTAGCTATTACTTTGATAATATGAAAAAGAAAACTAGAGGGGGAAAGGTTATCATACTGGGGAAAAGAGGGAAAAAGTGGTAAAATAACATCTTAAAAAAAAGGAGGTAAAAACAAGATAAAATCTCTTGAAGAGGCAAAGAAAACATAATATAATTGAGAGAAAAAGGGGAGGGAGATGAGCATTGTGTAAATTTAATTATCATCAGGTTGGGCTCTAAAAGTGTATATCAGAACGATGAATGTTGGAGGGGATGTGGGAAAACTGGGACACTAATACATTGTTGGTGGAACTGTGAACGGATCCAACTATTCTGGAGAGCAATTTGGAGCTATGCTCAAAAAGTTGTCAAACTGTGCATACCCTTTGACCCAGCAGTGTTTCTACTGGGTTTATATCCCAAAGAGATCTTAGAGGAGAGAAAGGGACCCACATGTGCAAGAGTGTTTGTGGCAGCCCTTTTTGTAGTGGCTAGAAACTGGAAACTGAAGGGATGCCCATCAATTGGAGAGTGGCTGAATAAATTATGGTATATGAATGTTATGGAATATTATTGTTCTGTAAGAAAAAACCAGCAGGACGATTTCAGAGAGGCCTGGAGAGACTTGCATGAACTGATGCTGAGTGAAACGAGCAGAACCAGGAGATCATTATACACGGCAGCTACAATAGTATATGATGATCAATTCTGAGTTCCATGGCTCTCTGCAACAAAGAAATGTCTCAAACCAGTTCCAATTGTTAACTGAAGAAAACCATATACACCCAGAGAGAGGGATATGAAATATGTACCACAATGTAATATTTTCATGATCTCTATTGATGTTTGCTTGCACTGTGTTTCCTTTCTCTGGTTTTCTTTTTTTTTCTTGTAGATAGGATTTTTCTTACACAACTTGTCAACTATTATTACATTATTAACATGTAGTGGACTTCCTGCCATCTAGGGGAGGGGAGGGGACTGGGGGTAAAAGTTGTAATGGAAAGCTTTGTAAAGATCAATGCTGGGGAACTACCCATACATATGGTATACAAATAAAAAGCTTTAATAAAAAAAAAAAATAAAAAAAAAATTTTAAGACCCTTTACAACTCTGAGGTGGCCAGGGAACTCAATGGATGGTATGATAGACTTGAAGTTCACAAAACCTAAATTCAGATTCTGCCTCTTGTTGCTCAGTTGTTTTCAGTCATGCCCAACTCTTCATAACCCCAATTGAGATTTTTTTGGCAAAGATACTAGTGTGATTTGTCATGTCCTTCACCAGCTTATTTTACAAGATAAGGAAACTGAGGCAAACAGGATTAAGTTATTTGTCCAGAGTCACACAGCTAGTAAAAGTGTCTGAGGTTAGATTTGAATTCTGGTCTTCCTGACTTCTGGGCCAGTGCTCCATTTACTTGGTTTATTGGTTGATTGATTGATTATTGTCCTTCATTCTCAGAGGACCAAAATGACATCACTATGTTAGAGTCATGTTATAGTGTGTCCAACTGTGGCTGATTAAACCAATAGGAGCTGGGAATACACAATATAGTCCCTATGAACATTTGGGGTGGACTCTAACTTTGCACATCCCTAATTTCTTTTGAACTAATTCAATTCTGCTTTGCTCATAAAGCACTTCTCTGATGAGGGCAAGTCATGCTGGATGATCCTGTGCCTGTATCTCTCCATGTCATACAATCAATTCTAAAGATCTTAGTCACCTAGTTGTCCCACTTGTTTCTTTCTATAATGTACTATAGCTAATTAGGTAAATGTTTTGTTTCTCATACAATATGGCAGAGACACTACAAGCAATTTGGAAATGCATCAGATTTGAAGTCAGGAGTCAGGGATTTAATTTCTAGTTCATATGGCCAACTATGAGTAAGCCATTTCTCCTTTCTGAGCCTCAGTTTTTTCTTCAGGAAACAGGGATACTTTCATAGCATGACTCATAGAGTTGTTTTAAATCAAATGTGAAAAGTAAGTTCTTATTATCTTACCCACAGGTACAGTATGATATGGAGAGCCTAGTGAAGGCTCCACAATCATTTTGCCTCTCAATGGAAGGGAATAGAACACTGGACCTAGAATTGATGAGGTTCTACTTGGGTAGGTGGGGTAGCAGAGAAAGTCTAAAGATAAAATCATAATATTCCCTGAGGCAAATAGGGAAGGGAACTGATGGGATTAACTCAGCCTTCCAGTCCCACCCCTTGTGGAGTTCTTTGGAAATTCCACCTTACTGTATCCAACCAGAAAGCCAAGTTACAATGTCAAATCCCAAGGTTAAATTTGTCCTTTACATCTGCCCATGGCTTATGTCATTTTTGCTAAATCCCTTTTAGGGTTGGTCCTCCATAACATCCTGCCTCATCATTATTATCATTAATATTATTATCAAAACATTAACTCCTTAAGTTCAAGGATTAATTCATTGCTTCATCTTGGTCTCCCCAGGACAATGTTTTGTATATGGTAAACATTAAAAGTCCATCATGTGCCATACATTGTACTAAAGTCTGGAAATATAAAGACAAAAAAGGTGTTTTCAAGCACCTCACATTCTAATGGAGAAGATGACATGCAAACAGCTATATAAAGATAAGCACATATATATATAATTATATAATATAATACATATAGTATAATAAGATATAGTATAGTATAGTATGAAACATATAATATAATACAATATAATTGATGCCACTAGCATTATGACATTTCAAATGACTGGGCTTTTCCTGAAGAGGGAATCTGGACTCTGCCACAGAATGTTTATGTAATCTTGGATAAATTATTTTTCTCCTTTGGACTTCATTTTCCCTTTCTATAAAATGAGCTTTGCCTGCATCATCTCTAAGAATCGTTTCAGCTCTAGCTATCATAATTAATAGGATGGAATGAAATTTGTGCCTATCTAGGTGAGCAGAAAATAGGAAAGTGAGCAAATGAGGAAATTTGGAGAAGAGATTAGCCTGAGAGGGGTTAGAATAAAACCTTGAAAAAGAGGAGAAACATGGATTGCCATTATTTTAATTACTCAATTTCCCTTAAGGGTTTGATTCCTTGGGGCTTCAGAGATACCCAGGCTGAACTAGGCCAGCCCTCCTACAAAGCTTGCCCTAAGACTTTATAACTGTCCATAATCCAGTTATTGTAACCCACAGGAGTAGTAGGACTTTCAGCTAACTAAAAGGAGAATACCAAAGTGCACCTTCTTTCCAGCTAAAGTGGGAAAGGTTCAGAGATAATTTATGTGCAAATGTTTTGGAATTTCTATGTGATTAGAAATCTAGCCCTCCATAAAGAGCCCTGCCTTTAACAGAAATGCAAACTCTGATTTATTGATTTAATATATCTCATTCAACAAGTCCCATCCCAGTTTTCCCCACCCCCACCCCAAACATACTGCTTTTAACTTGTAGACCTGAAAAAAAAGGAAGGATTATCTTGCCAGTGTTCATTTCTTTTTAACACCACTATTCTCCTGGGCTTACTATAAAGACATTAATTTTGGAAGAATCAAAAGGCAGTGGAGACATATGAGGAAGGGAAGAGGAGTTTGCACTGAACTGGTAGGGGGAAAGGGAGGAAAAAGTAGGCACAATATGTTTAAATGGTGATTGGCACCTGAAAAGTAGAATAAAAAATATAGCTTAGGACAAAGTTTATTTGGCATCTATGTTCTGTTCTGTTTTGTTTTGTTTTAAATATACTTTAGTAAGTGTATTTCAAAATAATTGGCTCCCTATGTGATTCTAGGTGTTTTATGTATTTAAAGACATCCTGAAAAGGGGTTCATGGGCTTCACCAGATTGACAAAGGGGTCCATGACAAAAACAGATTTAAAGATCCTTAATCTAGGACAAATTTGACCTGAAACCTGTCATACTTTGAAATAGATGATGGACAAGTTAAAGGAGGAATTTAAAGAACCAAAGAAAAACCAAAGGGTATGGGGAAAGAGAGTGTCTACTAGCATTTATATAGCCCTTTAGGGATTCCAAATCGCTTTAGAAATATTGGCTCTTTTTATCCTCACAGGAGGCTTTTATGGCCAACCAAAGACTGGAATCATGTAGAAGGAACAGTGCCTATGGTTCCCTCAAAGCAGGCAAGTAATCTGACTGCATTGATGCGGGCCTTGAGTGTTGGCTTGCTAGGGATAGATATTTTAGGAATTTTAGTTTGATGTTTTGTTCCTGATAGAAACTCATCATTGGTCTTTCTGCTTCAATGACTCCTTACCTGGAAGAACTGAGAGATTTAGGGGTTAATGCAATGTGACTCTTACCTATCCCACTCCAAACTAGCTGTTTGATCTTGTGTAATTGTCATTTAGCCTCAGTGAGCCTCAGTGACTCATCTATAAAGCAATGGAGTCAAATTGGTTGATTCTTAGGTCCCTCTCAGCTCTTGAATAATCCTTTTGTGGTATTAGCTCTGGAGGTCTCCTGGTCAATACATTTACCTTAACATTGTCTTTATCTGTTTCATTTTTGCAACTGAGTCCTACAAAAGAAGGAGGAAATTGGGAGCTCTGAATTCTTTCCCTGCTAAGTACATATATGGTCCTCTTCAACCTCGTGGGGAATTTGGGAGAGGTCATGACCTGTCATTAGTGGCTTCACCACTTATTTCAATATGACAGGATGTGGAGAGGTGGAGGTGAAGTAAGTCCTGGGCAAAGAACAAACACTAAAAATGTTTCAGTTCTTGTTATAACTCTTGAGTTCCTGGAAATTGGTGGGTGATCCTTGCATAGTAACTTTTTGGGGTAGGTGCAAAAAAACCATCTGTCAATAAATAGTCCTTATGGCAGGTGAGAAATGTGTGACAACAACTCCATTCATGAAAAAAAAAATTACTAAAATCAATTATGGTTTCAGAGTAGCTAAGACAAAGGAAAGAGAAAACAAAACCAAAATCTGTGGTCTGAAGAAATGGAGCTACTGCCCATACCCAAAAAAAGCAAATAAGGAGAGCACCCTCCAAAAAAAGAAATAAAAAAGGAAGTAGTCCTTTAAAACAAAATTCTAGTCCAGTTGTCAAAATGGAGCTGATTAAAAAACAAAAACAAACAGAATCAAAATCTTTTTCTTACCTCCTCTGTACCCTTCTAGAAATTCAACTTACCTCCCATATCACTTTGCCTTCTTCACTTCCTCCTCCCTTCTTGGGGGAAAGCCCTTGATTAAACAGGTGTTGCTATTCAGATCTTGGACCTTCCCAGCTGGCTAGTGCTATATTGACTCATGAGAAAGTCTCTATTAGTAGCCAAGACTTTAGCAGTTAATTGAACTTTGGGGGACATGAGGGACACTGGGATGCCGGGTGGGGGAATGGAGAATGGCCAAGAGAATCTAGTTTAAAAAGAAAGAGAAGTCTCATAGAGTTTATCTGCTTAGGTAACCACACTGCTCTTAAATACTGGTTTGTTTGATTAGGTGTATTCAATGGAAATCTTTAGCAATCCAACACTGGACTTTTCTATTTGCCCATTGCCTAACAGATGTCCTAAAAGGGATATCTCAATCAAACTGAAAGCTGGGAAAGACATTACCTTGAAAACGCCAATGTTGCCCATACAACTAGGGCCATCTCCCATCAGCCTTTTCTGTATCTTGCTAACTGGACTCAGATGGCTCTGGAGGAGAGAATGAGACTGATGACTGCACTTTCCTTCACTTTAATTTCACTTTCCTTCACTTAAATCCAATTCACTTTCAGGTCATGGCATCATCGCCTTCCTAATGTCATGATCCTCTTTAAGAACGAAGGACTAACAATACCTAATGTTTATCAATGAATGTGACATATTGGGGAGGGATGTTCCAGGCAGAAGAGACAATCTGACAAAGGGGTAGAGTCAGGAAAGTATTTGAAAATCATCTTCTAAAAATGCATCAAAAATTAGATGCATAAAAAGCCTCTTTATGCATGATACTAAAGAGTAAACGGGAAAACCTTTTAGAAATGTTGTGTTCTTGAGAAGAAATACCTCAAACCAAGAATCATTTTCCTATCAGCAAAGTACATGAGGAACTGAATCAGGTAAATTCAGATGTACATTCTAGCTCAAAATTTATGAACCTATGACCTTAAACTCTGCTAAATAGAAATTGGTCTAGTCTATATGTATGCATATGGACTAGTTACAATACAAAGAAATATCTAGTATTCCCCCCCCCCAAAGGTGGGAAAAGGGAAAAGTACTGGTATGTGAGTTATCTGGCCTAATTTTATTTAAGGTTGTAGAAAATGATATCATTGATTTCTCCCCTCACTAATCAGTGACAAGAAAGGAATGTCAGAAGCAGGAATAAAATCTTACAACAGAAAACTGAGGTGAATTTAGAGCTGCCTAAGAGCAATCAGGTGACTAAGCAGATAAAGTATTGAGCCTGGAGTTGGGAAGACTTAAGTTCAAATCCAGCCTCAGATATTTCTAGCTGTGTGACCTTTTCCTCAAGTTTCCTCATAGGTAAAATGGGGATAATAATAACATCTACTTCCCAGAGTTGTTATGAGAATCGAATAATAGTTGTGAAGTGCCTGGAATAGTACCTAGCCCATAGTAGGTGCTATAAAAATGCTGGCTATGTATCTAGAAAGTACAGTGGAATTAGTATTAGATTTGGAGTTGAGGATGTGGGGTCCATATCCAAGCATTGCTACTTGTTATCTAAGTGACCTTGGATAAGGCATTTAACATTAACTCTGTCTGCTCACCTATATCATGATGAGTTTGGATTTGGAGTAAGGACTCTTGCATAAGGACCTCTAAATGTATATTAGTCTAGTGGTTTGTATAGTAGGTTTGTGAGGGAGTGCAAGGGGCAGAAAGGTAACCAAAATCATTGGCTGCTTGTGTCTCATACCCCAGAAAAATACAAGAGACTTTGTTAAAGCTTTGCTCAAAATCAACTCTAAGTTTATCAATCCATGGATCTTCCAGACTAGTAATTGTCAAAAAAAAAAAAAAAAGAATTGTCTGTTGACTTTTCTTTATGAAGTTATGTTACCTCTTAATGACCATTGCTTCCTTTCCTAAATATTTACTAAGCATTCCCTCCATGATACATTTTAGAATTTTTGCCTACATCCTGACTAAAAGAGGAGGTAGATTGGTCATGTAGTATGAATGAGTATCAGCTAACAGATTGATAGCTTATGTGCTATTTTGGTATCCTTGGAACATCAGAAGGACTAAATGAAGCCCCACAGCATATTTGATAGGCCTTTGTAGGGAATTTTTAGAATCCTCATTCTTAAGCCCTTCCAGGATAGAAAAGAAAGTAAGATAGTGAAGATCCTGAACTCATAATGGCATGGTATTCATAGTCTCAGCTAAGGCACTGAGAAAAGGAAAGGATTCCACGCAAAAGATGTTATCAACTTAGAAACAGCAATATTTAGCAACTGGTTGAATTTGTTAGATAAGTAAGAGTGAGAAGTCAAGGATGATATTGATTATTTTTGTTTAAACCCTTTCATTTATCTTCCATAAAGAATCCAAACTACATGGCAGAGACAGTGCTCTCTTTTTAAAAATATTTTGTAGATGCCAGTATAATCTTCTGTGCTTAAGTCCTGCAGTGACACTTCATTGTGGCATGGTGGTGATCCTGAGTTCTTGAAGGCTGGGCCTTCAAGCTGTGAGGTCCCATCAAGCTTTAAAGATTTTGAACATAGTTCTGGTCCTGGATAATAATCATACTATCCTCCTAAGATCAACTGGGTTAAGATAAGGCCTGAAAAATGCTCAAAGTCTATATAACCATTGCATTATACAATCCTGGAATTGGATAATTGATTTTTTATTTGAGGATTAGACCACCTACTTCAGAGAGGCTCATCATTAGATCAGCCACAAATTGATGGTCAAAAACATCCTCCTAATCTGGAAAGGCTTGTTGTGTCAGTACCAGCTAACAAAACCAAGGATCCTGAGAGCATTAAAGTGAATAATAATGCAAATCTTAACCCTAGTTTGTAATACTCTCTTCATTTGCAATTTATATTGTAAATTGCAATATTTGGAGCCCAATAGAATGCAGGCTCTCTGAGGGCAAGAACTGTTTCATTTTTGTCTTTGCATCTCTAATATAGAGCATGATGTCAACTAAATAGTAGGTTCTTAGTAAATGCTAATTTAATTTGACAATCCAATAAAAAAACAAATTCCAAAACTTTTACTGGGAATCAGGAAATGCCCATATTCCTAAGGTTTGAGGGCACTCCTTTGTACTTGATCTTCAGAATTGGTCATGAGGGTCCCTCTTTGACTAATGAAAAATCTGCTCTCCCCTAGATTTTGATGATTCATTTCCAAAGTTACAGGTAAATGAAACCTCCTGGCAGGTGGTCTAGGAGCGTCAATGAGTTTTTTCCCCAGGCTCAGGTTGCTTCTGTTTTTGCTCTTTTTGAAACTAAATTTGTATGTGTACTTGAGGATGAGTACAGAAAGCTAGATTTTATTCATTATTAAATTAAAGTATCTACTCTTTTTACTACGCTGCCCACTAGCTGGATTAATGTCAGTGTTGCTCCTTAGTGATGACCCTGTAAATGCAATTTCATTCATGTCAACAAGCATTCATTAATAATCTATTATGTCAAAACTAGAAGAAATAAAAAGAATAATCAAAATCTATTCTACACAGTTATATGCTAGGGGGAAAAAAACTGAGAACATAAAAGAAATATAGAAATACCTTGAAAAATAGAAAATACCCAAAGTAACAAAAGATCAAAAAGAAATCTTAAATAACTCAATCTTGAAAAAAAGGAAATAAAACTAACTGTAAAGAAACTGCAGACATAAAAATAAAAATCTTCTGTTCCTTATGGATTCACAGGAAAATTCTTTAAAAATTTTAAAGAACAATTGGTACTCACACAAATTTTTTTCTCAAAATATGAGAAAGTAATCTACTAGATTCCTTTTGAGACAAATATTTTCCAAATACCTAAATCAAAAAGGATAAACCACAAAAGGAAAACTATAGATCAATATTATTAATGAATATTGATTTCAAATTTTTAAATTAAATGTTGTCAAATGGCAATTTATCTTTTAAAGTATTCATTATAACCAAGTTATATTTATCCCAGGAATAGAAGGATGGTGCAATATTAGGAAAACAATCCACATATTAAGAATAAATATATCACATACTACATAATATTTTCAATAGATGAAAGAGAAGCTTTTGACAAAGTATAACATGCATTTATGCTAAAAATTCTACAAAATATAGACATAGAGGGATTGTGTTTAATATCATAAAGAGTAATTATCTAAAATCAAAGTAAGCATGTAGTGGTGATATATATGTAACTCATTTCAACAAATATGGGAGTTCAGTAAGGATACCTACTCTCACTGCTATTATTTCATATAGTTCTGGAAATGCTAGCAATAGCAATAAGTGGGGGGGGAGAACTAAAGTAATAAAAATAGGTAAAGAGTAGGAAAAATTATACCTGCTAGTTGATGATATGCTAATTTACTTGATTCTGGTGAATCAGCAAATATGCTAATAAATATAACAGCTGATCAAAGTTGCAGTTTACAAAATAACCCTTATAAATCAATTTCATTTCTATTTAATAATAATAAAACCCAAAAAGCAAAAAGAGAAAGAGAAATAACTATAATATGAACAAAATACTTGGAAACTGATGTACCAATACATCCAAAAGATTAATATAGATTAAGTTGCAAAGTGCTCTTTGAAATAAAAAATAAAATAAAAAAAATAAAAAACAACCTTAAGTAGTTCAGGCTTATGACTGGGTCATGTCAATATTTTAAAAATGACAAGACTACCAAAATTAATTTATATTGTTAGTGCTATGCCAAATGAAGTAATACATTATAGAACATGATAAAATAATGAAATTCATTTAAAAAATTAAAAATGTACAATATGGGAAGATAAAGGGGAGAAATGCCAGAGGAAATGATGGTAATGTTTAGAAAAAAAAACACAAACTATTATGTGAAAAGAATTGTGCTACATGTTAGGGATACAAAAACCACAACCACCAAAATCCCTGACCTTGAGCAGTTTGTGTTCTATTGGGTAAGATGGTGGGTGTGAGTGGCCTGGGAAGTACATAGATACATATTGTATATAGATAAAAGACATTTCCCTAGTCTCTCTTTTTTGGTCCAAGATAAATGATACACACAAGTCAAATTGCCTAATAAACATTTCAAACTGAATGCCATGTAGGCATTTCAGATTCAATGTATCTAAAACAGAACTCATTATCCTTCCTCCCTTCTTCCCCCCTGCCCCCTTTTTAATTTTAGCACTGCTATTTTTCCAGTCATTGAAGATCAGAACCCTGAAGGCCTCCTCTGAACATCACTGTCCCTCATCCCACATATCCAATCAGCTGCCAAGATTTGTCAATTCTCCCTTTACCACATCTCTTTCATCTGCCCTCTTCTTTCTCAAATGGTCCCCACCTTAGTTCAGGCCCCTATCACTTCTTGCCTGGACTTGTGGTAGCCATCTCCTAATGGTTCTTTATGCTTTTAGTAGTCTCTAGCCGCTTTAATCTCTTCTCCACACCTTCCAAAGTGATAGTTCTAAAGCACAGATATGCTCGTGTTATTTCTCTGTTCAATAAAGTTCAATGGCTCCCTGCTATGTTCAAAGATTCTATCTGTTCTCTATTACAAGAGAGATCAAATATAGATTCTACCATTTAGCATTAACAACATTGCAACTTTACTCCAACGTATGCTTCCAGCCCTATCATACAAAGTCCCATTTCACAGGCTCTTTGGTGAAGACAAACTGCCTTTTAATGCTTCCTGACATACAATCTGCAATTTCCCTTCTCCATGCCCATGAATAGGTATCACCATCTTGTAGAATCTCTACCTACCTTCAAAGTTCAATTCAGATACAATCAGCTACATTAGACCTTTGTTTATCCTTCTAGCTGCTACTGTCTCCTGCCCCAAATAACCTTGTATTTATTTTTTATCTGTTTTGCATATATATATATATATTTAATCTATGCATGCTGACCTTCACCAGTAGAATGTATATTCCTTGAGAGCAGAGCCTTTTTTTAAAATGTGTTTTCCCAGTGCCTATCACCATTTTTGGCTCATTTAAGGTATGTGATAAATATTTATTGATTATTTGGAAAGTAAATATAAATAATTTCAAGTGGAGGCTCTAAGTACTAAAAGAATCAAGAAGGACCTCATGGAAGAAGTGGCATCTCAGTTGAACTTTGCAAAAAACGTGAGATTCCAAAAGACAGGATTGAAAAGTAAGATCTTCCAGGCACAGGGAAAATTTATGCAGAGACATGTGGCAAGAGATCAATCAATCAATCAGTATTTATTAAATGCCTACTATGCAGAATACACTGTGCTAAAAAAAAATGATAAAAGATACTCTCTGCCTTCAAGGAGTTCATAATTTATGAGGAAGACCACAAATAAATATATACAAACTATGAAAATAGAGGATAATTAGTAACTAGGATTAAGAGGAGTTGGGGAAAGCTTACTATAGAAGATGGCCTTTTAGTTGTGAATTAAAGGAAGCCAGGAAAATCATCAGGCAGAAATAAAGGATAGCATTTCAGGAATGGGGCAGCCAGAAAAAAAAAAAAAAAGCCTGGAGTGGATAGATGGAATGCCTTGGTTGTGGAACAGTCAGGAAGTCATGTGTCAAGCAGTAAAGAATAAGATTGGAAAATCTGAAGAAGATTAGACTACAAAAAACTTTGAATGACAAACAGAGGGTTTTGTATTTGATTCTAGAGGCTATCGGAAGCCACTGGAGTTTATTGAGTAGGAAGGGGGAGGGAGGAATATGACATGCACTTTAAATAAATCACTTTGGTGTTTGAGTGGAGGGTGAATTGGAGTGGGGAGAGATTTGAGATAGGCAAACTCACCAGCAGGCCATTGTAGAAATCAAGGCATGAGGTGATAAGAGCCTGCATAAGTAGGATGGTAGGGGAAAGAAGTTGGAGTATATTCAATTGATGTTACATGTAAATATAAAATCAACAGGCCTTGGAAACTGCTTGGATATGACCAAGGAAAATAGAGAGTTGAGATAGGCATCAAGGATAACTCCTAGGTTGTGAACATATGGGACTGGCAGGGACATGTATCCCTCTACAGTAAGAGAGAAGGTAGATGGAAGAGTTTAGGGGGAAAGATGATGACTTTAGTTTTCAACATGTTGAGCTTAAGATGTCTTCTGAATATTCAATACAAGATATCTGAAAGACTATTGGATATGGAAGATTGAAGCTCAGTAAAGAGATTGAGAAAGATAGATTTGAAAGGGTAATTGAAGGTTCTTGAGCTAGAAATTGACGTAATAGTCAACAAGCATTTATTAAGCACCTATTACATGCCAGACACTATGTTAAGGAATAGGGATACGAATAAAGGGATGGTATACTCTCAAGGAGCTCATAGTCCTTTGCTTAAATATTATCAAGCTATGTTGAGGATGGCTTGGAAATTGGAGAGACTGGAAATAGAATGACCAGGAAGACTATCTTCAATATGAAGAGTGCATTACTTTGAAGAAAGAATAAGGATGAAATCAACAGACTATAGTCCAAGGACTAATTCCAGACCACTGCTTATTTTTGGTACATTCCTCTTACTTATACAGACAACATCCTAAAACTCTTAAGTATTTGTGCTGATCTTCAGCAGTGGCCAGTTTTGTCAGTTTGTGGTATTTTAAGACAAATCAGGGACATTGATTTGAAGTCTGTCTCTGAATGATTCACAGGAACATAACATGCAACTCCATCATTTGCAAAGGGTTTCCTTTGAGGGACCCAGAACCAGATACTGAAAGTTTAAACAAACTCAAAAAACCCAAAAACATACCTGAAACACTAGAATATATGTAGAACTGGCTTTGCATAGGGTTTTCTGAAAGTGGAGGCATTAACACACACAAACATACACATACATACACACACAATTCCTTAAGATGAACATGTTTCGACAAGTATAAAATTATGTTTAAAATAATTGTACATGCATAATCTAAATCAAATTGTTTGCTGTCTTGAAAAGAGGAAGAAAGGAGAAAAAAACTGAAACTCGATATCTTACAAAAATGAACATTGAACACCATTACTATATGTAATGGGAAAAATAAAATACTACTAAGGGGGGGAGGGGAGATGAACATATTTGTTCCTCATCATTCCCCTGATGCTTGGTATTTAAGGACTAGTTCAAGGCCTGTTTTTGTATGGCCTTTGACCTAAAAATGATTTTGCATTTTTCTAATAAATTAAAACTTTTTTTAAAATTATAAAATCCACTCAGAAACAGACAGCAAACCAAATTTGGCCCAGAGGCCAGAATTTACTGAATTCTGGTCCAGAACCAAAGGTTTTGATCTCATTCAATTCCTGAAAGATGTTTACAACTCCCATTTTCTTCATGTGCTTGCTTACTTGTTGAATCCTATAACTTAAGAACAGTTTCTTAGTCCTTTTTTTAAAAAGTCATATTATCTTTGAGCAACAAAGGACATAAGAGAACACCTCTTCCAACCCCCCTCTCCATTATATACAGGACGACATTGAGGGGAAGTAACTTGCCAAATTCAAACTATTTTGCAATAATCAGGTGTATAACAATATCTGGTTCCTGTTAACGAAAGGAATGTTGGCTTCAAAATTGACAGACACAGGTTTGAATTTTCTCCTACCTGTGTGACCCTGAATAAGTAAGTCAACCTTCCTGGTCCTCAATTTCCTCATCAGTAAAATGTATTAGACTAGATACTCTCTGAGATCCTCTCCTTCTCTAAAACCATTTTTGGCCAACAGTGTCCATTTCAGTTTTTGACAAAATTTGTTGGGTTGGAATAGCTTTTCTAATTGAATATAAACTCTTCCATTGGGGCAAGAATAATGTTTTTGCCTTTTTATCTCCAGGAATTTATGAGTGTCTGGCATATAATAAGTATTTATTGCTTTTTGAATAACTAGTGGATCTTACCACTGATTTTTGGATACTGGTTGTACATTGGAAGTACCAAAAGTTAAGATACTATTAGTAGAGACAGTGTAATTTAGTTGAAAGAACATTAGAATCTTAAAATCTGGGTTCATTCAGTTCCTTGATGTAACACTAAGTGTATGAAGACAGACAAGTCAAGTCATTAGATCACATTGAGTCTTTATCTACCTTTTAAATAAGGATAATGATAACTGTATCTAACAGGATTGTTGGAAGGAAAATACTTTGTAAAACCTTAATGCACTATAGAAATATGAATTTTTATTATAAGATGTGCTTATAATTAAATGTGCTCTCTCTATGATGTTAAAAGGCAATGTATCCTGGAATATCAGAAGAATTAAAATGACAAATAATCCCAAGGGCAATGGAATATCACCATGGGTGTAAGTAGGCAGTACTATGTTATCAACAAAGACTTGTACTCAAGAAGTGTCATGAAAGAAAATAATCAGTGCTCTTGCACATAATTATAGGTGCTTAGTAATTTTGATTGTTGAATAGAACCTAATTCATTATCAACAATATGTATGACCTGAAAAGAAGGTGGGCCTGTCATACCAGTGAAAACAATACATAGACAATCTGTATGGAATATCAGTGAGCCAAAGTGACTAAAAGAACAAGAGAAAGCTTTCCCCACCATTAAAAATATCCCCTATGAGGAATAGATGGAAAAACATGAACAATTTATCACAAAGGGGAGGGGTGAATGAAATGAGGAGAGAAGTGATTTGGTTTAACTAATTATGAAAGAAAATAAATCTACTTTTTAGTGGAACTCAGATTTGCTTTATAATCAACTTCAGCATCTAAAACAAGATATAACAAGTATGATCTGTCTCTCTCCCAGAGCCAGGTAAAGTGTATTTCTCTTCAGAGTTTTAGGATGCTCTGAAGGACTTGTGGGGAACTTAGTCTCTAACACACAACTTGAGCCTTCTCTGAGAATGGATTTAAACTCAGAAAATGAGTCTTCCTGGTTCTAAACCCAGTGTTCTATCCATTGTGCCACCTTGCTGCATTAGAGTAAAATAGGGAGAGAAACTCTCAATCTTCTATAGATTACACAGGTGGTAGATGAAGAGATTGAGATTTAGAAAAAGGAAGTGACTGACTCAAAAGTCCAATTATAGTTTATGACAGAGGCAGGATTTCAGCCTATGCCCTTTATCTCCAAATCCAAAATTCTTTCCATATCCTCTTCTTAGGCCTCAATTTCCTCAATGGAAAAACTGGGATAATCATAATTGAATTATCTATTTCACAAAGGTTTTATGAAGGTAATGCATTGTTGATTCAGATTATGAAATTTTCTGTAAATTTGAACCATTATCATAGCAAGTATCCAAAAGTCTTCTGAAAATTGAATTAGATTTATATTCCATAATCAATAGAGTTTCATAATTAACACTGCCAAACAGATTCCTTTATTGGCAAGATGTGTCTTGCATATAGGTCATTCTGTTGTAGTTGAAAAGCCTAGTAATAATGGCTCCCAAAACACATTCTCTGGCGTTTATCAAGTGTCACCCAAGTGAGCTAAAGAAGTTGCTCATTGATGTCAAGTGGCAGAAGAGGGAATTTTTGAATCACACAAAATGAGAAAAAACTGGTTTGAGTGAGAAGTTAGCACAGTAATGTTTGCATGGTGACATTGTGATTGGTCTTCAGTTAAGGAGTAAGTGGTTTTAGTAACTCAACAAACAGGAAGACCCATCCTCTGAAGGGAAATGGTCCCAGATACTATTAGGTCAACACCCACACATCAACTCAGATTCATTGAATACAGGAGGCCACAATGTGAGAGAATGAGAAACTAAAATAATTTTTGTTCCTTATTCCATCCCACAAAAACCTGCCATTAAAAAGATTTCATTTTTTTAATAAAATCCATAATATTGTTGGTATAAGGAGTTTCCAGGGAGGATACTTCTATCCATACAGATCTGTAATTTATAGTTTTAGAGAATTACCTGACCCTTAAAGATTAAATGACTTGTACAAGGTCACTAGAGTAGGGGATGGGGATGAGCTAAGCATTTTACAAATATAATCACATTTCATTTTCATAACAACTTGAGAAGGTAGGGCCTGTTATTACCCCATTATAAAGATGAGAAACTGAGGCTAAGAAAGATTAAATCTTGTTCAGGATCACACCACTAGTAATTGTCTAAGGTTATATTTGAACTCTCAAGAAGATTCGGGTCTTCCTCACTCCTGGCTTAGCACTCTATTCACTCTTTATTATAAGTAAACATCTATCCACTAGGGAAGCCATACTAATAATGATTATCATTCTATCTTTAAAAATAAACAGATCATTGATTCATCAATAAATTGTTCTCTTCTGGAATGCTGCATAGCCAAATTGGGTGTTTGTCAATAGTAGTCAGAAACAACTTACCTTTGATTCTCAAAATGGCAGCCTCTCTAATAGTATTGTTACAATAGAACAGGGAAAAGAGAATGATAAATGTGATAAGGGGCTTAATACCATGACTAATAGCTAGTTTGTATACATTTAAATGGATGAGTCAGGTAGACATCTGAACTAGCTTAGTATTATAATGAAATGATGTCAAATTCAAATAGACACAAATCCCTGCAGGCCACATATTGATGTAGAAAATCATAAACTAATATTGTCTGTCATATTGTTTTTTTATTTATTTTGTTAAATATTTCCCAATTACATTTTAACCTTGCTCCAGTTAGTCCAGAGTTTCTCAGATAAGAATCTGACACTCTGGGATGGATAGTCAGTAAATAGTCATTTATTAAGCACCTACTATATGATGGGCATTGTATTAAGCACTGGAGATACAATAAAAGACAAAAGACAGGCCTTGCCCTTGAAAAACTCACAATTTAAGAGATGGAACACTAGAATTGGATCAAGTAGAGCTGAGTTCAAATCCTGCCTCAAACTTGCTTTATCAACCTAACTTTCCTTATCTATAAAATAGGGACAATAATAACATCTATCTCACAAAGTTGTTGTGACAGCCAAATGAAAAATCATATATAAAGCATTAAACTATATAAATTCTAGCTATTGTGATTAGCTGTTTACTCTTAACCCTAAATATGAGAGGCAACTTTTTTTTTTTTTAACTGTAGGGAGTTAATGTAGTATGGTTAAAAAAATTAAAGCATTAGTTCTTTGGTCAGAAGAACTGGGTTCACAGGAGATCATTATACATGGCAACAACAGTACTATATGACGATCAATTCTGATGGACATGGCTCTCTTCAACAATGAAATGTTTCAAACCACCTCCAATTGTTCACTGAAGAAAGCCATATACACCCAGAGAGAGGGATGCGAAATGTGGACCACAACATAGCATTCTCATACTCCTTGATTGATGTTTGCTTACATTGTGTTTCCTTTATCTGATATATCGTTTGTGTAGATAAGATTTTTCTTGCACACCAATGATAAGTTTGGAAATATGTATACATATATTCGATTTGCCAATATTTTAACATAATCAACATGTAGTGGATATCCTGCCATCTAGGGGAGGGGTGGGGAGTTGGGGGGAAAAATTTGTAACGGAAAGCTATGTAAGGGTTATTGTTGAAGAATTACCCACACATATGTTATGCAAATAAAATAAAAAATTAAAAAAAAAAGAAGACCTGGGTTCAAATTCCACTTTTGATACTTTCAAAAACCTCTGTGTATCCTTGATCAAGTCACTTAAATTCCCTCAGCCTCAGCTTACTCAATTATAAAATAAGAGACTGGGTCTCTATGGTTCTATGGTTCCTTCCAGTTCTACATCTATGACTCTATGTAACTAGTTTTTGCTTGAAGAGAGGGGAATCCCATAGTGTCCAAAGATAGTTTATTCCAATTCTGCATCATTCACTTTTAGAAGTTTATTCTTTCATGAAGCTAACTAGGACTTTCTGTAGCTTCTAGTGGTTACTCTTAAATCTGCCTTCAAAGGCCAGGCTGAAAAAAGTTTTATTCCTATTCCATATTACAGATCTTTCAACTATATGATTGCTGCTGTCACAATCCCCCAAAGTCTTCTCCTCTCTATATATGTATCATCTTCAGTTCCTTCAGCAGATTCCAAATGGTATGGTCTAAAGTCCTTTGCCAACCATTTTGGTCATCTCTTCCCCACTTCTTTGGATACTATCCAGATTATACATATCTTTTCTAAAATGAGGTATCTAGAATTGAACTCAAAAGTATTCATGTAATCTGACCAAAGGGACAGTATAGCAAAACTATTGCTTTTTAAAAGCCAGATATCAGGATTCTTTCCACAACCTAAGAACTTTCTCTTTTTTCTTTTTTTTTTTTAACCATATCATAAGGACTCATTAAGATTGCAATCCACTAAAAAAAGTAGTTGTTTTTTTTTTCCAGATGAACTTTTACCTAAACATACTTGCTTCATCTTGTATGTATAATTTGATTTTTTACAACTTAATATAAGATTTAACAGTTATTCCTGTTACATTTAATGTAAGACTTAACATGTATCACCATCAAATTTCATCTTATTACCTTTAGTCCAATGTTCTAACTAGCCTGTTGAGAGACCTTTTGGGAACCTGTCTCTGTGTGCTAATTTGTTAGCTTTCCCTTCTAGTCATGGGTCCATTGAACTTCATCCTATATGCCTTTATCTAGGTCACTGATAAAAATATTAAACATCATAGGACTAAGGACAAGTCCCTGGGACATTGATTTATAAACTTCTCCTCATGTTGACATTTAAACCATTGATGGATGACTATTTTTTGAGTCCAATCATTCAACCAATTCTAAAATCACCTAACTCCGTTACTTGCTTGGCCCATATCTCACTAACATGTTCTTATTACTAGTGTGAGATACCTTTTCATTATGAGGATCACAAAAAGATCTACCACCAATGCAAACTGCAAATACTCCAAGTCATGACAATTTGTTTCATGAGTTATAATAGCTGAAGAGAATTCTTTGGTGATATTTTTAACAAGGTTAATCCTTGGATGGAAAAATAGATGAGAAAACTAAAATTAAAGAAGTTGTTACTTGCCCAAAGTCACATAGCTGGTAAGTGAGATAAATAGCAAAATTGAGCCTCCAATCCATGTTTTCAGCAATTGTGGATTTATGTATGTGTAATATATAAACACACACATGTGTATGTATGTTTGTATGTATGAATATATTGACTTCTTTAATTCTGCCACTTATTTGCAGTATGACTTTAGACAAATAAGCTCCAGACCTCTCTCTTATCATCTGTAAAGTCAGGAGTTGGACAAGACAATCTTTAACATTTTAGGATTTGGGGAAAATCTTTGGGTTATGTTGAACTAATACTCATAAGATTCAAAACAGATGAAGGAGATTAGCCAGCTACTGGTTTTTAAATGGACAGTTATTGATAAGAGGTAATTATTTTAAAAATTAACATTTTGTATCTCTCTTTTTTATCCACCTATGGAAAAAGAAAATCAAAACTCTTCTCACAAAGGAAAATATGGCTTGGAACAGGTCATGGAGAAAGAGGTATATGAGAATTGCATGTGAAGAATAGATAAGTGGAAAAAAACAGGAACATAGTTCCAAAGAGTATAAAGGCTAGGGAGCAGGAATGATAGTAGTGATTCACATTTCTAAAATGTTATCAAATTTTCAAAGCAATTTCCATAAAACAGTCCTGAGAGCTAGCAAATACTATTAATCATCATCCCCATTTTGTAGAATAGAAAACTGAGGTTAGGAAAGTTAACAGTGCTTGGTCACCTAGTTAAAAAGCAGCAAAACTAGACTCCCTTTTGTAAAAAGAGAAAAAAGACACCCTTTTGTTAATAAGTCTATTTAAAAACCATATTATCAGGCAGCTGTCTAATCTGACTGCAAGTTCAATGCTTTTCCCAATGTACTGAGTATATTACCTTCTCTCAAGTGAGGAGAAGGCTGGAAAGAGAGAATTAAGTTCAATAATATGCAAGACTGTTTCTTAACCTCAGCGACCCTCTTGTCCTTGAAAAACAACATATGACAGACAGGTGCACACACTTCAGTTTTCAATATTTTATGCCTGTGTTGGCTTTTGTTTGTGTCCGTTGTATTTAGCTGTAAATGACATCTCAGATCTGGAGAAAACCAGTTTTGGTTTTGGTTTGGGCTTTTTAACAAAAATATGTTATTCCTTTGTTCTTAAATCTTATCAAAAGAGTGCATGCTAAAAAAAAATTCTCTTAGCTTGAGGGCAAAGCTCAGAATATTCATGATCTCTCACAAATTCATCTTGTCCAAATTTCATAACCCCTTTAGGGATTAACTTGGAAAAGATGATGAAGTGGTTTACCCTTTCCTTCTCCAGCTCATTTTACAAAAAGGGAACTGAAGCAAACAGGATTAAATGACTTGCCCAGGATCATACAACTATTAAGTATCTGAAGCCTGATTTGGACTTAGGGAAGATTCATCTTCCTGACTTCAGGTCCAGCACTCTACCCTTCATACCACCTAGGTTGGGCACCATCTTGTGCCAAAGAAAAGGCTATCCTTGGAGTTAGGAAGGCCAGGGTTCAAGTCTCACTTCTGAAATATCTGGAAAAAACACTTAGCCTCTCATTGATCCAAACAATTTTCTGAAATTGTGAGTTATGTCATGTTAGTCCCAAAGATTGGAAAGACAAATAATTAAGAGTTCCTGCTCTTGTGGATCTATTGCAGTTTAAAATGGAAAAGAATACCTGACATGTTCCTAGACAATGTAAAGTTAAGGATGAGCAAAGCCAAGCTGAGCGTCCAAAAAAAATGCTTTGTGGTCTGAGGAAGGTTTCATAAAAGAAGAGATATAAGATCTATACATTGAAGGAAAATGAGAGATCTGAAAAGCATAGATGCAAAGAAAGAACATTCTAAACCTGGAGGAAAACCAGAATGAAAGCAGAGGGAAAAGCAAAGGAATGTTGAATTTGAGGAATAATGAACCAGTTTGCCTAGAACAAAATCTGCTAAAGAAAAGTAACATGAAAAAAAAAAAAAAAAAAAGATTGAAAAGAAAGATTGGATCCATATTATGGAGGGACTTAAATGTTTACTTAAAGGAATTTATTTTATCCTGAAGACAATAGGGAGCCATTGAGGTTTTCAGAGAGGATAATGATATATGTTTAGGGATATTATGTTGGTTATTGTGAGGACAGATTGCAGAGAGAGATGAGACTAAGAAGCAGGAAGTTTGGTAAGGAAGGTTTTAACATGAGAATGAAGACTGAAGTACTGTGGAGGCAATATAAGTGAAGTGGAGAAAGTGAAGCAAATGAATATAAGAGATATAGAGGTAGAATCACCAGCATTTGAGTACTGACTAAGGGGATGAAGGGAGAGGGAAGATGTAAAGATAACTCCAGCATAATAGATGTAGCTTCCCTGGAAGATGGCAATATATTTGACATAAATAGGAAAGTTTGTTGGATGGATAGGTTTGTAAGGAAAGATGAGTTCAATTTTAGATGTGATCACTTTAAGGTGCTAATGGAGCACCCAGAAGAGATGTCCAACAGATGTCTGAAGACAGAGGA
Source organism: Myrmecobius fasciatus (assembly GCA_023553655.1). Lineage (NCBI taxonomy): Eukaryota > Metazoa > Chordata > Mammalia > Dasyuromorphia > Myrmecobiidae > Myrmecobius > Myrmecobius fasciatus. The sequence goes on along the minus strand of JAJPUD010000166.1, from coordinate 599,711 downwards.
CTGAGAATCAGTAGGAAAATTAGTGCTGATATATAAATTTGAGTGTCATTTGTATCGCACTAATAATTGAATCATTGGGGATGGCTGAAGTCCTCAATGAAGTAGATAATCATAGAGGACCAAGGACAGTGGCATATAGCCAAGCTTAGGGAATAGGAAATGGATGAGGATGCAGTGAAGGATGGAGGATTAGCCAAATAGATGGAAAGTTAACCAGAAAAGAGCAGTGTCTTAGGACAGCTAGATGGTTCAATGGAGTCAAGAGGATCTGAGTTCAAATTCAGCCTCAAACACTTAACACATACTAGCTGTGTGACCCTGGGCAAGTCACTTTACCCCAATTATTTCACAAAGAAAAAAAGGAAGAAAGAAAGAAGAAAAGAACAGTGTCTTTCTCAAAAGGTCAGGGAAGAGGAAGCATCTAGCAGAATGATCAATAGTGTCAAAAGCAATTAAGAGGCCAAGGATAAAAGTGATTTAGAAAAGAAAAAGATGGTTTTACAGGCCATTACCTGTAAAAATGAGGGGCTGATTGGATGTGGAGATTGGAAGTGTAGGGAAAGTCCAAAATGACTCAGAGATCTGAACAGACACAAGATAATGGGGCTTCCACATCACAGAATTATCAAGTTTCAGTTCTGGAAAGGACCTCAGAGGAAATGAAGACCCGTAGTGATGAAGTGATTTGCCTAAAGTTATGTAATTAGTGAAGTGGTAAAACACAGGTCTTCTGTTTGCCAGTTCTAGATTCTTCCCATTGCATCAGGACTCATAGTTGCAAATCAATCCAATTATCTAAAACTAGAACAGTGGAGTCAGAAATGGTACTGTCTATAATAGATAATAATAGCTAACACTGATGTAGCACTTATTGTGTGCCAGACACTGTGCTAAGTGCTTTACAATTAGTATCTGATTTGATTCCACAATAATTTTGCAAGATAGATATTATTATCTCCCTTTTAACAAATGAGGAAACTGAGGTAAACAGAGATTAAGTGACTTTCCCAGAATCACATAGCTAATAAGGGTATGAGATCAGATTTGAACTCAGTTCGTCTTGACTCCAGGCCCAGAATTTTATCCACAAAGTCACCTAATTGCCCCATAAATATATGCACTCAAATGTATATATGCTCAGATATTCTATATCTGGTAAAACACCAGGATACCAAGGTATCAGAATAGTCAGTTAACTCTAGTGCTGGCTGTGGAAACATTAATGATGGCAAATAATCCTAGTGATCAGAGAAAAAATGGAAGTTTGAATGGGAGACTAGAGATAGGGAGCCAAATGCTAGAGGTATCCATAATTGACACACCACTGGGAACTGAGCATTAGAGGCTAAGCACTGAGGAACAGGAGCCCATAGGGCTTCTACAGCTGCAGACCTAGCCCTACAACTGTCTTCAGTGGCCCAAATGATATAAGAAGGTCACTAGTCTACTTCTGTAACATAGGAGAAGCGATTTAAAATCAAAACATTTTCCTGAGTTCTACCTTGTCATTAGCCCAGAAGCATTATGATCACTCTTACTGAAAGATTTCTATCCTATTGTATTTTAGATCCTAATAGAAAATAAAAAGGCCAATAAATGGCACCAGGTTTTGTTTTGAGTGTGTGTGTGTGTGTGTGTGTGTGTGAAAAGTCAGACTTCCATAACTTTCTTCAATTTTTTACCTTGGTGCATACATCTCCAAGCCTGACAGGTTTTCTCTTTTTGCTTTTTAATTAGTTTTTTTGGGAAGTGGAGAGAGGAGAGGAGGAGCTCTAATTCTTACTTTTCCATTTTTATTTCAAAAGTTTCTGAGTCATCCAGTAACTAGTTAGACAATATTAATAGCTGTGGATATGTCTGTACCAAAATAGATCCAAAGTCGGACTGGTGACTGATTTTTCAAGGTAATTTGGTCCACACTGAACTGTAGTCAAGAGAGAGAGAGAGACAGAGAACAAGAGAGAGAAACAGACACAGAGAAACAGAGACAAAAAGAGAGATAGACCGAGAAAGGCAGAGACAAAGAAAAACACAGAAAGGAAGAGTGACAGAGAGAAAAAGAGAGAGAGAGAGAGAGAGAGAGAGAGAGAGAGAGAGAAGAGAGAGACAGACAGACAGACAGACAGAGAGGGAGAGAGAGAGAGAGAAGGAGAGAGATAGAGGGAGAGAGAGAGAAAGAAGGAGAGAGAGAAAGAGGGAGAGAGAGAAAGAGGGAGAGAGAGAGAGAGGGAGAAAGGGAGACAGAGACAGAGTCAGAGAAAGGGAAGGAGGGAGGGAGGGAGAGAGAAGGAGAGAGGGAGAGAGAGAGAGAGAGAGAGAGAGAGAGAGAGAGAGAGAGAGAGAGAGAGAGAGAGAGAGAAGGAAGGAAGGAAGGAGGAAAGAGGAGGGAAAGGGAGAAAGAGAAAAAAAAATGTTTCTATTTAAAATAACTGTGAAGGAAAAGAACTGTTCAGAATTCTGCTGTCAGCTCTAAGCAAGTTTACAGGCTTAACATCTGCTGTTAGGGACTGTAAGATCTGACAGGCCATCATTCCCCTCTAGGGTACATTCTGCTTCTCTGGACTTTATCAATTCACAGAAATCTCTTAACTCTACATGTTTACTCCACCCTTGGACTTCTCACACTAGAAGTACCCTCCACTCCTATGACTTTTCTCTCTGATTGTTTGGCTTCTCTCAGAAACCTCTATTTTAGGGATGTCCAGGAATGTCTTCATTCTTCTCTAAGTTATACTCTTAGGTCTCCAGACTTTCTCTACTATGGCCCAGATCAGTTATCTTTTGCCTCCCCTCTCTCATTTTCCTTCTCACCCACCTTCCTGACCCAGTCTCCCACCTTCACTTTTCAGCTCCCTTTTATCTGTCTCTTCCCCCATTAGAATGTAAGTTCTCTGAAGACAGGGACTATCTTTCTATTTATATTTGTATCCCCAGAGTCAATCAGAAAGAAAACTAATGGAGAAAGTACGACTTGAGCTTCATTTTTATCTGTTTTTAGAGTTTTGCATAGAGAAGGGGAAAATCAGAGATGATTAAAGTTGGAGGAGAAAAGAATGAATAAAAGCTTGGAATGAGAAATGACTCAGGTATATTTGGCAGAGTCTAGTTGGAGAGGTAAATTCATGGCATCTCAAGTTTTAAAGGAAGAGCAAAAATAATACATAGAACCCTGAGATATAGAAATGGAAGGCATTTAATAGTACCTAGTTAAAAGGCTACTAATTTTTACTTTATCATAGACCTTAATCTCCAAAATGAAAAGTCCCAACAGCTGACTTTTAAAATTACTTTCTGCTCTAAGGATCCCATACATTCATAGTTTGACTGACAATTCTATAGGAACAACCAAATAGAAGCATCTTTGAATCTGAAGGAATTAGAATTTCCCTCCCCCAATCCCATTTCAACTCAAGTCCATTTCAGATTTACTTTAGACATGGGCATAACACTATAGACTTAGAGAAATAAAGAAGCTTAAAGATGATCCAGCCCAACCTCCTCATTTAATGATTAAAGAAAGTGGGGGCCTGGAACAGGGAACTAGTTGTAGTTGTAGAATCAAGATTTGAAGTTATGTTTTCTGACTCCAAAGCCAGCCCTCTTTCCACTGCACCAGGTTGTCTTGTACTTGGTGCCAAATAGACTTAATAAAGCATCTACATATTAGGCAATATGGAAAGAACCTGGCCCAACAGCAAGTCAGTCCCAAATTTGGATTTTAAGCAAAGAATATTTTTTTAAAAAAAAGAAAGTATGTCTGGACCCCAAATCTACTATCTTAACAAGTCACTGGAAATACTATTTATAAAGAAGCTCTCCCCAAATAAAGAAGAACTATTTATGAGAGGCAAAGCACACAACTGAGGAGAATCAAGAGTGAAAGTGATCTGAATAAATGTGTCACTGCCAAAATGGGTCCCTTATGCAAATGAGCTGCAACTAAGTAGAAGAAGTGCACATTCTTGAAAAATTTTCAAATGTCTTCCCAGATGAAAATGGAGAACAGCATCCTGCTTCAGGGAAATCCCAAATAGTTCCACAACAGATATCTGCAACCAATAGAATGTACACTTCTTGAGGGCAAGACCTATAGTGCTGAGTTTGTATCCATAGCATCTAGTACAGTGCCTTCCATAGAACATCTGCTGGGTCATCTTTAAGTTTCTTCACTCCTCTAAGTCTATAGTGTTATGCCCATGTCTAAATTAGGTCAAAAATGTACTGAGTTGAAATGAGGGGGAGAGGGAAATTCTAACTCCTTCAGGCTCAAAGATGCTTCCATTAGGTTATCCCTGTGGAATTGTTAGTCAAGCTATGAATGTATTAGATCCTTAGAGCAGAAAGTAACTTCAAAGGTCAACTGCTGCAACTTTTCATTTTGGAGGTCTATGATGCAGTAAAGGTTAGGAGCCTTTTAACTAGATGCTCTTAAGAACCTTCTATTTCTGGATGCCAAGGTTCTATTACTCTATTATTTTTCTATTATTTTCTTTATTATTTTAATATCTATAATTTTCTATTATTATCTTTCAAACTTGAGATGCCATGAACTCATCTCTTCAATTAGACAAGGCTCTGCCAAATATACCCAAACTCATTTCTCATTCCAAGCTTTTATTCATTCTTTTTCCCCAACTTCAATCAGTTTTGATTTTCCCCTTCCCAATATAAATCTCTAAAAACAGATTAAAATGGAGAATATAATCTACTTGAGGTCAGGGACTTTTTCCTTTATATCCCCAGGCTTAGAAGAACATCTGTCACATAATAGGAGCTCACTAAAAGAATGTTGAATTCATTAAATTGAATTTTATTCTCTAGTAGAATGCAAATTCCTTGAGGACAAGACCTATTTCACTTCAGTGCCTAGCACATAGGTGCTTAAAAAAAAAAGATACTTGTTAAATAAAATTAAATCACCATCCCAATCTGCTTATTTGCTTCTATGAAGGAAAATGAATTTCCATAATTCTTGTTTCTACAGCTCATTATACTGATGTCCCAACAAAAACATTGTAAACTAGATTTGTACTCTTTGGATTTTGATGTTGTTTTCATCATTGTTGTCTTTGTGAGTGGGAGTTGATTTAATTAATTGTTTGTTCATTTATTTATTTGTTCATTTATTTATCTATTAATTCATTCATTTATCATCTATTTGTTATTTGTATTTGTATTTGTATCATCTATTTGTTATTTGTATTCATGTATTTACTTATTTATTAATGAGAAACTATCATTGATCAGTTTAGGGAAATTCCCTAGAGGAAACTCCTATTACTTGTGAAGATCAGCTACTTGTCTGTGATTTATAGACTTAGAGAGTACCCACAAGGATATTGAAAGGTCCAATAACTTGCCATTCATCCAAAATAGGTCACAGGATGAACCTTAATGTAATCCTGACATGAAGTAGACATGAAGGCTAGTCTTCTATCCTCTATATTACCCTGCCTCTCAGTGTACTATTATACAGAGGATTAACTAAGTTGGAATGATTAATACAGAATTTATAAATAACAAAACTAAGATTCAGAGTCAGGTAACTATTTCAGGTTACCTATATTTATATACCTATATCTCTATATTTCAACAGATTCATCCAGATAGAAAGTTCTTTCTACTACCCCAAGGAAAAGTTCTTCATCTACCATCAGATACTCATAAATTGTATGCCTGTGTCTAATACCTCTATGTAGATATAGTAGATTATCTTATCTAGGATTCTATCACCTAGTCTTTATAAGAATTCTTTCTAAAAACTCACCCAAGCATCCATATGTTAAGATGCCAAGTTCACTGATAGAACAAGGCCTATAATGATAGCACAGGGTAGTAGAAATATCATTGCCAGGGCTTAGGGTCACAATTCAACTTTTTTCAAATCAACAAATGTTATTCAAATTTGACAGTTGTTCTGCTCTAGGCCCAGCATCATACTAGACACTGGAGCTATAAAGACAAAAATGAAATAATTCTGCACTCAAGGAATTTACCTTCTACTGTCAAATGTCTGTTAAGGATCTTCTACATACAAAATATTGTCACAAATGATAATAAACTTGGCCCCTTGCTAGAGCTGTGAAGTTGGCAAGTCCAACGATTTTTCCACTGCCATTATCTTCTCATTATCTTTCCCAGACTGTGTGCATAAAATATATGATTATGTACCTATGTAAACAACTGAGAGTGGGAGGGAGGAATAAGCATTTCTATAGTGTCTACTATGTATCAGCACTATACTACATACATTTTACAAATATTCTCTCATTTGATCCTCTAATTTGAACAATGCAGCAAAGTTGATTCCCTTTACTATTATCCTTATTTTTACATTTGAGGATACTGAGGCAAACAGGTTAAATAACTTGCCAGATTTGAACTAGGGGAAGATTTGAACTCAATCCTTCTTGATCCTAGATCCAATGCTTTATCCACTGAGCCACCAGTTGCCTCATACATATGGAAGAAGACAACAAAGTAAAGTCAAAATACATTCAACTCATATTACAGCAAATCACTTCCCCTTCTTGGGTCTCAGTTCTCTCATCTATTGGTAAGAATGAGAGTCCACACAAACCCCATTAAATATGGGAGTCACAGATTTTCCTGTTCAATCAATGAACCAAAAATGTAAATAAGTCTTAACTTTGGGAGGAGTCAAGTGTTCTGTTCATTGGATGAAAGCAGTTGATGCCAAAGAAGAAAAATTTATAATTAGTTGAAGAGAATCAGACACATCTTTAGAGTTATTAGATAAAATAGCAAGCCAGTCTTGAAGTTCAAGAAATTCATCAGCAAAGTGCTTCTATGCTCAAAATGACCTTGAAGAGAAATAACCTTTGTAAATAGGTTCTGTATCAAGAGGACAAAGGGGAAGAGAAAAATATATGAGTAAACCCAGAGGGAGAGTTTCATTCACCCCTCCCATTGACCAGGTGATAAAACCTGTGATTTTCAAAAGGTCTGAAGATCTAGAGTTCCTCTCAGTGTGAATAACAGTCTCCACAGGAGGTGGAAGCAGAGTACCAGTGGCTAATGGCATCATCTACATTGGGACTTGAGAGAAACTCCAAAGACAACATTGAGAAAAGGAAGTTTTCTCTACTCTGGAAGAGCAATAATCCTTTGAATCCAGCAAAGAGCCACATTTAAGGACACGTCATGGGGACCCTACAAAGAGAGAAAAAAGGCTTTTTCTTACTAGTGACTATGAATCGACCCTTTGATCACATACTTTATACAAAAACCTATTCTCTCCAGAAGCCTTATATGTACAAGGGTAGAGAGTGCCCCAGTTTGAGAAGATGTTTTGTTCCCATTATTCTTATCATACTAATAAATATCCTTTTTAATTGTTAATTATGCCTGCCTGCCGGTAATCAATGGAGAGTGTATTAAATAGGGGCTTATGAATGACAATTAGAAATCTATGCTCTTTAGATTTATTCCTAAAACTCTAAGGGGAAAAGCAGTTATCTATCTTCTGGGGCTCCTATTCATTAATGCAATGAAGTAAGAGATATAGCCCTGAAGTCAAGTAAAATCAACAACTATTTATTTAGCAGCTACTAGATGCCAGGAATCATTTTGTTGTTAAGAAGTACTGGAAGGGATGAGAAAGTTTTACTAGATGAGCTCTAAGGTTCTTTCTTCAAGCTCTAAATTATATTACGGTTCTGATATACTACAAATTCCTAAAATTGAAAGACACCCTTTCCCCTTCTTTCCTGCTTTTGTTGTTGCTATTGAGTCATTTTTCAGTAATGTCCAACTCATTGTGATTCTTTATGGGGTTTTGTTGGCAAACTGTCAGAGTGGGTTGCCATTTCCTTCTCATTTACAGATGAAAGAGTTGAAACAAACAGGCTTCTGTGACTTGGCCAGGATCATACAGCTAGTAAGTGTCCCAGTCTGAATTTGAACTCAGGAACATGAGCCTTCCTGATTCCAGGGCCAGGCAGTTTACCTACTGCACCACTTAGCTGATCCTTTTAAGTACCATAAAGAGATAAAGAGCATCATAAAAATGAACACTGCTTCTCTATCTCTCCCATTGTTGCTAGAGATCTCTCATCTAACCTGCTTCTTACTCCTCTGACTTAATGCCCATCATTTTATTAACATTTATTTGCACTTATCTCCCTATTGAATGTACTATCTGTTACTGGTGGGCACTTAAGTAAAAATTTTACATCCTTCTACACCTAATTGCCATTTTTCTCAGTAGCCTACTAATCTGCAAACAGACCTCATCTGCAAACAGCCATGTTGTTTCTAGTTTGACTCATCAAAGCTAATCAAATATATTCTCAAAAGCAAAAAGTCCTACTTAATTCCAAGGCATTTTCAGTAAAGATATCTAGAGGCAAAAGTTTCCCCTTCCTGGAATCCTGACTCACAGGTTCTTACTGGGTAGTCTCTTTTCCTATTCAAATCTTTCACTTGCCTTTTAATCTTTATTTGATGTCAATTTTCCATTTCTCTTTGACATTTGTTGTCTTTCATCTTCTATAAATGTAGAAGGAGTAGGGAGACAACATAATCTGTGTCATCAAATATTTGAAGGGTTGTGATATGAAATGCTTCCTCTTCTCACCTCTCTCTCTTGAAAAAGTTCCCTTTGGGGGGCAACTAGTGGTACAGTGGATAGAGTGCTGTCAGGAGGACCAGAGATCAAAATCCAATCTCAGACACAACCCTTCCTGACTGTGTGACCCTAGTAGAGTCACTTAATTCCAATTGCCTCTCAAAAACAAACAACAAAAACCTCTTTTCCAGGCTCATCTCCCTTAAGGTGTCTTCTCCCTTAAGAGGTCTTCCTTAGTTACTCTGGTATTAACAATCTTCCTGGCCTCCAGAAGTTTCTTTAACATATGAATTTTATTTTTAGATGCTTAGAATATGTTTTTGTATTTGCTCTGTACATTCCCTAAATAAAATGTTAGCTCCTAAAAGGCAAGGACTCTTTTATCTTTGTCTTTGTATTTCTAGCACTTAATAGGAACGCCTATTGCAAAATGGGTAGTTAATAAAAACATATTTGAATTAAATAACAGTTAACCTTAATCCAATATTTTACTATTTGCAAGGCTCTTTCCTCACCATACCTCTTCGAAGGTGGGTAGGATATGCTTCTGATAAATGAGGAAAGTATTTTTATCTTGTATTTATCTTGTCCAGAACTATATTACTTCCTCTATATTACTTCCTAGACATTTTCTGCTATCATGCTTGGGATCTCATTTCTGGGTCTCCCAAATTTTATAGGTGAGCTCTTACCTTGTCTTGTCAAGAACCAGGCTGCCCCCATCACTCCCTATTTTCTTGGCATGCTGCCTATATTCCCTGCACCACAAATTTGAATTCTATCCACTGAGTCTCCCAGATTTAATAAGTAAACTTTTATTTTATCTTGTAGAATCCACACCATTTTCTGATTTTCTTGTTGCTTCATCATATCTCCTTCACTCCTTCCAACTCTCCTTTATGTATTTTCTTCTCTTATTAGAATGTCCTTTAAGACCCAGATTGGGTTTTCACTTGTGTTTGTGCTCCCAGTACTTAGTATAGTATTTGGCATATAGTATTTATTAAATTATTTATTATTATCCACATGTTGCCTTTGAGAATCTGCTTGATGATTTGAATCATTTTCTCTGAGAAGAGGGCAGAGACCATAATAAGAGTCTTTTTTTTCCTATTTTCTTTTAATTCATAGCTCCACACAGTGCATAGGAGGAGGTCTTCCTATAGAGAAGTTACTCAATAAATGTTAACTGTATGATCAAGCCAAGTATTCTGCCATTTTAATTTCTACCCAGAAGTATTATGGATTCACAGTGTTAATTTAATAAGACTAAGTTCACTCTAGAGATATTACCTGAGGACTCTTGTCAGCACACAACATTTATTGAATAGGATTGTAAACCATGGGTTGCAATTATTCATCAAGAAATGTATGCCCTATTTTCTCCTTTTTTTTCATTTTCAAAAGATTGGCTCAGAATGAGGATATTATGCTTCATCCCAAAATCTCAAAGTACCTCTTAGATATTATCTGGGTCAAATCTTAGTCTTGTCTTTTGAGGTAAATAAAGGCAAAAAGAGTTTAAATGAATTTGCTGAAGTCAAGTAGTTATTTTCTCAAAGACTTTGTAAGGGGATTATGAGGAGACGCAAGAAATATCCTCTCCCACTCCTTCAGAAAACTTCTCACCAAATTTAACAGCTTTTGAAAACTTCATTGGTCACCTAGATACTGATACCTTTTCTGAAATAAATTCCATGTCTCTAGAGATGAATGAATCCAGAAATATTATTTAGGTTCCAAAATGAGTAACAAAATGCTTAAAGCATTAGAGGGAAATGTTGAGAAGAGGTCTGAAAAGACTGAGGGAGTCATCTATTTGTTTCTATATTAATTAAGAATCTATAAATGAGCCAACTACATTTCAATGTCTTTAAGGATAGGTTAGGTTCCTATTTATCTGGAAAGTGATGTCCTTCCCAAGACTCTACATATGGATACTTTGCTTTTCCTTGAAAATATTTAATATTGGAATAAAGATTTGAAAATAATAATTAAAAAAATTTACAATTATTTAATAATATTATAAATTCGACAAGTAACTCAAAGTTGTGCTGCTGGCCTGTGCTTCTTTCCAGCCTAACTTCTGTTCTCTTCTAACACATTTTTAAATGCTTTGATTACCCTCTTTTATTTCTTTTTTTTTGTAACCCCTTCACTAAACCTCCTCTTACCCTTAGTCATTCCCCAAAAAGTTTTTAAAAGAAAATCAAAATATACATAGTCACTTAAAATAGATTCTAACATTGTCCATGTCCAAAAGTATTCAGCTCATTCTGCACCTTGAGTCCATCACCTTTTTCTCTCTGAGAAGGCAACTAGACTGCTTTATCATTGATTTTCTGTAATTTTGATTGCTTATTGCATTGATCAGAGTTCTTTAGTCTTTCAAAGTAATTTTTCCTTACAATCCTGCTGTCATTGTATAATTAGTCTCCAGGTTACATTCACTTCATTCTACAGAAGCTCATGTAAATATTTCCAGGTTTCTATGAAATTGTCTCCTTTTTCATTTTTTATTCATTTCTTTAAAATGTAATAAAATTTCCTTACATTCATATGCCATATTTTGTTCAATAATTCCTCAATTAATGGTGTCTCCTTTAGTTTCTAGTTTAAGGGTCTAGCAACAAATTGCTTTTCAGAATGACTAAACCAATCTGTAGCTCCACCAAAGTTTTGGATTTGAAGGAAAGAATGGAAATGATTTGACTGAGACTACCTAAGGAGTTAGTGTGTGAATAGAACTACTAAGTCCAATGAGTTTTCTATATTATCTACAACATACTATCATATTTCTTTATGAATTGATAAAAAAGCATAATATACTCAAACTCCTAACCCTCTAGCATTTTATTTAATTTAGATTTTGTAGCTTTCATAGGATAATAGATTTAAAATCTGGAAAGAACTTTAAATGCCATATAATTCAACCCCATCTTATTTTGCAGAAAAACAAACTGAATTTTACTGGGTTTATATCTCAAAGAGATCATAAAAGAGGGAAAGGGACCTATATGTGCAAAAATGTTTGTAGCAGCCCTTTTTGTAATGGCAAAAAACTAGAAAGTAAGTGGATGCCCATCAGTTGGAGAATGGCTAAATATAGTATATGAATGTTATGGAATATTATTGTTCTATAAGAAATGATCAGCAGGATTATTTCAGAGAAGCCTGGAAAGACTTATATGAACTGGTACTGAGTGAATGAGGAGAAGCAGATCATTACACATGGCAACAAAAAGATTATATGATGATCAATTCTGATGGACGTGACTCTTTTCAACAATGAGATGATTCAGGCCATTTCCAATGATCTTGTGATGAAGAAGGCATCTACAACCACAGAGAGGACTGTGGGAACTGAGTATGGATCACAACATAGTATTTTCATTCTTTTTGTTGTTGCTTGCTTGCATTTTGTTTTCTTTCTCATTTTTTTCCTTTTTAATCTGATTTTTTTTGTGTAGCAAGATAACTATATAAATATGTATACATAAATTGGATATACACATACATATACATATATATTTTACTTTTTATGAAAGTTTTTTATTTACAGAATATATGATTAATTTTTCTACAATGAGCTTTCCAAATTTTTCCCTCCTTTCCCCCACCCCCTCCCCTAGATGGCAGGTAGTCTAATACATGTTAAGTATGGATTTAACATATATTTTTAATATGTTTAACATATATTGGATTACTTGCCATCTAGAGGAAGGGGTGGGGGGAAAGGGGGAAAAACTTGGAACACAAGGTTCTGCAAGGGTCAATGTTGAAAAATTATGCATGCATATGTTTTGAAAATAAAGACTTTAATTAAAAAAAAAGAAAAAGAAATTGAAGACTCAATCAGTTAAATGATTTCTCTAAGGCCACACAAAAAGTAAGTAGAAGAACCAGAGTTCAAATCCTTTTCATAAGCATACATAGATCTTGGGTCAAGTCTATTGATACATTCTTATTGGCCTCTTTCCTTCTCAAGATATTTGAACTTCATCAAAGCTTTTGGTCATAATTTGAACTCAGGTCTTCTGATTCCAAATCCCATGTTCTTTCTACCACAGAATTAATTGAAAATAGTGATAGCAATTGGGTGCTGAAATTCTATAATTATATCTCCTTTTAACATAGATTTGATGCCAGACTCCTGACAATCATGCCTCTGATACAGGTTAAATATCAGACTGTAGAATTTGGAAATATATTCCTGACCCAAGACCTTCCCCAAACTACTGCTACCTAGCTTTTCTGTCCTTACAGAAATATTGATCTTTATTGATTTCTATTAGACTGTAATTCAGTCAAATCAGGTAGCCTTCTGACCTCTTCTGCCCTATTTCACCCTCCACCTGAACATCTGGTATCCAAGTAGCTATGTTCTGATGCGATATATATATTTTTTTGTCAACCACAACTATTGAAGATGTCTACCAAGACTCAGAGGAGATCTGCATCAATGGAGTGAGTGACCACACCATTGAATTCATAGGACCTTAACATGATGAGCCATTCACAGTAAGAATGATACTGTTTTTGTGATATTAATTCCTATTTTACTTTCACTTCATCTCAGTTCAAAGTGATCATTAGTCATGTAAAAAAGAAAAACTTTAGATGCTGCAAATATTCATTTATGGCTTAAGGATTGTTGGTAATAATAATAATAAACATTAAAATAGTGTCTACTATGTGCCAGGCACTGTGCACTTTTCAATTATTGTGCCATTTGGTCCTCACAACAACCCTGGGAGATAAGCGCTATTTTTATTTCTATTTTACAGATAAGGAAACTGAGGCAAGGATCACACAGCTAATAAGTGTCTAAGGTCCTGCATTTTACCCATTGCACTACCTAGTTGTAAACCACTACAAGATCACAAGGTATAGAGTGCTGGACCCGGGAGTCAGGAAGGCCAGAATTTAAATCCTCAAACTTCCTGTATAATCCTGGGCAAATTACTTAACCTCTGTCTGCATCAGCTTCTTCAACTACAAAATGGAGATAACACCCTACCTCATAGGATTGTTGTGAAGACAAAAATGAGATCATATTTGTAAAGTGCTTAGCTACTTAGCATTTAGTAGGCACTTAATAAATATTTATTTCCTTTCTTCCTTAAGAGAAAGATCTGTATCATTTAAGCCTTTCTATGCTCATTTGGTCCCGTAGTAAACAATATTGTCACATCTTAAACAATAAACAATAGTTCCACTGTTCTTTAATACCTTCAGGTCTAACCACTTGCAGTTTGAGAGGTAATGTTATACACTGGATAGTGAAGACCTGGATTCAAATTCTGATAAAGATTCTTCTTAGCTGTATGACCCTGTATGCAGCATCACTGTGAGCCTTGAGTCTAAGTCTTATAAAAAGGGGATCTCAGGTGATCCTTGTGAGAATCAAGTGAGAAAATACATGAAAAGTCTTTTGTAAACCTCAGAGTAGCCTTATATTTGCAAAAGGGATGCTCTTTGTGGAATACGTAAAGAGGATTTAAAATAAGTATAAAACGCCCCTTTAGTAACTGTGCTCTGTAAGAAAATGTACTTCTCTAATTTTTTTTTTCTGAACACAAGGGAGAAGGGACCCATATGACAGGAGATTTAGAACTCATTTCAGGAAAGAATAATTGCTACTAGGTTTGAAATGAATTATGTTGTTCAAAAATTCAGAAATGGAAATTTTCTGGCAGCGAAATAGTGACCCAAATAGTAGCATTAATGACTCATTCATTAAGTGCCTTGAGATAGATTTGAAAGTACTTTCCTGAGGCAGAGATCATGTAAGTACTATTTCCCTCATTTGATAAATGAGGAAACAGAGGATAAGAGAGAAAGTGACTTACCCATCCATCCATCACAACTATTAATTGTCAGAACTAGAATTAGAATCCACATCTTTTGACTGAGTGAATCCTATTTCTGAATTGTTATGGAATATATATGTAAAGGATGAGAGAATCTTGAGTGCTCAGAAACAGAGCTTGAAGAGGAGTTCAGCAGAAAAAATACTGGAACAAGAATCAAGATATCTTAATTCTAGTCCTGAGTCTGTTCTTAACCAGCTATTTAACCTTAACTAAGTCAATTCTCCTCTCCCAGTCTCAGTTTCTTTGTTTTTATATGTATGATTAGCAAATGCCCCTTTCTAGTCTGTGAGCTCCTCAAGGACAGAGAGGGTTTAATTTTTATAGCCTCATTGGTGAATATAATTTTTCACATCCATTAGGCTCTTAAATCCCGGTTGACCTGAATCTTTAAAAATTCTGCCCTAAAGTTCACTCATCCTACTGAGGTTCTATCAATTTTTCACTTAAGCAACATGGCATAGTAAAAAGAGAATAGAAGACTAGGTTCTAGTTCCAATTCTTTCACTATCTAGCCATGTCTCAGAATTAGTGTTTACCTTTTGCCAAATCACTCCCCTTTCCCCCCAAGTCCTGCCTTTTAAAGGGGAGCAGCTAGATGGCACAATAGATAGATAGAATACTAATCCTGAAGTCAGGAGGACCTGAGCTCAAATCTGACCCTCAGACACTTAACACTTCCTAACTGTGTGACCCTGGACAAGTCACTTAATCCCAATTACCTCACCAAAAAGAAGAGAAAGAAAATGGAAGAAATGTTTCCACTGCCTTCTTCATAATATTGGTGTCAATAAAAGTGTTTTGTTGATGGCAAAATATCATCAAAATATATTATTTTTCCATTTTACTTGGACCATGCTGAGAGGCAGTGTCATGTAGTAGAAAAAATTGGACCCAGAATCAAGAAGACATGGGTTCAAACCTTTTTTTTGTTATTTAATCATGGTTAATTCCTTGTGACTACCTTTGGGGTTTTCTTGGCAAAGATACTGGAGGGGTTTGCTATCTTCTTCTCCAGGTCAATTTATGAATGAGGAAACTGAGGCAAACAGGGTTAAGTGCTCAGGGTCACAAAGACCTTCTCCCCTTCCTTCTCTTTTTTCTCCTCTTCTTCCTCTTTTCCTTCCTCCTCCTCCTCCTTCTCCTCTTCTTCCTCTCTGTCTCTGTCTGTCTGTCTCTCTCTCTTTTTTCCTTGCTCTCTCCTTCCCTCCCTCTTGATTTATATCTGCTATCTCTATCATGCATCCCCAAGAATATTTTAAAATGCTATTGTAAAGTTGAACACCAATAAAGATTTCCATATACTCAGTAGAGCACATAATACAAAACCATAAATCTCCATTTTGTAATACTTTTTAAAGAATATAATAAATAGTACATGTTATTTTCAAAGCATTCCTGTTTGTGTGGTCTTCCTTTTAAAATTCCTTCTGTTCTCTTCTATCCATGTAAAAGTTGTGTAAAATGAAGAACAAGATATGAAAACACAATGTTGATTTATTTATTTCTGTGAATAAAAAGAAAGTAGAAAAGTGATTAAAACTTTGTGTTTAATAAGTTATCAACTTACACTAATTTTGCTATGTGCCAAAACAATTATCAAGTGTATATTTGGAGATGGATCCATTAAGAAGTCAGAAATGATTCACGTTTTTAATAATGTAATGCCTCATTGGATACATATGCACAATAATGTTAAATCAGTTAGTGCAGAAATCTTTCCGGAAGTGACATTTGCACTTTGTGATTAGATGAGACAACTGATGTTTGTCACTTAACAATTTTAATTATATTTGTAAAAGGTCTTCATCATAATAACATGGAAGACAATATGCTATTTTTGTCATCAATAATCAGAATGCAAAAATGGGGAAGATATTTTCAATCTAACAAATCCATACTTTGAAAGAAAACAAATTAGCTCTTGTTGGAGAATTTACACAATAATTCAGTGACTGAAAAATTGTTTCACATATTAAAAAAAATTAATAGGTAAATAGTATGGATACCCTGGAGTATACACAAACAAGTTTGGCCCTAAAAATAGAATGTCATAACTTAAGAGTATGTTAAATGATTAATTCAAAATAATCAACTTCCTTTTTTAAAAAATTAGCTATTAATTAGCTATTGTTTGACATTTCATGCAGAGAAAGAGACAACAAGTATATTATACTTCTAACACCGGCTTTCTAGGTGGCTTTTCCATATTTCTCATGAGTTATCATTTTTACTTGAGTGAATGTAAAGTGATATGGCATGGCTACAAAAATAAGGATATATAACACCTTTTTTCAACAAATTCAGCACATATTTACAGGGCATAAATACAAATATTTTAATTTTTTTCTTAAATAATAAATTTTTATTTTCAAAATATGTGGAAAGATAGTTTTCAAACCTTGTGTCCAAATTTTTTTCTCCCTCCCTTCTCCCATCCTCTCTCCTATACCACAAGTAATCCAATATATGTTAAACGTGCAATTCTTCAATACATATTTCCACAATTATAATGTTGGACAAGAAAAATCAGATCAAAAAGGGAAAAGAATTAGAAAGAAAACAAAATGCAAGCAAATAACAAAAACAAAAAATGAAAATATCATGTTGTGATCTGCACTCAGTCCCGACAGTCCTCTCTGGGTGCAAATGACTGTCTCCATTACAAGACCACTGAAACTGTTCTGAATCACCTCGCTATTGAAAAGAGCCACATCCATCAGAACTGATCATCATATAATTTTGTTGTTGCTGTTACAATGTTTTCTTGGTTCTATTCACTTTACTTAGCATCAGTTCATACAAGTCTCTCCAGGCCTTTCTGAGATCTGCTGATCATATTCCATAACATTAATATACCATAACTCATTGAGTTTCCAGTTCCTTGACACTACAAAAAGGGCTGTTACAAACATTTTTGTGTTTGTGGTTCTTTTTCCCTCTTTTATGAAACTCTATAGGATACAGGCCCAGTTGAGACATTGCTGGATCAAAGGGTATGAGCAATTTGATATACCTT
The DNA here is from genome assembly GCA_023553655.1 of Myrmecobius fasciatus. Classification (NCBI taxonomy): domain Eukaryota; kingdom Metazoa; phylum Chordata; class Mammalia; order Dasyuromorphia; family Myrmecobiidae; genus Myrmecobius; species Myrmecobius fasciatus. Next base: position 582,229 of record JAJPUD010000166.1, on the reverse strand, counting down.
TGGGAATAGTTCCAAATTACTCTCCAGAATGGTTGGATAAGTTCATAACACCATCAATGATGAAATACAAATATCTTTAATGTTGAAGTAAAGAATATGATTCAAAAATTTTTTGGAACCATACAATTTCAAGAAGTACTAAGTGTTTTGTGACATTACAATATTTCTCATTTGAAGATAAACTACCTTTCGATCATACTTGTCAAGAAACATATCAATGATCATCTGAAGTTTTTAGAAAAAAATTTCAATAAATATTTTTCTGAAATTTCCAGTAAATCAAGTTGGATTCATACCCACATTATGTATCTTTTATACCTCTGACTGATGAATTGACAGTGTATGAAAAAGAAAATTTAATTTATATGTCAATGGATTTTGAACTATGAATTTTATTTCAAGGGCAACATTATACATTTATGACTAAAAATTTTTAAATAAATTCCTATCTCTCAGCAAGAGAGTTATAATAGAGAGCTTAAAATAGAGCTCTCAGCATTTTCTATTACATATTCATATAAACAAGTATTTTCATTCTATCCCTATTTTAAATCAAAATACAGAAATCAACTCAATGTGGAGCCAAATTTAGGTATTGGGCCAAATATACAAGCATTTATTCAAATAAAAAGTCCAACATCAAAACTAAGTTTATATATGATTATTATATTATACAAGTTGTAACATATTTCTTTAGATAATGTCACTTGCATCCAAAAAATTGATTAAATTAAATTGAATAATATAATGATATTAGAAGCATGCATGTGGTGCTTCAAGGTTTGCAAGGTGCTTCACAAATATTTTCTCATTTTATCCACACAACAACTCTGGTAGGTAAATGCTATTATTATCCATACTTTATAGGAGAGGAAACTGGGGTAAATAGAGATTAAATTACTTGCTCAGAGTCATACAGCTAGTAAGTTTCTGAGGCAAGATCGAAATTCAGGTCTCTTGATTCCTGGCCTGATATTCCCTACATTGTGGCATGTAAATAATAGTAGGCATATAAGATATTGTTTCTTTTAAAATCTACAAAACAAATGCTGCATAAAATATGTATAATTATTCCCTCATTATAGTTTTAATTTTACATTTATCTTCCTACTTATAGAAAGAGTAAAATTTTACATTTTATAATTATAATTCTATAATGCAAATTTTATTTTGGAGCTTTTGTAGGTAAAAGTTATCATTATAGTTATGCTAAGCACTTATTCAATAAATTTAAAAAAATACTGTAGATAGTGTATTAAATTATCATGGTATTTCACAACACATTTTGTTATTATTGTTGAAAGGGATTTGAGGAACAACTGTTGGGAATCACATAAAATCACTGCAATCCTTTCTTGGTCTATAACTCTCCCTTCCTATTTCATTCTCTTCCTATTCAATTCACTTCAACAAATAGTTCTTAGGCAGTTATGTGTAGATTTGTCCTAAAATGCTAGTAAAACTCTTTGTGATCTGGAGGTGAGCCAGGATTCCCAAAAGCTGTATCAATAGAATACAAACTCTAAAAGGTCTAATCAGCATAAGCTTCAAGTGCATTTCAGATGATAGAATGTATCTTTATGATTTGAGTACTAAATGAAATAAGGTAAAAAAAAATTTCCAAAAAAGTCACAATAGGCATATTGACCACTCAGTAATAATAGATTTTCCTCACACTGATTTAAACATGGATCTTTAAAGTACATGTATATACCAAGAATCATCAATTTCATCGCATTATAAGCAGCATGGATTTGAACTCAAAGGTATGAATTCAAATACAACTTTACCACTGCAACTTCTTTGCTATTGGACTTGTCACTTCACCTGATATAGGAATATTCTCTACTAATGAAGTTGTATTCCATCTAAAACTTAGCAGACCAATCCTAAGGAGTTGCCTATGGCATTAAAATGTTACATGATTTGTCAGAGTCCCAGAATTAATATCAGAAGAAAAATTTGAACCTACATCTTCTGACTTCACAGCTCAGCCCACTACCCACTGTCATGATGCTTTTAAAAAATCCCTGAAAAAACATAGTACAGAGAACAAAGCGCAAAGTACAGAGACTAGTATGTTACTCTGAAAGAGGTAGCAAAATAGTCATGGCAGGATATCTTATCTAAGAAAATTATTTTGTGGTAAAGTCACTTAATCCTGTTTGCCTCAGTTTCCCCATATGTAAAATGAACTTGAAGAGGAAATGATAAACTATTCTAGTATCTTTGCAAAGACAATCCCAAATTGGATCACAAAGAGTGACTGAAATGACTAAGCAATGACATAATTCAAATTTGAGACTGTACTTATAGGAGTGCAGCGTCCAGAATCATCCAAGAATATTACAGACTAAAGGAAAATCCTTTCCCTTTCCTCAGCTGTTAAAATTCAGGTGTAAATTGCCCTACAATGAATTTTAAGGGCACTCTCAAAGGGGAAAGGAGGACTAGGAGATGTGCATTAGGGGGGAAGCCAGAGAGATACATGAAGAGATGATGAAATGGGACCTCTTTTACATCTCAAAGAGAACATTGCATGACGTTAGCAGCCTGTCCATCTTGATCTACCCAAGCAATGTGGTTGCATCTTCTCCCTGTGTGCCAGGGGTATGCCAGGGCATGTTTAAATGTGGATTGGGCAACTGCTTTCTCCATTTGCCTGCCCAACGGGAGAATTTGCCCAGTTACTGTTAGTGTTGAACTTACCATCCCCACTGTTAAGGTCATGGTTGCCTCATTTATAGCCACTTGCATACATCAGAAGTTCTTTTAACTGGAGACCTTCCTTTGTAGCCTAATAATGGGTGGAGAAAAGCATTGTTTCAAAACACAATAAATAATAATACCAAGCACTTAAATAACCTTGTCCATCTTCAAAGGAGTTGACAAACACAGGCAAATTAAAACCCACATCAACCACCTCCAGCCTTGGGAAAGATGCATGAGGCACAGAAAAGTAAAAAGGGAGCCAATCATAGATTTGCCAGAGACCAGAGCTCCTATGAAATTGAAAAGAGTTCTGGATTGAAAGTCAGAAAATCTGGATTTGCATTTCAGTCATACTGTGTGATGTGACATTGATTTCAACTCTCTTGGTTTCTTCTTCAAAGAGTGGGTTATGAAAGGATTAGAAAAGTCCATCTCAGAGGTCCATTCTAGCTCTAAAAGACTCATCTCCTAAAAGATGGAACTTTTGCACATACATAACAGGATTGTTTTTGATTGGTTAGCTGGTTGAGTTTGTTGTTTTTTAATCTTTTGAACTGAAAGTTCCAATTGACTTCAGCCCTAGGCTCAGAGACTCATACTTAGACTTTCAGAGCTGAAAAGAAAGAGAACAACTAACTAGTTGAGGCACTGGTAACTGGCTGTTGACAGGACTCCCTGCTCTAAATAAAAGCCTGAGGCTCTTTTTAACCAAAATAAATGAATGGGCTTGGACCTGTGAGTTGACTCATCTTATTAATAGGTTGCAATTGAACTACAGACAATGAGTCATTAGTTTTTTTCTGATTCTCCCTCTTACCCCCAGCCTTTCCAGATGCAGAGCCCCCATTAGGGTGCCTCTCCTGAGCAGTGTCTCTATTTAGCAACAGTACATCAGCATCCCCTCTCTCTCTCTCCAGCAAGCTATACTCCTTTTCTTCCTCTTCTGCTCCTTCCATTCCCACATGTCATCCGCTCAAGGCTGGACTCTCCCTTGCTTTTCCAGGTGACAATTACCTAATCATAGTACTATTATGCTGAAGGGAAAAGGTTATAACAGCATGTAGCGTCCTCCTCCTGGTTCCCAGTCTTACATGTGCATTATTAAGAGATACTTTATAGAAACAATACATATTATATAAAAATGTATGTCATTTGGTGTTTCTATTGCATTATTTTGGATGCAATAGGATACAATGAAAAGAGCATAGGATTTAAGGTCTAGAAGATCTGAATTCAAAGCCCAGTTCAACAATTTATAAGTCTGGTAGAAAATCATTTCTCCTCTTCATTTTCTTCATGTGAAAAATTAGAAAGTCTGACCAGTTGACCTATAAGGTCCATTGCAGTTATAAATCTATGATCTTATAAACTTGCCTATGTTAAATAAAATGATAAATGTATAAATTAGCATAGATGAGAGTACTATAAGAGCTCTACAACTTAAAATGAATATATATTAGAATGAATATATACATAAATATTAGAATAAATATATATAAATGAATATATGTGTGTATGTATGTAAATGTGTATATGACAATCTTGAAATCTATCAATGCCTTCTCAGAATAATATTCTTAAATGCATAAAATAAAACATAAGATTACAAAGGAAATAATTTATATTAAAATACAGATATGGAAAAATTAAAACAAAAACAAAATCACAGTCCCCAGGTTAAGATTACCCTATTTTCAAGAATAGTGAAGCTCTTCAAAAATTATTTTCTAAGAGCAAGTCAAATCAATTCAACAGTCATCAAGCATTCATTAAGTGCTCACTGTGTGCCAGGCATTATGCCAAGCATTGGGAAAACAAAAAATAAGGAAAAAGAGATTCCTTGAAGAGTTTTCATTTTAATAAATAAAAACTATGTATAAAAAGGAGGAGAAAAGGAAGACAGAGGAGAAAAAGTAGAAAGGGGTTAGATGAAAAAAGAGGTCCATAGACTCAGGACCAGAGTCTAGAAAGGAATGAAGGAGTGAAAATGGCTTGCCTGAATGCTTACTGAAAAAGGAGATTCTGAGAGAAGAGATAGATCAAAAGAAAGGGCCACAAGGACAGAGGAATATTTCAAAGAGAGAAGCCTGCTGGAGAATGATGGGGAAACAAGTCTGGAGAGTCAGGAACAGAAAGCAATCCTAATGATGGCTTTTCCTCCCACCTCCTCCAAAGCTAGTTCAGAACTCTCAGTTTTTCATATAAAGAAACTGAGATTCTCCTGAAAGGTAACACAGTAAAATAGTAGGAAAGGTAGAAGTTGAATCCTGGAAAACAACTTTGGGATCTCTTCAATAAATCTGTAAATTAGTGTTCCAATCTTATATACAATTCAAGCTGACCAGGTCAAATCTTAGAGTCATATACATGTTATCCTTCATGCTTAAATAGGAAAAAAAGACATCCCTCTGTTAGGAGTATTTACAATGCACAACTGTAAGAAGGATCATAGTTAAAGTAACCTTCAACCACTACTGCTACTGCTGCTGACTTCTCCTTTCTGGAAACACACATCCATCAATCACCTCTCTTAGAATGCTATTGAAGGCTGTCCTTAAGAAATCTTTTCACTTTTCAAAAGAAGTTATCTTAGTCATCTCTATGGCCTCTTGCAATCTCTCTCAGTGTTTCTCTGTCTTTGTCCTCCATACACTATAGATAAAATTCTCTAGAGTGATATTTTACCTGTCATTGCCCAAGTTTCCATTGAGTCATTTTTACATTTTAATATTTTTATTTTCTCCAGTTACATGTAAAATAATTTTTTACATTTGTTTTTAAAACTTTGACTTACAGATTCTCTCCTGTCCTCTCTCTCCACCCTCCATTGAGGTGTTTATGAAGTTATGCAAAACATTTCCGCAAAAGTCATGTTGTAAAAAAAAAAATCTCCTCCCTCTTAAAAAAATAAAATAAAATCCTCAAGAAAATAAAGTAAAAAAAGAAAAGTAAACCTCAATCTATAATCAGACACAATAAGTTCTTTTTCTGACAATAGATAGAATTTTTCATCATAAATCCTTCAATATAGTCGTGAGTCATTGTATTGCCAAGAATAGCAAAGTCATTCACAGCTGAACATTACACAACACTATTATTATTTTGTAAACCATACATTTCACTTTGCTTGAGTTCATAGAGCACTTTTTAGGTTTTTCTGAAGAGCATCTTGCTTATCATTTCTTATAAAACAATTATATTCCATCATAATCACATATATAATTTATTCAGGTATTCCTCAATTCATGGACATGCCCTCAATTTTTAATTATTTGGACTGAGAAAAGAGCTGCCAATAAATACATTTACATATATAGGTCCCTTTCCCTTTTTTAAAATTTCTTTTGTGATTCATGCCTGGTAGGATATTGTTAGATCAAAGGATATGCATGAGTTCATAGTTTTTTGGATATAGATCATATTTTTTGATCATTTATCAATTGGGAAATAGAGCTTATTTTTTATAAATTTGATTCAGGGGAGGCAGAGCCAAGATGTAAGAATAAAGACAGTAACTGACCCAACTTCTGCCCCAAGCCATTCCAAAGTCCTTTAAATAATGACTCTAAGCAACTTTTAGTGTCAGAACACCCAAAAAGACACAGTAGAACATTTTTCAGCTGAAGACAACTTAGAAGGTCTGCAGAAAAGATCTGTGACACCAGAGTGGACCAGAGTCCAGAGTTCAGTCCTGGTGCAGGCCACACCAGCACAGACCCAGTCCCAGTTCCATGCCAGTAAAGCAGAAAAAAGGACACAAAACTGGTGGCTCCCAGACCTCTCATCCCAGAGATTCCAAAAAGGACTTGGAAAATCAGCAGAAAAAGTCTGTGGCAATAGGATGGGAGTCCAGCATGCAATCCCAGTGCAGGCTGTGCCAGCAGAACACTGGCCCCAGTGCCAGCAAAGCAGGACCTTTGAATCAGCAGCAGCACACATAGTTTCTAGACCTCTCAGCCCAGAAACACCAAAGACAATTTAGAACATCAACAAAAAAGGTTTGTCAGTAAGGTGAGAGGGTCTTGGGAAACCAGAATACCAGGAGTGGGCTTGGGCAGTAATGGTGGTAGCAGCTTCTGGAGACCACAGTTCACAAGAGAGAACTTCATTCACCTTAAGAAAGGAGTCTGTTAATTTAGCACACTAGATCTTACAAATACAGTGAGTCAGGGACAATCCTAACAATTTTAATGCAGAAAAGAGTGCTTGTGGTCAGGTCTGTAGAAGGATCTCTGAAAGCAGCTGCACAAAATTATTGAAGCTTGGAATAATGCACCCTCTACCCTGGAAACAGAGTCCTACTATAACAAAGAGCTAAAAACTAAGTAATAGGCTAGGAAAATGAGCATACAACAGAAAAAGTTTCTGACCATAGAAGACTGCTATATGGTGACAAGGAAGATCAATACACACATTCTAAAGAAGATAACAAATTCAAAGCTCCTACATCCAAAGCCTCCAAGAAAAATAAAAACTGAGCTCAGGCTTGGAAAATCTCAAAAGGGACTTTGAAAACCAAATAAAAGAGATAGAAGAAAAATTAGGAAAAGAGTGGTGCAAAAGGAAATATAAAATGCTAATGAGGAGAATATCTTAAAATGCAAAATGAGTCAAATGGAAAGGAGGTACAAAAGCTTACTTTTTCACCTTCCCCTCTCCTCATAACCCTTTCTCCTCCTACATTCCTGCAAGATAAGATAGATTTTTATATCCATACTGAGTGTGTATATTATTTCCTCTTTGAGCCATTTCTAATGACAATAAGGTTCCCTCAGTTCCTCTCCTCTTTTCTTCTTCCCCTCTACTGTAAAAGCTTTTTCTGGCATCTTTCATTGCAGATAATTTACCCCATTCCACATCTCCCTTTTCCCTTCTCCCAGTACATTTCTCTCAACCCATAATTTTATTTTTTAGTCATTATCCCTTCATATTCAACTCACACATATTCTGTCCTCTATCTATCTACCTATCTATCTATCTATCTATCTATCTATCTATATATATGTACTCCCTCTAATTGTTATAATAATGAGAAAGTTCTTATGAGTTACAGCTATTATTGTCCCATATAGAAATATAAACAGATTAATCTTATTAAGCCCTTTATAGTTTTCCTTTCTTAATTTCCTTCTTATGCTTCTCCTGAATTCTGTATTAATTCTATATTTTTCTATATTATTCTGTAATATTCTGTATTTTCTATTTAGCTCTGATGTTTTCATAACAAATTCTTGAAAGTTCTGTACTTTATTGAATATCACCTTTTTCCACTGAAAGATTATACTGTTTTGTTGGGTAGTTGATTCTTGGTTGTAATCCTAGCTTCATTGCTCTCTAAAATATCATATTGCAAGTCCTCCAATACTTTAATGCAGAAATTTTTTAATTTTGTATTATCCTTACTCTGGCTCCACTATACTTAAGTTGTTTCTTTCTGAATATCTGAAATAGTTTCTCTTTGACCTGGGAGTTCCAGCATTTGATTATAATATTCCTGGGAATTTTTATCTTGGGATCACCTTTCAAAAGGTGATTGGTGGATTCTTTCAATTTCTATTTTATCCTCTAGTTCTAGAACATTAGGATAGTTTGCCTTCATAATTTCTTGAAAGGTGATATCAAAGCTCCTTTTTTTATCATGGCTTTCAGGCAGACCAATAATTTTTAGATTTTCTCTCCTGAATTTATTTTCCAGGTCAGATGTTTTTTCAGTAAGGTATTTCACATTGTTTTCTATTTTTTTCCACTCTTGGTTTTGTTTTCTTATTTCTTGATTTCTTATGAAGTCATTAACTTTCATTTGCTTAAATCTAAGTTATAAGGAATTATTTTTCTCAGTGAGCTTTTGTATCTCCTTTTCCATTTGACCAATTTACTTTTTAAGGCATTTTTCTCTTCAGTAGGTTTTGTATTTCCTTCCTCATCACTCCCATTTCTCTTTCCAATTTTTTCTCTACCTCTCTTACTTGATTTTCAAAATACCCTTAGAGCTCTTCTATGACCTAAATTTTTATCTTTCTTGGAGGCTTTGGATGTGGGAGCTTTGATTTTGTTATCTTTTTTCTGCCTGTATGTCTTCCTTGCCACCATAGTAATCTTCTTAGTCAGAATCTTTTTCTGTTGTCTGCTTGTTTTCCTAGTCTATTAGTTAGCTTTTAATTCTTTGTTAAAATAATGCTCTACTTCTGGGATAGAGGGTGTAGTATTCCAAGCTTCAGGGGTTTTGTGTAGCTGTTTTCAAAGATCCTTTTAGGCCCATGTAAGTTTTCACTTCTTCCAAGGGGTTATGATCCAGGGAGAAAAGTGTTTGAGTGACCACAAGCACTCTTTTCTGTCCTGGATTTGTATGAAGGGTCCAGACACTATGGCTGTAAGTTCTAGTGTACTAAAGTAACAGAGCCCTTCCTTGTTTCTAGTAAAGAAACCTCCTTCTGGCCAGTTCAACTCCCTTACAGTCTGTAGACCTCTGGAAGCTGCCTCTACTGCCATAGCTTCTGCTGCCATTTTGGTGGTTTCCAAGGCCCACTCTTGGTTTCCTGGTTTCTCAACACCTTCTCATCCTAGTGAAACAAACCTTTCCTGAAGACCTTCCAAGTTATCCCAGACATTGATGGGCTGAGAGAGCTGGAAACCACCAGTGCTGATTCACAGGCCCTCACTCCTGGTTTGATGGGACAGGGCTATATTGGAGTGGCCTAAGCTGGGATTGTGCTGGACTCCCACCCTGGTGCTAAAGACCTTTCCTGCTGATTTTTTTTTTGTTGTTGTTGAGGCAATTGGGGTTAAGTGACTTGCCCAGTGTTAAACAGCTAGGGAATGTTAAGTGTCTGAGATCAGATTTGAACTCAAGTCCTCTTGACTTCAGGGCTGGTACTCTATCCACTGCACCACCTACCTGCCCCTCCTGTTGATCTTTTCACTTGTCCTCAGCCAGAAAATTGTTCCACTCCATCTTTTGGTGAGTTTTTGATGCAACCTGTTAAGAATCATTATTTGGAGGGGTTTGGGGGAGAGCATGGGCAAGTCCTTGACTTTTCTCTGCCATTTTGGCACTTCCTCTGTTTCCACTGACTCTTCTTTTTTTTTTTCAAAGCAATTGGGGTTAATTGCCCAGGGTCACACAGCTAAGAAGTATGTCTGAGACTGGACTTAAACTTAGGTTCTCCTGATTCCAGGGCCAGTGCTTTCTACACTCCACTATCTAGCTGCCCCCATTTCCATTGACTCTTAAAGATGTACTAACATTATCTACAATCTCTTTGGGAGAGGCAATCGAAGCTGATAGTACGTCATCAAGTTAATTTAAACCTCACTGATGCCAAAAGTTTGGAGACCAGAAGAACATCTCTTTCAGTTATATTGGTACCTCCAAGGACTACAATCTCCAATAGCACTTCACAGTATGTCAAAGGACCTGTACTTTCATAGACATCCTAGCCGAGAAGAACTCAGAGGCTATCTTGTACAATTTCTAACTGATGTATCAATTCCCTCTACAGTATCTCTGACAAGTAGTTCTCCAATCTGTGCTGACAGATCTCTAGTGAAAAGGAACTCCCTTTCTATTAATGGAAAGGATTCCATTGTTCTCATCTTTACAAAGAACTTATATTGAAGGGAAGTTTCTTTCTCTGCAACTTCCACCCATTCCTTCTAATGAATTCTATCCTGTAGAACCACACAAAACAAGTCTTAACTCCTCTCTCACATCACAACATTCTGTTTTTAAACACACATAGGTACTATGGCATTAGCAACTCTTGCCCTGTCCAAATTCCTTTTAGCAGTGAAGTATATGAGGTGATCTTTGAAGATTCATAAATGGTAGAGGTACCACAGCAGTGAAGATTCAAAATCAGAGGAAATGAATATTTCAAAATATAGAACAGTATTTGAATTCTATTCCCAGACAAATTCTAGACCAATCAGAATGATTTCTGAGCATTTAGAAATGGAAAAGATAACCATAACAAAATAATATGTTTTTAGTGAACTCAGTTAACACTAGTAGAACAGAAAAATGCTATGAACATAAAATATATTCATTTCAGCATTAATTATTTCATGATTTTTTTTCAAAATCTCCTTGTGTTACATTATAAAAATAAATTAGAAGGAAAATTTCTACCTGAAAAATCTCCAAAACTTGATGGTGGAACACCAGCTTCAAAAGCCTCTCCCAAAGAGACTATAGTTAGTATATCTTTTTTTTTTTTGCTTTTTTTTGCTGAGGCAATTAGGGTTAAGTGACTTGCCCAGGGTCACCCAGCTAGGAAGTGTCTGAGACCAGATTTGAATTCAGGTCCTCTTGACTTCAGGGCTGGTGCTCTAACCACTGTGCCACCTAGCTGCCCCTTATAGTTAGTATATCTTTAAGAGTTGATGGACTCTTTCTAGGACCAGATAACAATTACAATTATTTACATGTAGAAACTGTTTAGCTGACCAGATTCAATGAATGATGATTAATGGATCAATGTCAACTTAGAGGAAGATTTCAATGGAGTTTAGATAGGTATTTTCTCTGGGCAAGCTCTGTTCAATATATTTTTTAAGCAATTACAAGATTGAAGACATAAAATGGAATACCTACAAATTTGCAAATGGGGTGAATCTGGGAGGAGAAGCTAAAATGAGGGAAGAAAGATTCAGAATGTAAAAAGATATTGATAAGCTACAATGATGTATAAAATTTAATAATACAAAATGCAAGAGATAAAATCAGTTAACAAGCATTCCCAAGGTCTTCCTATGTGTTAGTCACTGGGCTAACCATAGAGGATATACAAACAAAAACAAAACAAAAAAATTTCTACTTTTAAGGATCTTGGATTTAATAGGAAAGACAAAATATGCACAGATACATCTATAACAGGTACAAACAGGATGAATGGAGAATAGCTATAGAAGGCAAGGTATTAGCAGTTGTAGGAATAGGGCAAGTCTCCTCATAGAAAAGTGAATTTGGGCAAAATCTTGAGGGAAACAAGAGATTTTAAATGGCTAGGATTTTAGAGAGAGAATATTCCACACATAGGGCACAGAATACAAAAACACAGAGAAAGAAAAACATAGAACATCATGTTTGAGGAACTGCAAGAAAGCCAATATTTATATATTTTGGATCACAGAATGTAGAGAGGAAAATAATGTAAGATATCTTCCCTATGATATTACTCTCAATTTCCATGTGCATGTGTGTGTGCGCATGTGTTTGTGTATCTGTTTGCATGTATGTATATGTGCAGTAGAAGAGAGAAGCAGAGAGACAGAAAAACAGAGAGATAGAGAAACAGACAGACACAGAGAAAATATATGTACAATCTGAGACACTTTGTTTCCCCCATTAGAATGAGAAGGCAGGATCATTTAATCTAATCTCTAACTAAATATTGCATTTAGGTCATTTCCAAAATCAGAGGACCTGAAATGAAATCCTGGCTCTTTTTTGTGGTCATTGTTAGATTATCAGTAAGTGAACAATCATCTATTAAGCACCTTCTATGAATAAAGCACTGTTTTTTAAAAGCAAAAATTTTCCCCTGCTTTCAAGGAATTCAAAGTCCAATGGGGGAGACAACAACATTGCAAATACGTGCAAATAAGGCAAAGATGCCATAAAATGAGGATAGTTTGAGGGAAGGTGCTATAGGAACTTTAGCTGGAATTTGAAGGAAGTCAAGGGAAGCTAAGAGGGAGAAAAGAAAAAGGAAAGAATCCCCAGTATGGGGGACAACTAGTGAAAAGACTAAAGATTCTTAACTTATTTTGTGTCATGGACCCCTTTGGGAGTCAGGTAAACCAATGGTTCCTTCAGAATAATCTGAATTATAAATAGAATTATAGGCAATAGAATGAGAAGTAACATTTTTTATTGAAATATAATTATCTATCTGTCTAATAAAATTCATGGTCCCCAGGTTAAGAAATTCTTGACTGTCATTTCAGGCCTATGTAAAGAAAAACCTTCAAAAAGTCTTCAAAAAGTAAAATGGGCTAAAGAATGTTTTGGGTTCCCCAAGAATGGAGGTCTTCAAGCAAAATTTCATTGTCCACTTCTAATTCTGGTACAAGTTGGATTAGATAGCTGTCCCCTAAAATTACTTCCATCTTTGAGATTCAGTGATGAAATGAAAAAGATTATAGAACTTAATGTGTGCAAAAACCCATGTGGAAACTTTCTCCTTGTATTCTTGGGGAGAAAAGCATCACCAAGTGAATCATTCTAGGTTCTTAAAATAATGGTTTATAAGCAGGGAGGGAGGAAGAGGAAGAATAGCTAGAGGCTAGAAGAGCTTGATTTGCAACAAGTTGTGATGCATATTTTTTCTTAAGCAAGATAAATTTTTGGGTTCAATGACTTTGAAACAGGTTTTCTGAATTATTTTAAGACTATTCCAAAGATATTCCATAAGCATCTTGGAAATGTCAAATATGTGCTCATTGTGACAATGACCACACTCATGTGGACAACATTCTTGAACAGACCATGCCTCCTGCTACCCTTCTCTTCATACTTTTTCTATGCTTGACACATAGTAAGCACTATATAAATTTTTAGTATTGCTGCTTTTGCTGCTGCTGCACCAGCTGGTATTGTTTTTATATAGCAAAACTGGGTAGAACATGGACCAGGGATCAGGACATGGTTTGAATGGCATTACCTTGCAAAGCCATTCCCACATTATTGCTATAAACAAGGTGAATTGTAAATTCTGCTGAACCTGGAGTCAGAACAGTCTAGGTTAAAATCTTGCTCCTGGCAAAGATGTGATTGACTTTGGAAAAATGACTATTACCTCCCTGAGATGCAGTTTCCTCCACAATGGCTACAATGAAACCTAGAGTACTTACTTCACTGGGGAGCAAAGGAGATAATAAAAGATCATGTGTTTTGCAAACCTTAAGAGTGCTACATAATTATCAGTTATTATAAATAGCAGTAGTAGCAGCACATATATCAAAGAAACCCACATGTAAACAACTAGATTTGCTATAAGGTAAAGTAATCAATCCACTTACACTTTGTAGGGTTGCTGGATGGTGCAGTGGATAGAGTGCTGACAGAGTCAGGAAGACCTGAATTCAAGTGTGATCTTAGACAATTACTATCTGTGTGACTCTGGGCAAGTCATTTAATCCTGTTTGCATCAGTTTCCTCATCTGTAAAATGAGCTGGAAGGGGAAATGGCAAACCACTCCAGTATTTTTGACAAAAATAAAAAGCTAACCCCCCAAAACTCAACCTAAATGACACAACTGAAATGATTGACTAATAACTAAACTTTGCAAGCTCTGTACCTGTTTGTATATTTCCAGGATATCCTCTGTATTTAGGAGATAACTGTAGCCCTTGTCCCTTGCAATATCAACAAATTTGCAAACCACAGTGGCAATGCAAATTCAATGTGCCCCTAAAATATCTATGGAGTGATTCCACTATGGAAACTCTCCAGATGTGATACCAAGAAGATCAAAGGTAATTTTGAACTGGTTTTCTGCAAGTGGTATATTCTCCATCTGATCTCAGGGAATTTTGTGTGTATTTCATTTGTTTTTAATGTTTACCTTGGATGAGCTCTTATATTTGAATATAATCTTCTTCTTGAAGGGATTTGTCATAGAGGTAATAGGATGGCCTTGAACTCAAAAGATCTGGGTTCAGATTTTGGCTTGGGACAAACCTCTACTTTTTTTTTTTTTTTGAAGCCTGATTTTCTCACCTGTAAATTAGGGCAATAATTCTCCTACTGTCTATACTATAGGACAAAGTTGTTGTAGAGAAAGTGTTTTGTAGGATGTAAGAGATAAAAAAAAAAATACCAGAGGCAACCTAGAGCTGCAAGAATCAACACTGGGGTATTCAACATTATTCGCAAATACTGGTGATTGTCTTCTTGATAGACCTCCAATGAGAGGTCATTCTGAAAACCTCTAATTATTATGAACAATAGACCCTTATTCAATAAATATCTAATCATTGTTGAATGTCAGTGGAGTAAAGATGAGGGTAGAACTATCAGATCTATGTTACTTTCTATATTTTCACCATCTTCCTTGTGATTAAAACCCCACCCTTCCATCCTGTTTGTTTTGTTTTGTTTTTCTTTTCTTTATTTTGAATTTAACAAACACCAAATCAAATAAGCATTTTCATAAACATTGTAGGACAGAAGAGGATTTTATGTGAAACCCTGAATTTCTATTTATAGGTCTTATTTTTCTTTTTAAGTATATAAAACGTAAACATGCAACTTTCAAAGATGTTTTGCTTGCCTATGAATTTTTCCAACCTTCCCACCAATTTCTCTCTTTTTTCTGGGAGTGGGGAGAAGAGTAAGCATATTATGTCTTTCCCTTTTTCCTTCCAAAAAAGTTAAAAGAAAAAAAAGTCAACCTCTTTAGCAAATATGCATGGCTAAAAAACATAAGAGTCTCACACTGACCATGTCCCAAAATGAAAATCTCATTCTATATCTTGAAATCATCACCTCTGAGGAAGTGAAGGGGATACCTCATTTTTAGTAATGCAGAGTCCATGAGTTCCAAAGCACTTTTATAATTGTTTGGAGACCATAAGTAAAAAGATTTTTGTATCACTTTATTTTGTACTACCTCTAATACACTTACAATGTAATTTTAAGTATTACAGTCATCTCTGTATTTTATTCCTTTGCTAGATTTTAGTCACTGTAACAGCCAGGGCCATGCATGACCTCTCTAAATTTTGTACCTTTTCTTGAGTCAAGATACATTATAAATAATGGGGAGCTTAATAAATGTTTGTAGAATGAGTGAATGAATTGGTTGCAAATGTTGCCTACAGTCATTAACAAAAACTCTGCTTTCCTTTATGGGAAAAAAAAAATTAATGATCCTCCAGTTTACTTACCAAACATAGGTGGTTTTGTATATTTTAATCTCTCAAACTTTATTAATCTCTTTGAAGACAGAGAAATGCTTATTATTGTTATTAAAATTATGAAGGCCTCAAATAATATTTTTCCACAAGTTAGTCAAGGAATGAAGTATTAAGGGCCAAAACATTAAAGAATTTTTATTGTGGGCGTGTCTACAAATGAAGCAATGTTCCTTATTCTAGCCAGTTCTGGGAGGGCCTGGCATATCCATCAACTGGTAGAATGGGGAAGTCTCATAAAATTTCAGAAAGGCAAAGGAGAATGGAGAAGGCCCACCTTCACATTGTCAATTATTTTTTTCCCTATGTCTTCTTTAAAAAGACATATTAACTTGCTTCACTAAAACTTAAAGAAGGTGAGCTTAGAGAAGATAATTGGGGAAGACATGCTATCTTTCAAGGGCCATCATGTGGAGAAAAGATAAAACTGTTTAGCTCCAGAGAAGTAGAAACAATGAATTGTTGCTGCTATTGTTCAGTCATTTCAGTCATGTCTGCCTCTTTGTAACCCTATTTGGGATTTTCTTGGCAAAGCTACTGAAGTGGTTTGCCATTTCCTTCTCTAGCTCATTTTACAGATGAGGAAACTGAGGCAAACATGGTTAAATGACTTGCTTAGGGTCACATAGCTAGTGAGTGTTTGAGGCCAGATTTGAACTCAGAATGAGTCCTCTTTATCCCATCATCAGTGTTCTATCCATGAGTCATTAATCTATCTGGGCCTTAGTTTACACATTTGTAAAATGAAGACATTAGACTATACAAAATTGTCCTAGCTTTCTTTTAAAGAAAGGCTGCTGGTGATGCCGTGGTTAGAAAATAGGCTGTGGAGCCAGAAATACCTGAATTAAAATCTCAGTGAAGATATTTACTAGCCATGTAATACTGAGCAAGTTCCTTAGCCTTGATCCACCTTAATCCTCATCTGTAAAATGGAGATAATCATAGCACTTAATTCATGTGAGGAACAAAGGAAGTCATGTTGTTTCAAGCACTTACAACTGTGCCCTAACACATAGTGTTATTTAATAAATGTTTATTTCCATCCTTATTCTCCTCTTCTCCCCTAGAAGATCTAAATATAAGTAAATTTGTTTTTCAATCATTCTGTACTCTTTCTGACCCATTTGGGGTTTTCTTGGCAAAAATCTTGGTTTGCCATTTCCTTCTCCAGCTCATTTTACAGATAAGGAAAACGAAGCAAATGAGGTTAAGCGATTTGCCCAGAGTCACATAGTAAGTGTGATGCCCAAGGAGACAATATTTCCTCCTTTACTATAGTAGCACATGGGGATGCATGAGCCTAAATCAGAATTATAAATATATCCATTCACTTCAGCAAGCCACAAAGTGGTAAGGCTGGATACGAACTCACAAAGATGAGTTTTCCTGATTCCAAGCATAGTTCTTTATTCACTTCACCACCTACTGCCTCGTAAGTATTATTTTATCTCAAGACATTTAGAAAATTATTTGGAAACAAACTAAACTATTAAGATTTGGAATCATCCTTTCTTGTCTCCAATTTTAATCAGGGAATGAGAATTCTAATTCCATTTCTTCTATTAATTAGTTATATGATTTTAGATCAGTTAAATCCCTGAACTCCAGTTTTCTAATGAGAAAAAAATTCTGCTTCCCTTATGTATCAAAGGACCATTGATGTAAAGTTAGATAATTTCAGAGACCATCTAATCCAATCCTCACATTGTACAGATTAGGAAACTGAGGCCCAGGGAGGCTAAGTGACGGGATTATAATATCATAGATCTGTAGCTAAAAGAGACCTCAGAGTAGATCAAATAAGATAATGCATCTAAAAGAGATGTGTGTGTGTGTGTGTGTGTGTGTGTGTGTATATATATACATATACATATATATAAAGCACTATGTAAATTTGTCCCTCTGTCTCTGTTTCTGTCTGTCTGTCTATCTCTGTCCCCTCATCCCCCAGCCTAGTGCTAATAATGAGCTCAGGTTCTCTGGGCCTTTATGCAATTGGCAATTCTCCTACTGCTTCCAATTTGCATAATGGGACATCCATATGGTGATTGTTTTATTTACTTTTTCCTTTTATAATTTATAAAAGTGAGTTCTTATTGTTATCCTTAGTAAAAATACTTAATAATAGGAATAATTAAATCATGTCCTAGTCTAAGAGGTAGGGGATAAAAGAGTAGTTATAGTACATTTTATATAGCTATGGATCTCCATTAATTTCCTTTGTTTTTATTGAAAAACAAATAACTTCTCATTTATTTGTGTCTAAGGTGTTAATAAGAGGGTTTGGCTTCCTGGAAAGGGGTTGGCTATTCTTTCCTGTAGCTCACAATGCTAAAGACCACTTTTGTGAGTACTAAGAATAGCTCTAAGAGCATTAAAGAGTTGGGGTGTTAGGTATCTTACAGCCCTTTCCTGAAAGAGGCAAAGTTTGCTTTTCTGCAGCCCAGGGTGTGGGGGATGGAGGTAACCAGAATGACTGCCTCAAAACAAGGCATTTTTGGAAAGCCTCCCTTGGAAAAACCAGGAAGGAGGGTCAAAATTCAGCTTGGACTCTTTGATCTCAAAGAAAGCCAACCTTTGCTCGCTGCCTTCACTCTCCAATCGTTTTTTATTGTGAGGGGAGTCAATATCAATCAGAACAGGTCGTGTTTAAGTTAAGAGTTGCTCTTAAAGTCTGGTGTGATAAACTCTTACCCCACACACACACACACACACACACACACACACACACACACACACACACAGCCTGGTGGGTCTCTAAAAGGAATGGAAGGTATCACTCAGACAAGGTCCTAATTCCCAGCTGGTGATTTAAAAAAAAAACAGACCCTGAGGTCTCCTCTTCTGACTGGTCTCTTTCTGAAGGCTACAATCTCCCAACACCAGATGTCAGCTTCCCTTGAAGTAAAGAAAAAGTAAATAAAACAATCACCATATGGGTGTCCCATTATGCAAATTGGAAGCAGTAGGAGAATTGCCAATTGCATAAAGGCCCGGAGAACCTGAGCTCATTATTAGTACTAGGCTGGGGGATGAGGGGACAGAGATATACAGACAGACAGAAACAGAGACAGAGAGACAAAGAGAAGGAGGGAGAGAGAGGGGGAGAGAGAGAGAGAGAGAGACACAGAGAGAGAGAGAGAGAGAGAGAGAGAGAGAGAGAGAGAGAGAGAGAGAGAAGGGGTGGGGGTAGCTGGGGAGCTAACAAAACAAAAAGTTTTGTGAACATGATCCCACTCACCATTGATATGTGAAATACATGCACATTTATGGACAACATAAAGGGAGTCACACTGGGATAGATTGTCTCCAGGAGGGCTGAGGCTGGCAGCCAAGACTAGTTCTGTCCTATCCAGTCCAGGCCCAAGCAGCCTTCATGAGACCCCAGGCCTGCAGCAGCACACTTCCCACACAGCTGCAGTACCTCTGCATGACTGCATTGCCTTTCAGGTGACAAGAGGTCTGCAGCAAACCTGTCTTCAAAGCAAAACTATGACTCCCAACTTCCTGTCACTTTGGGGCTTTTGAGTAAGGTTCAAGGAAAGACAAAATTAGAAGCCTTCTTTCTTCTTCAGATGTTGTTGAGCTCCACCGGTGTATATACTGGAAATAGTCCTGGGGTAGCCAAAGCTGCCTTTGCCAGCAACCAGCTATGTGACATTGAGTGAGACCCTTCATCTTTCTAGGTCTCATAGATAAAAGAAGGGGCTTGGATTGTGTAGTTTCTGGTTTTCCTTCCAGTTTTAATGTTCAATGAGTTTGTGAGTCAATGGTATCAAGTCAGGGCCAGATGGCAAAATGGTGAGCCATTTTGTCTTTGGTGCCAAATTCCTACCTCCCTTTTTATACCTTTATTTCCACCTTCAGTTCTTCCACCTTTAGGCTCTGCCTACCTCCCTGTTTCTTTTTTAACTCCTAATTATATGAGATTTCAAGAAAAGTCCAAATAGACTCATTCACACTGAGGCCTAAGTAATAAGAATTCTCCGCAAAGTCACACACTGCCTTGATGCTTCTTGTTGTGATAATGGATTCACAGAATCATACAACTTAAAGCTGGAAGAGACCTTAGAGAACATAAAGTCTAGTCCTCTCATTTTAGAGGAAGAAATAGGGGCATTCAAAGTAGAGCTGACATTGGAACTGATATCAATTTGATTCCAAATGCTGAGTACTTTCCACTTGATGATCAAAACTATAGTGAAGGAACTTTTTAATATATGTAGTATTAAAATTCAGATCCTATAAAAGGATATATTACAGTAAATAGAATAATATCCAACAAGTATCTACTAAGCAGATACAGTAATGCAAGGTTCTGTACTAGGCATAGCAGAAAAAAACAAGGGGAAAAAATAATCCCTGTCCTAAAGATATAGAATTTAATCAATAGAAAGACAGAGCTGAAAAAGAAAGTGGAAATCAAGTCCAATTTAGTTATTTTATCAATAGAGCAACAGAGGCCCATAAAGACAAAGTGATCTGCCTTATACATCTCAAATTAATGATCAAGTCAATACTAATAATCATAGACAATAGGAACTCAAAATCAAAAAGTTATAATTCAAGATTATCTTCTAGAGTATCTCACAGCCTTCCGCTGTGGTTGTCCAGTAAAGGGAAATTCATTCAAAGTTCATATGATCCATTCCACTTGTGGATAGCTCCAATTAAAAGGAAATTTTTCCTTATGTGAAGGTGAAATTTGCCTATCTGAAATTTCTACACATCATTCCTAGTTCTGCTTCTTTGGATAAAATGGTATAAAATTTATTCTAGTTTCATATCAGTTTGTCCAATATGAGGTAGCTGGGCAGGAAGAGTTCTTCTGATTCTTGCTTCCTGTGTGATCCTTGGAAAATGACAACTTCTCTACCTCAGTTTTTTCTTCTGTAAACTAAGGATAATAGTAGCACTTACCTCATAGGGTTATTGTGAGGATAAAATGAAATGTTTGTAAAGTGCTTTATAAACCTTATAGTTCTACATGAATGCTAAATATTGTGGTAATGGTGGTGATGATAGTGGCTTTTGCTATTGCCGCTTTTCTTGAAAGATTGATATCGTATTTCTCCCAAGCATTTTCTTGAGCTTTGTGAGTACTCAGGAAAGACTAGTACCTTTGGTGTAATGGCTGAAAATTTTTTTTTGTTTGTTTTTTCAGGGCTGCTTTCCACTTTTAATGCCCCCCTGCCACCCAACTCTCACTTGTGGCTCTAAAAAACTATAGTACTCACAGAAGCCACACCCTGATAAACCATTTTATCAGATGGACTAAACCAAGTTGAATGTAACTGATGGGCCAAAAAGCCATTGATGAGTTGGAAGGAGGTGGATGATTATCCCAAGTATATGAAGACTTCCTGGAAGAATAGATGGATGTGAACAATTTGTTCCAACAGGCAATAAAGGCAAAGGGAGCACTCAGAGCTTAGTTAGACATCAAAGACATCTAGGTCATCCACTACATCCTGAATCATCACTAGTCATCTTGATTTTTGTCTTGCCAATGGACTTTAATGACTCTGGGAGAGTGAAGCTGATGACTTCTGAAATTCTGTCTTACTTAAATCCAGTTCTTGAGTCAAAAGGTATCATCCAAGCCATTTTGCCTACTTGAAAGTCCTGATACAGCAGGTCAGTCTATACTTGGAGTTGAACTCACAAACTTGCACAGGTGAGCCAGGTTAAAAGTCATTTTCTCATTGGACTGAAACAGCAGTAGGATTTGACAGCCCTCTGGATGTCTACATTGTCTTTTTGAAGGACCATACTGCTCATCCCTTGGCAAAAGGAAGGGGCTGAAAAGTTGTCCTAAAACTTGTCTTTTTCAACTAATTTAACCTGCTTATATCAGCAAGTAGAGGTCCTACAGTCAAAACATATCAAAAAAAATGTACAAAAAAGTTTTGTGAACATGATCCCACTCACCATTGATATGTGAAATACGTGCACATTTATGGA
This sequence comes from Myrmecobius fasciatus, assembly GCA_023553655.1. NCBI lineage: Eukaryota > Metazoa > Chordata > Mammalia > Dasyuromorphia > Myrmecobiidae > Myrmecobius > Myrmecobius fasciatus. Next base: position 560,631 of record JAJPUD010000166.1, on the reverse strand, counting down.
CAACATAAAATCCAGTAGACCTGAAAGACAAACAGAAATAGTTGACAGAGAACTCACCAGGTATCACATTTAAATAGCAGCCCTGAGTGAAACAAGGCTGGCAAATGTAGACCAGTGTACTCAAGTCAGAGCTGGATATACTTTTTTTTTTTCTGGAAGGGTCACCATAATAAGAAGCACCATGAAGCCAGTATATGTTTCACTATTATATCTAATCTAGTCAGCAAGCTTGTATGCCTCCCAAAAAGAGCAAATGACAGGATCATGACAATGATACTGTCACCTGCAGGAAAATGCCATGCCACTATTGTAATGTGTAAATGTTCCCACCATCATGAACCCTAAGGAGGTAAAAAAAAATTATTAAAAACTGGAGGCTCTCATCTCCAGAGTGCCAAGAGAGGACAAATTTGTAATTCTAGGTGACTTTAATGACAGAAAATGCAGACTATCAGACATGGCCGAGTGCTTGGGAGGAATGAAGTCCAAAAGAGCAATAATAATAGTAACTTCCTATTGAAGACTTGTGTGTCTCATGACCTCATCGTCAATACTGCTTACATTTACCTAAACACAATGAAACTTTGTGGATGCATCCCTACAACAATCACTGGCATTTAGTAGATTACGTCATTGTAAGAAGAGATGATTAGAATGTGAGAGTACTGAAAGGCTGTGTGGTGCAAGATGCTGGACCAACATAGATTTATTCTCCCCAAGCTAAACATTCATATTCAACAAATGCTGCAGTCCCAAAGCAAGAGAAAGATTTAATGTCAATAAATTAAAGCACTTCTTCCTGGATAAACAGTTGGCTACTAACTTGGAGAAAAAGCTAAGCTGGGGGCAACTAGTGGATAGAGCACCAGCCCCGAAGTCAGGAGGACCTGAGTTCAAATCTGGCCTCAGACACTTAACACTTCCTGGCTGTGTGACCCTGGGCAAGTCACTTAACTTCAATTGCCTCAGGGGAAAAAAACTAAGCTGACAGATGGTTAACAAAAGTGGAGGAGAATAGAGTAAGCAGCTTTTGATATACAGCACTGCATTTACTCATCTGGGCCAGGACACTAACAACATCAAGTGTCATTTGATGAAAATGATGGAAAAATTCAGAAGATTCTAAATGAAAAAAATGAGAACTTCACAGAGTTCACTAGCAAGAGAATTCATCTGTCTCTAAGAAGGCATTGTTTAACTCCAGCAAAAGTAAAATGCAAATAAAGCTTGGAGAAATATGGGATTCTTGGTTCAGTAAGAAGGCAGATGAAATTCAGTTTTACACTTACAATAACAATGCAAAGTTCTTTTATGATGCTCTGAAGGCTATTTATGGGCCAAACACCTATGGTGAAAAGAATAGATTATCCCCCAGGGATTCAAGGATGCTCCCATTGTCTATAAATGGAAAGGAAATAAGTTGTCTTGTAACAATCCCAAATTGGCAGGAGGTGGGGAGGGTCTCTCTCTCTTAATCGTTTTCAAAAAGTCCTGCTTAATAAATGCTAATAGACTGATTCTTGACTTGGAAGATGATCATGTACCCAAGGACCAGTGTAGCTTTAGAAAGGGCTGAGGAATAGTTGAAATGATGTTTCTTGTCAGATAATTCCAGGAGAAATTCCAGAACAGAGATCTATACACAATGTCCATCAATCTGACCAAGGCTTTTAATAGTGTCAAACAAGTGCAAGATCATAGCAAATTTTGTTGGCCTGGAGAAGTTCATCAGTATTGTATGCCAATTCTATGATGGAAATGTTTACATGGGTTCTGGATAATGAAGGATACTCTTGCACTTTCCCCATCACCAATGGAATGAAGCAAGGCAGTATGCTTGATACCAGGCTTTTTAGCATTATGTTTTCAGAGGTGTTATTGGATGCCTTCAACCAGGAAGAAAATGGCATCAAAGTTGGTAACCACACTGATGGTAAATTATTTAACTTGAAAAGACTACAAGCCAAGACCAAAGTAGAGGGAATGTTGGTGCATGATTTTCTGCTTTTTTGCAGATGAACAATCATCTGAATCTGAGAAGCAACAGAGTATGGATTGATTCTCTGCTGCTTGTGCTCATTTTGACCTGACAATTAATTCCAAGAAAATAAAGGTTCTCTACCAGTCAGCATTGCATCATTCATATGTAGAACCATCAGTTACAGCAAATGGAGAGATTTTGAATGCTGTAATTCAGTTATCTTGACAGTGTGGTTTCCAAGGATGTTCACATATATAATGAGGTTGACACACATATTGCCAAAGTTAGCTGAGTGTTTGGAAGGCTCCAAAGGAAAGTGTGGGAGAAAAGCAGGAGTAGGCTTCCAACCAAACTGAAGGTGTAGAAAGCTGGTGAGCTGACCTGATTGTTATATGCCTGTGAAACCTGGATAGTGTATCAGAACCATGCCAGGAAACTGAATCTCTGAATTATCTGATCACCTGGCAAGATAAGATACAAGACATCAAACTCCTTTCTCAAACTGAACTGCTAAGCATTCCAACTCTACTTCAGATGGCACAAGTCTGAGGGACTGACCACATTCTATGAATATCAAATATACAGCTGACTAAAAGACTATTTTCTGGAGAATTCACATGAGGCAGGAACTCATATGAAAGTCATAATAAGTAATACAAGGACACTCTCAAGATCTCTGCGAAGAACTTTGGAACTGATTGCAAAAGATGAGAGATATTGGCACAAGACTTCCCATCATGGTATGCCCAGGTCATAGAAAATGCTGTGTTCTATGAGCAAAGCAGAATTTCAGTAGTGCAAAAGAAATGTGAGATATACAAATTTAGAAATATCTCCACTCCAACTGTTCATATACACTATTTGTGCCCAACCTGTCATAGAGCATTCCAAGCTCATATGAATCTGATCAGCCACAGAACAGTCATACACAAGACATACTGTATCTTAACTCTTAAATAATGATGTCATTTTGGCTCTCTTTGAGAACAAAGGACAACAATCAAGCCTTCTTTTATTCAGGTTAATTTTTCCCATTCCTTCAACTGATCTTGAGAAAATATGATTTCTGGTTCCTTTATGATCCTACTTACCTTCCTTTGAACAGTATCCTAGCAGTACATCAATGTACTCCTTGGAATGGTAGCATCCAGTACCAAGCATTTATGTAACATTTTTTAAGTGGCTAGATGCCACAGTGGATAAGGTGCCAGGCTTAGAATCAGGAAGATTCATCTTTATGAGTTGAAATTTACCTTAGACACTTACTAGCTATGTCACATTGGATAAGTTACTTAATCCATGTTTACCTCAGTTTCTTCATCTGTAAAATGACATGGAGAAGGAATTGGCAAACCATTCCAGTATTTTTGCCAAGAAAATCCCAAGTGGTATCAAAGAGTTGGATACAATTGAAAAAAGACTGAAAAGCAACAAGAAAGAAGGTAGTGATAGAAAGCTCTAGGATTAGCAACAAGAAAATATAAGATAAACAAATTTAGAGACATCTCTATCCCAAATGTTCATATTGACCGTTGTGTCTACATATAGTAGATTTTTTCTCGTTCATGTAGTTTGGATTACCCAGTTAGACACATTGTACATTTTGGTCTTCTTGGAGCACAAAGAGCAACAAGAAGTAGACTTTCTAACCTCATTTCCCATCAGCTGATGTGTTTAGTTTCAACTCCACATTATATTCCTTCTATACCACAAGTTTCATATTTTATCATTATGCAGATTGATTTATCTTTGTTACTCAAAACACCTCCTCTTTAACTAGAGGACTGGAAGGCAGAGCAATAAACTTCTCCTAAACTCTCCCTTCATAGAGGACTGAGAATTTTC